>CM053589.1:72238624-72288933 GCA_028646515.1 Pseudochirops corinnae | reverse complement strand
GTGCTGAAACCTAAACCAGGAAGACCCAAAACAGAAAAAGAAAGCCATGGACCAATTTTCCTATGAATACTGTTTGAAAAATTTTAAATAAAATACTAGCAAGATTACAGCAATATGTCACCAGGATTATACACTATGACCAGGTAGGATTTATACAAGGAATTCAGGGCTGGTTCAATATTAGAAAAATTATCAATATAATTAACCATATCAATAACAAACCAACAGAAATCATATGATTATCTCAACAGATGCAGAAAAAGCTTTTGACAAAATACAACACCCATTCCTATTAAAAACAGTAAAGAGCATATTAATAAATGGAGCTTTCCTCAAAATGATAAGTAGTATCTATTTAAAACCATCAACAAGCATTATCTGTAATGGAGATACATTAGAAGCCTTCACAGTACAATCAAGGGTGAGGCAAGGGTGCCCGTTATCACCATTATTATTCAATACTGTTCTAGAAAGTCTAGCTACAGCTATAAGAGAAGAAAAAGAAGTTTAAGGAATTAAAATAGGCAATGAGGAAACAAAACTATCACTCTTTGTAGATGAAAGGATGGTATACTTAGAGAATCAACTAAAAAACTGGTTGAAACAAATAACTTGGACAGAACTGGACAAAAACAGCATTAAAGAATGGAAGGTTTTGCAAATTTTAATTCTCAAGGTACACTGTTCTCCTGATTGTCATTTTATTTAAGTCAATAACTGAATGGTAATTAATGCTCCTGTGCTTTGGGCCCATATTTTCCTTCAATATTTGGCAATTCCTTTCAAGAGTAGGAACAGTTAGGGGGCACACTGGGCCTGGAGTCAGGAAGACCCAAGTTCCAATGTGGCCTCAGACACTAACTGTGTGCCTCTGGGCAACTCACTTGACCTCCATTTGCCTCAGTTTCCTAAAATGGGTATAATAACAGCACCTACCTCCCAAGGTTGTTGTGAGGATCAGATGGGATATTTGTTAAGTGCTTAGCGCAGTACACAGTAGGCATTATGTAAATGCTTATTCCCTTCCCTCTTCTCCCTACAGAGCTTTTGATCTTAGGAAAATCGGGTCAGAAAGGTAGTGTCACAAAAACTCAGACAGAGGAAAGGTTCTGAGGATGGTTAATAATGTTAAACAGCAGACAAGTTTAGAAGGATGTGACTGAGAAAAGAATATGAGTTTGATGATCATGAAATCATTAGTAACTTTGGAGGGAGCAGTTTCAATTGAGTGAAGAAGTTGGAAACCAGACTGCAAAGAGTTAAGGAGTGAGTGACAAAAGAGGAAGTGGGGGCAGTGAGTGTGGAGTAATATTTTTAGGTGCTTGGCTGAGAAATAGAAGAGAGGTATTTATTGTGTGGCTGTAAGACTTGGAACATTATTGTCTCTTAAGAATTGAAATTGAATGTCACCTCATCTGGGCCTTTATTTTAGAAGCTTGGAGTCACTAAAATAACTTCACAATTACCCAAAGGCAGTCTAGTTCTTTTTCTTCCTCAGTTAAATTTTTGGTCCAACTCACTGTCCATTTTCAGTGTTTATCCAAGATATAGAAATTGATACCAGAGCTCTATTGATCATACATTCAACTGAATATCAGAGTCTGGACAATAAGCAGGTTTTATTCACCCAGTTATGCCTCTGGAGACAGTCAGGCCAAACTCTTCTGAGTGGTTATAGATTTCATGTAGACGGCTCTGCAAACTTCTAGGACTTCAGGAAATTAACACCATGCAACTATAAATGGGCATTATCTGGAATGGAGAATCTCATCATCTATAGGGCACTTCCTTTCAACTCAGACTCTTCACTGGATCTCCTCCAAATTGGACTCTGCATTGGACCTCCTCCAAGGCAACAGTAAACACCTCTGGTGAGCAGGTATCCCTGTTTAATTCCTTCTCTGATATCTTTAAGGAGCTAGGACATCATTGAACAAGGTAGTTTCTGTGTAACTTTCAAGGAATTTTGCATAATTTTTATATATTCCTGAGAGACACCATATTATAGGATGACCTTTAAATTGACATTTATTCTACCCATGCAACTGCATTTTTATGATCAACAGAAAACAAGCATGGTAGGATCTTTTATTCTCTACATCTTTTATAAAGTCAATTTTATAAAGTGGAATCATGTGGTTTACTTATAAAAACCTGTCCCTTTGTAATACCCTCATCAAGAATGTTCTCAATGCGCATGGAGTTTATTCTCTTTAAAATTTAATAGAGATGGTAAAGTAGTCATATGTTCCAGTAAATATTAATGTTCTCTTGTTTATCTTTTTGGAGGTAATAAAAGTGAGTTTCTTCCCCCTACTCTCCTCTCCCTTTCCTTTCTTCATACACCATGAGAACGGTCTCTTAATGCCTTTAAAATCATATCACATTCAGCATAGATCTCCTCTAAATACATTTAATCTACTGTAGTAGGTTTTCCATCTCTCTCTTTAGTGCTATTTCCACATCCTCTCCAAGCAGATCTTGGATTGTGATATTAGAGTCCGAATATTGTGGCCTCACTGCCCTCTATGATGAAAAGTTTGTCATAAAAATCTTTGCAGATCTTTTAAATATTTTGTTTGCAAGGATAAGGGGTTGATTTTCATGCCTCTTAATCCTCATGCCACTTAAAGTAATGAGCTCTAGCCCCAATACCTTTATCAGGTGAGGACACCTCTATTCAATCAATCAATCAATCAATCAATGGCATTAAAAAAGCATGTACCCAATCACTCTCTGGGTTTTGTATAAAATTGCAAGACAGTGCAGAATCAGCAGCCTAGAAGAGAAGGAATTGCTTAGGGTAGGAGGAGAAGCCTCTGTGTCTTCTCTCCCTACTTGTCCAGGGTACAACTTTGTGAATCTTGGAGGGTAGAGAATTTCAGCTTTTCATAGTCATTATCATTGGTATCTCATTGCAACAGAAGTGATTGACAACAATATTTGTATCAGAGGACAAATTAAATGCTTTAATTAATTAAAGGCATCTTCAGGATCCTTTGAGGAGACCAGTGGAAATTTATATCATGCCTAATGGGAACATCATGAAGATCCTCTCATGATAGAGAAAAAAAAGAATTTTTACTACTTGTACTCTAAACTTGAATATATTTTCCCCTATACTCTGTTTACTCTTGTGAGTGTGTCCTCAGTTTATCAAGATGGGTATGCCAACTCCTACCAGTCTAACTTAATAAAAATACCATTTTGTAAAAGCTAATTCAGTCTGACCGAGTAAATGATATAAAGGGATGATCACTGGGGAGCACACTAGTGGGGGCTAATGAGCTATAGTTCTAGAAAACAGTCATTCAGTCCTACCAGGCAGTTGTTCTCAACCTTCCTAATGCCACGACCCTTTAATACAGTTCCTCATGTTGTGGTGACCCCCAACCATAAAATTATTTTCGTTGCTACTTCATCACTGTAATTTTGCTACTGTTATGAATCGTAATGTAAATATCTGATATGCAGGATGTATTTCAATTGAACATAACCCACAGGTTGAGAATTGCTGTTCTAGAGTCTCCTAGAACTCAGAGGGGAACCTTGACTGGCAATGCAAATGATGGTAGGATAGTCATCTCTAGAGCATGTCCTAAACATATTTTCCTATGTCCATTGCCTGACACATAGTAGGTGCCTGATAAATGATTGTTAGCTGACTAATTTTCTTCCTTCCAGTCTCATCTTTAAAAGTCTTGGAATGACTTTGATTAGCTCAGGACTTCTTGACATTTTTTGTGATATGGATCCCTTTGACAATCTGGTGAAACCTATGGACCTATTATCTATTAAAACCTATTATCTCAAAATAATATTTAAATGTATAAAATAATATAGATAGAAATGCAAAGGAAACTGATTATAAAAAATCATTAAAATATTTTAAAATAAGTCAATGAACACCAGGTTTAGGAACTCCTATATTAGTTGGATCTCTTGCTAAGCTTTCTTTTTTTTTTTCTCTTTCTTTTGTCCATTTCTGCTCTTTGCTGCTTCTGACCACTTGCAGAAGCTTTGAAACTGGAAGGGTGAGGTCCACCACAGATTCCTGTTCCTATTCAAATGAAATAATAAATGCAAAGTGTTTTGCAGGCCTTAAAACACCATATAAACGTGTGCTGCTCTTATTCATCTCAACTGAGATCTCCGGTCTGTCACTGCCAAGCTCTTTTTGTACTGATTTTCTCTTTTCTGTATCTTGCTATTTCGTGAGATGATACTGCTCAGAATTTTCTATCATCCTTCTTTGTAAGAGTCAATAACTTGTAGTTTAAACTGCTGTTGTCTTTGGCTATTTTTTGACAAGGAAATTAAGTGTTTATTGACTAAGGCAGTTTTTAACCTCTTTTGGTTTCCTTGTAGGTTATGGAACTTACATACATCAATTAAACTTTTATAAGAAATTATTTTAATCTGTATTCTTGAAGATATATAAATAGATATATTTTAATTTAAAAACACTATTCCTCTTTTGATGAAAGGTACTTTATAAAAATAATGATAAATATATAAATAATGGTTATTTAAATACATGAGGTAAAGAAGAAGATGCAAATGTCTCCCCTTAGTTTTTGCATACGGAAATCGGGTTCCTTTTTTTGTGTCATGGAACAAAGGATCTTGGATGGGAGCCAGTCTCTTTTCACTATCTATGCCAACATTTGGGGGAGGAGAAAACCATGAAGCTAAGGAAGAGGCAGTCATGAACATTTAGAATCATGATTATCATCTAGTCAATTCTCCTCTTTTTACACATGGGGAAACTGAGGCCCAGAGAGATTAAGTGACTTGGCTAAGGTCAGGAGGTTAATCAGTGGCAAAAAAAAGACCTGCAATTCAGACCCTCTGACTCATAGGCCTCTTTATTTTTCACTATATCATGTTAAAGAAGTTCATTTTCAACAGGCCTGAGTAAGGATCCCAAAGATGCCTTTAATTAATCCTCTGGATTCTCTAGGAGCCTCCTGTCAGGCAAGATATTTTACCATTTCAGGGGAAGGATGGTGGCTAAGCTCAAGAACTAGGAGTGTGTATACCAAAATGGACCTCTGCCTTCACTACCCTAATTGAATATCTTCATACACTTCAAGTATCCAACTTCACTCTTCCTTCCAATGTGTGCACTAAAATACTATACTAAGAAGCCACGTAAGATATTGAAGTATCATTGGTTTCTTTTCTTACCTGTATCTGAACTAAGTGGTTCTCAGATGTATCCACAGGGTATGATAAAGCAGTGCTGTCACCAGGGCTCCAAAGATCTGAGAGTCCTCGGGTTGTTAGCAGATAGTCAGTGACTAAGACAAAACAGCCATTGGGGGAAAAAGAGGTATTAGTAGTAAGAGGGGGGAAAAAGGAAACTCAGACATACTCTAGTCCAACCCTTTCATTTTGTATATGAGCAAATGGAGGCCTAGAGAGGTTCAGTGGCATCATCATGACAGTAGGCTAGTACAAGAAAGAGTCAGGATTCAGTCTCAGGACCTCTGTCTCCAAATCCTCTCGCTTTTCCCACTCTACCAGAGCAGAAAAATATTGGAGGCTTGCACACATGGTGCTAAGCAATCTGTTCTTAAACACCAAATCATCTTAAAGCAAAGCAGAGAGAACTGCTTCTACTTCCTTCTCCATGCCCACAACACCCTTTAGTGTTGGAATATCCAAGCATTAAAAGGTAAACATTGAAAAACAAAACCAAACATGGAAAAGAACAAGAGCAGGGAGTTTGCTTCAGTCTCCATTTAAACTTTGTTCTTCCTAGATCTTTCTCTGAATGCAGGCATCTCCTTCCATCCTGAGACTTGTAGAGTTGTCTTAGAACTGTGGGTTGCTGAGAAGAGTCCAGTTTATCAAAGTTAGTCATCACACTTATGATGTGTACACGTATGATGTGTACAAATTTCTCCTGGTTCTGCTCTTCTCACTTAGCATCAGTTTGTATAAGCCTCTCCAGGTATATATGAAGTCCATCTCCTCCCCATTTCTTATAGCACAATAGTATTCCATTACATTCATATACCACAACTTGTTCAGCCATTCCCCAATTGATGGGCATCCTCTTAATTTCCAGTTTTTTGCCACCACAAAGAGAGCTGCAAAAAATATTTTTGTACATATGGGCCTTCCTCCCACTTCTATGATCTCTTCAGGATACAACCCCAGAAGTGATACCCACTGATACTGGGTCAAAGAGTATGCAATTATTTATAGCCCTTTGGGCATAGCTCCAGATTGCTCTCCAGAACGTTGAATCAGTTCGTTCTTTTCCATGTTTGGTTTTGTTTCTTCTTTCCCATTGTTCACTCCATTGGTTACAACCCTTCTATACAACCAGACTAATATCCAATGTGAAAGTATTTGCAGATCCTATACTTGATTGCATGCCGCCAAGGGGGGAGGGGGAAGGGAGGAGAGAAAATTTGAAACTCAAGGGATTGTGGAACTGAATCTTGTAAATAATAGCAAATAAACAAATCAATTTTTTAAAAAAGGTCATCATTGAAAAGACATCTTGGGGGCAGCTAGGTGGCACAGTGAATAGAGCACCGGCCCTGGAGTCAGGAGGACCTGACTTCAAATCCAGCCTCAGACATTTAACACAAAAAAACTAGCCATGTGACATTGGGCAAGTCACTTAACCCCAATTGTCCTATCTTCCCCCCTCCAAAAAAAAAAAAGCAAAAACAAAGAACATCTTAGACATTATCTAGCAATAAATGCACAGATTATTTATGTTCATCAGGGACTGGAGAGGTTAACTAATCCAATTCTTTCTTTTTACAGATCACCTTATTTAGGCCAAGAGAAGAGAAATAATTTGTGTCCTTCAAGACTGCCATTGAGATTTATAGTCACTTGACTTCATTTGGATAAAGAAATGGAAAGGGGAGAGGTACAGCACACAATGTGATTTGCCCCTAATGAAAGGGAAATCAAACCTCCTCATGGAGAGCTACCTCAGCTTTATCAGTGTGCTCAAGGATTAATAAATACTTTGTGTTTAAAATCTGCCAAGATGGGAAAATCCTATGAATTCTCTAGCCACAAAGTCTCATGAACAGCCTGTCTGCAACAGTGGGAGAGGTAGAAAACGTATTTGGCTAGAACTGAGAACATTTTGCCACCTGAACATGTTTATTAAAAAAGAAAGCATATTTGTAACTATGGAAGCAATGGAAAGAGTTCCAGGTTTGGAGTCAGAGCATTTGGGTTTGCAACCTTGTTCTTTAACTTCTTCCCTGTGTGACCTTTGAGAAGTCAATTAATCTCTCTGGGCTTCAGTTTTCTCAGTTGTGAAATGAAAGGGTTAGACTAAATGACCTCTTAATTCACTGCCTGTTCTAAAACTATGATCCTGTGACTTGCTCTGTATTAGGAGAAAGATGATAGGCTAAGGGCTGGGGTAGACACCCAAATCAGTTCAACGCAGTTGGATTTTATTCTTTTTTAAAAGCACCTACTATGTGCTAGGCATTGCACTAGACATAAATGAATACAATTCCCGACCTCTAGAAGCTTATACTTTACCGTGGGAAATCAACAGTGAAGGAAACATAAAAAAATTCTAATTTTGGTGGACAAGTGATAACAACTGGTGAGGGGAAGTTGGAGGAGGGAAGGAATAGAAAAGAAGTGGCTATTGAAGAGAGCTCAGTGTTCCAAGAGGCCTAGCTGAGGATGGAGAGCATTCCAGATACAGGGAGAGTATGTGGAATGATAGTGGGGGGAGATAAAATGTCATGTTGTGGGAATTTAGTTTGGCTAGAATATAGAGTGCTTAAAAGAGAGGAATATGATATTGGCCTGGAAATACAAAGCAGAGCATGATTGTGAAGGCCTTTAAGTCCTAAATACAGAAGTTTGCATCGTATCCTAGAGTCAGTGGGGAGCCAGTGAAATTTCTTGTGTAGAGAGTGATAAGGTTAGATCCACGTTTTAAGAAAGTCATTATGGTGGCTATGTGGAGGATGGACTGGTGAGGGGATGAAATATTGGGGACAGGGAGACTAGTTAGGGGCCTTTTACCATAATCTATATAGAGCCTGATGAGAACTTGTACTAGGGTGGTAGACGTGGAGAGAAGGATATGGATGAATTTGAGAGGAAGAATCAATATAACTTGTCAAATGAAGGGATTTTAGAGGTAGGGGAATGAGGTAGAGTATTGTTATTGTTGTTCTTGATGTTGTTGGCCCTTCATTCTTGAAGAGGACCGATGACATCATCAGAATAATATCTTGACTTGTATGTGAATTGGATTTAAGTAAGGCAGAGCTACACAAAGTCATCAGCCTCCAGAGTCAACTGAGTCCAGTGACAGGACAAAAATAAAAATGACTGAGAGGATGACTCTTAGGTTGTTGTAGTGACAACATAATGTTCACAGTCCTGACGGCAACTATGAATATGCTGGCATAGTTCTCAATCATAAAATATAACTCCACATAGAAGACAGAAGCAAAACATTTATTCAGACTGAATAAAAAACCAGAATTCAGAATTCCAAAACCGGAAAGTCTAATCCATCCTAGTTAACGAAGAAGTTAATCATAGCATAGCAGGGAGCCACACCATCCTTTAGTCTTCCCACAAACACTCACAAGCCTAGCTGTCTCCTTGAGAGCATCCTCTCCTCACTCCAGCTCTAACTGCTCTAACTCCCAGCTGCCTGTGGGCTTTGCTCTACCCTTCAGCAAGCTCCTCCAACCACAGGCTCCATGTGATTATATTCGGCCTATTAGGGGGCAGGGAAGATCTTCAAATTCCCATTACAATTACAGTTGTGAACCTGAGTCACTAGAAGGGTGCCCTCAACAGAAATAAGAAAGGAAGGACGAGACAGTAGGTTTTTGTTCTAGGCATGTTGAGTTTGAGATGTCAATAGAACATCTAGCTAGAGATGTCCAACAGGCATCTGGAGACATGGGTCTAGAGCTCAGGAAAAATATCACAGATGCAGAGCTAAATGGGACCTCAAAAGTCATCTAGTTCAACCTTCAAAACTGAGACCCAGAAAGGTCAAATAATTTGCTCAAGGAGAGACAGGTAAATGGGAAGAGAACATGTATTATTAAGTGTCTCCAATATTCTGGGCATTTTATGAAAGTTGACTTATTTTGATCTTCACAACAATCCTGGGAGGAAAAGGTTATCATGATTTCCTTTCTTCAGCTGAGGAAACTGAGGCAGGCAGAGTGAATTGTCCAGAGTCATTTAGTTAGTAAAGTCTGAGGCAAGATTTGAACACATGTCTTCCTGACTCCTGACTTCCTGTGCTCTATCTACTTGACCACCTTGCTGTGCATGAATAAGTAGCAGAACCAGGATTACATGTGAAGTCTTAGATTTCAAATCAAGGCCTCTTTACCCCATGCCTTCCTGACCTACAACTATGTTCCAATGGACCCCCTTCACCTTTAAATCTATTTCTTCTTGTTCAGTCTTCCATAGGAATGAAGAATATTTGATAAACATACCCTGCATAGAAACCTTCCACATAGTTTTGGACATTCAGCAAGCTACCATATGGATGTCTCTGGGTTCAATGATCCATTCTCTGAAATTATTTTCCCCAACACCTATTTCCCATTTTCTTTAAAACTATTGCAGTTGAATCACATCCTTTCTTTCAAAAAAAGTGCAAATTTTTTATTTTGTTTTTCATTTAGCAATAAACCATTTTCCCATGTCTCCCACTTCCCCTGCACACTATGCAAAGAAGGAAAAACAAACTCATTGTAACAAATATGCATTTTGTTGTTTTTTAGTCATATCCTACTCTTCATAGCCCTGTGGACCTTACTCTCCATGGGATTTTCTGGGCAAAGATACTGGAATGATTTGCTATTTCCTCTCCAGTGGATTAAGGCAAAGAAAGGTTAAGTGACTTGCCCAAGGTCACACAGTAAGTGTCTGAGGCTGGATTTGAACTCAAGTCTTCCAGACTCCAAGCCTAGGGCTCTATCCACTTAGCCACCTAGCTACTTAGTCACAAATACATATGATCAAGCAAAATAAAGCCACATATTGACCAAGTTCAGCAAAATATGTGTGCCAATCTAATTACTTCACTTGTATGAGGAGGTTGGGTAGCATGTTTTATCATCAGTGCTGCGGAATAATGTTTGGTCACTGAATTGATCAGAATTCTCAAGTTTCAAATCCCAAAGAATGATAACCAAAACTAAAATCAGAACCAGATTAAAACAAAAGGTCATATTGAGGCAGAACTATATCATGAAGACAAAGGGAGGAGAAAGTATTTAGGAGAGAGAGTGTCCCATAGTATTAAAAAGTAGAGAGAAGTAAAAAATATTGAAGATTGAGAAAAGTCCTTTTGTCTTGAATATTGGCAACCTTAGAGAGTCTGATTTAATTGAGTGTTAGAGAATGAAAGTCAGATTTCAATAGGGTGAGAAATAAATAGTCCATCTTCCTCCTCCTCATCTTTCTCTTCCTTCCTCTCTTTATTCTCCTGTCTTCCTTTCCTTATTCTTCCTTTCCTTATCCTTCTCATCATCATTCTCCTCTTCTACAACTTGTTAAATTTAAGCATAGATCTCAATATTTAAAAAGCGTCTATTACTGGGTGTAGGACATTTATAGACTATAGATCACAACAAGGGGTCTATTAGTATATGAAGTACACACAGGAGAAAGATGTATTGTGCTAGGAGGCAATGTGGGACAATATGGAGAGCACAAAATATGTTTGGGAGCCAGAGAATTCAAGTTCAAAGTCTGACTCTAACATTTTAACTTCTGGGCCTTTAACAAGTTATATCATTTGTTTCAGTTTGTTTCTTTATATTCTGACTTAGACTTTGGGGGTCGTGTGGGGACAACAGCTAGGTAGTGAAGTGGTTAGAGCAACAGGCTTGGAATAAGGAAGACTCATTTTCCTGGATTCAATTCTGGTCTCAGATTTGTAGCTGGGTGACCCAGGTCAAGTCACTTAACCCTGTTTACCTCATTCTCTCATCTATAAAATAAACTGGAGAAGGAAATGGTAAACCACTCCAGGATCTTTGCCAAGAAAACTCCAAATGGGAGCACAAAGAGTCAGATATAAGTGAATTGGCTGAGCAACTACTGATACCTAAACCAGGAAAAACCAAAACAGAAAAAGAAAACTATAGACTAAATTTCTCTAATGCAAAATTTTTAAATGAAATACTAGCAAGGAGATTACAGCAACATATCCCCAAGATCATAGACTATGACCAGGTGGGATTTACACAAGGAATTCAGGGCTGGTTCAATATTAGGAAAACTATGAACATAATTGACCATAATAATAAAAAACCAACAGAAATCATACGATTATCTCAATAGATGCAAAAAGAGCTTTTGACAAAATACAATACCCATTCCAACTAAAACCACCAGAGAGCATAGGAATAAATGGAGCTTACCTTAAAATGATAAGTAGCATCTATCTAAAATGATCAGCAAGCATTATCTGTAACAGGGATAAAAAAAAAGAAGCCTTCCCAGTATGATCAGAGTTGAAGCAAAGATGCCCATTACACCACTATTATTCAATATTGTACTAGAAATGTTAGTGACAGCAATAAGACAAGAAAAAGAAATTGAAAGAAAAATAGGCGATGAGGAAACAAAACTATAACTCTTTGCAGATGATATGATGGTATACTTAGAGAATCCTAGAGAATCAACTAAAAACTAATTGAAATAATTAATACTTTCAGCAAAGTTGCAGGATATAAAATAAGCCCCCATATGAGAAAGTGGCCAATATGACCAAATATGTGCAGCAGCAATAAATAGAAAGATAAAATCAATCTAAAATAACTAGACAATATAAAATTCTTGAGTATCTACTTGACAAGACAAATGCAGGAATTATATGAACATAGTTACAAAGCACTTTTCACACAGATAAAGTCAGGTCTAAACAATTGGAAAAATATTAATTGCTCATGGGTAGGGCCAGTACAATACAATAAAAATAGTAATCCTACCTAAATTAATCTACTTATTCATTGCCATCCCAATTAATCTACCAAAAACTATTTTATAGAGCTAGTAAAAATCCTAACAAAATTCATCTGAAAGAACAAAAGATCAAGAATATCAAGGGAATCAATTTTAAAAATGTGAAGGAAGGTGGTCTAGGTGTACCAGAGCTCAAAAGATATTATAAAGTGGTAATTATCAAAACAGTATGGCACTGGCTAAGAAATAGAGTGGTGGATCAGTGGTCTAGATTACATACACAATACATTGTAGTAAATGGTCATAGTTGTCTAGTGTATGGTAAGCCCAAAGATCTAAGATTTTAGGACAAGAACGCACTATCTGACCAAAAACTGCTGAGAAAACTGGAAAAACAGTTTGACAAGAAACTAAGTGTAAACCAACATTTAACAACATATGCCTAGATGAAATCAAAAAGGATAAACAATTTAAATGTAAAGAGTGATACCATAAGCAAATTAGGAGGGCATGAAATAGTTTCCCTGTCAAATATATGGAGAAGGCAAGAATTTATGACCAAACAAGAGATAGAGAGCATTACTAGATGAAATGGACAGTTGTGTTTGTATTAAATTAAAAAGGACTTGCACAAATAAAACCAATGCAATCAAGATTAGAAAGGAGAAAGTTGGAAAACAATTTTTACATCAGGTGTCTTAGATAAAGGTCTCATTTCTCAAATACTTAGAGAACTGAGTCAAATTTATAAGAATACAATTCATTCTCCAATTGATAAATGGTCAAAGAATATGAATAGGCAGTTTTCAGAAGAAGAAATCAAAGCTATCTATAGGCATATGAAAAAATACTCTAAATCACTATTGACTGGAGAAATACAAATGAAAACAACTCTGGGGTACCACCTCACATTTATCAGATTGGCTAATATGACAAAAAAAAAAAGGAAAATACTAAATGTTGGAGGGAAAATGGGAAAATTGGAACACTAATGCACTGTTAGTGGAATTGTGAACTTATCCAACCATTCTGGAGAGCAGTTTTGGAACTATGCCAAAAAGGCTATAAAGCTGTGCATTCCCTTTGATCCAGCAATACTATTAATAGGTCTGTATACCAAAGATATTTTTTTAAAAAGGGGGGGGTGCTATTTGTACAAAATATTTATAGCAACTCTTTTTTAATGTCAAAGAATTGGAAATTGAGGGGATGTCCATCAGTTGGAGAATGACTGAACAAGTTGTGGCATATGAATGTAATGGAATACTATTGTGCTATATGAAAAGATGGGCAGGATGATTTCATAAAAAGATGGAAAAATTTATATGAACTGATGCAAAGTGAAGTGAGTAGAACCAGGAGAACATTGTACACAATAACTGCAATACTGTGAGATCAATGGTAAATGATTTCATTATTCTCAGCATCACAATGATCCAAGACAATTCCAAAGGACTCATGAAAAATGCTATCCACATTCAGAGAAAAAACTGATGGAGTCTGAATGAAGATCAAAGCATATTATTTTTCACTTTCTGTATTTTTTCCTGTTTTTTTCCCCTTTGGTTGGATGTCTTCTTTCACAACATGACTAATACAGTGATATGTTTTGCATGATTGAACATATATAACCTATAGCAAATTGATTGCCGTCTAAGAAAAAGGGGAGGTGAAAGAAGGAAAAAGAAAATTTGGCAATCGAAATAAAAAAAAATTAATGTTAAAGTTGTCTTTACATTTAATTGGGGGAAATATATTTTTCAAAAGAGATGCAAAATAAATAATTTAAAGAGTAACAAAAAATAATTTTCATTTATTTACTTTTTCCCGTAGTTATCTTGACATTTCCATTTCTGACATGTTGTGATCTCCAAGCTGCAGCAATGGGTCGTGGATTTCCAGAAAATTCTGGTCAGAGAAGTGTTTGAATCCTTCAATTTCCTAAGCTTGTTCACCTTTCTCATGAGAGGTGGCAGAGTAGAAAGACTGCTGGACTTGGAGTTGAGACACCTGGGCTCAAAATCAAGCTCCAACACTGATTAGTATGTTATTATGAAACTGTCTAATTATTTCTTAGGTCTCAGAGTCTTCATCTTTCAACTGGAGAAATAAGACTATCTACCTCACCCAAGTGTTATAAGAAAAGCATTTTGGAAAGCTTTAAGTGCCACAGGAATGGAAGTTATTCCCTCCTTGGTCATTTTCCCAACCATTGGATTACATATGTTCAACATCTGGGTATAATGACCCTCCCCCCAGCCTACCCCTATTTCCGTAACTGATTTCTCCATCGACCAGGAATGATTTTTAGTCTTTGACGTATTGACCCCTCACCCATCTCCTCAATGGTTTTTCCTTCTCTATGTTTAAGCATCACCTTATTTCTGTTCATCTCCATCGTGTCCTTCTTCCCTCCTTCCCGCTATTCATTTCTATTATGGCTTGTCTCTCCCAGACCTGTATTCCTCCTGAACTTCTCCCTACTACCCTCATGGTTTCATATTCCCTTCTCCTGAACTTTGACACTTCTCTACACTATTTCTGTTATCTAATGCTTCAGACCACAGATGCACACCATTGGCTTGCTTGTTTTCTTTATTCACTGGTCCAGGTTCTCTGTCTCTCTTGGTTATAATTCTTTCAGAGCTGGAATCCCCCATTCTCTCTCTCTTTCCCTCAGTTGGTGCTTTCTTTCCCCTTCATGCATCATATCCTTGTCTCCCCTGTCAGTGTAATTCAACAGAATGATCAGAATGATCTGAAGTGAGATGACCTCCATTCAATTTCTCTTCTGTTACTTACTGGCAGGCCAACTTCACTTGTCTGAAGCAGAATTAATAGAAGAACTGGGATTCCAGCAGAGGTCTTATACTTCAGATGGATTGTTCTTTGCCCTGTTCCACTCTTACCTATAACCATATTCCAATGAACTCCTTCCTATTTTAAGTATGATTCTTCTTGGTCAGTCTTCCATAAACCTGGAACACATTTGACAAAAATAGCCTGCAAACAAACCCTTCCCCTAGTATGGGACCACAAAAGGCCATCACACGTACTTCTCTGGGCTAAATGATACAATCCTTGGAATTCTTTCCCTCACCACCTAGTTTCTATTCCAATTGCATCACTTTCCTTTGAAACTGTTACAGTTTCTTCACATCCTTTCTTTTAAAAAAATTTGAATTTTTTATTTTCTCAATGAAAAAAATCCCCTATTTTCTATACCTCTCACTCCCCCACCTACCCTATGGGGAAAAAATAAAAACCAATTCAAACTAATATGCATAGTCAAAACAAGTCCCCACATTGACTATGTCAAAAGAAAATAAGTGTCAATCTACACTCTGACTCCATCACCTGACTCAGAAAGTGAGTAGCCTCCATCACCACCAGTGCTCTGGAATCATGTTTGATCACTTCATTGATCAGATTTCTCAAGTTGTTCAAAGTTTCAAATCCCTTCTATAGTACAGATCAAAACCAGATCCACCACTCTAACAAAAGGTCATCCTGAGGCAAAACACCTGCCATTCTCAGGCAAATGATCACCATTCACGGGTTTGTCCTGCAATAAGGTCAAGGAGAGTTGCTATAAATGACCACTGGAGAGTAGTTGAAAGGTGGGGACATCAACAGAGACTGATCGAGATAAAACATGCCTGGGATTAATTGCTCATTGTTGGAAAGAAGTTAAAATCAGGGGCTGATTCCTCCAAGCAGGAGAAGACAGGGGTATAATTTAGAACAGGTCAGAAATCAAGCACCCTGAGAAATCAATTTAGGGGAGATAGAAGGGCACCACAAGGGAATGTTCCTCACTTTCAGATTCAAGAAGTCTAAAATAAAAATCAGGAACACATATGTTAACAGAGATGTCAAAAACCAAACAAGAGCAGCCAAAACCAGAAACAAAGTCAAGATCGAGGCAAGGATAAGACAGTTAGCATACAAGAATTGTACAACAGGGAATCAAGCAGAAGTAGCAGTCAAGGAAAATGATTTCAGTAGCATCTAGAAGAAGTGACTGCTTCTTTGTGAAGGAGAATCAAAAAGAGAAGGATTTCTCTATATACAGATGGAAGTTTGTCAAAGAAACCATACAGAGAACAGAAGAGATTCTAGGATAGAATCACTGGATACTGCAATGAATGTCAGTCCCACATGGATAAGGATCCTCCCAAGAAAATTGAGAAAACAGCTAGGTACATCTCCAAGAGAGAATTGTATCATGAAAACAAAGGAAGACAGAGTATTTAGGAGAGGGTGTCCAATGGTATCAAAAGTGGAGAAAAGTCAAGAAGGTTAGAAGACTGAGGAAATGTCCTTTGGTTTTAGGAAGGAAGTGAATATTGGTGCCACCCCTGGATCACTGCCTTGTCATGGTGGAGTGGCTTGTGTAGCTCAATGACACTATGAGTTATGCCATGCAGGGTGAGCCAAGACTGACAGGTCATATTGTAGATGGGAGTACCCAATCTTCTTACTTGTCTCCTGAAGAACCTATATTCAGGTCAAGAACCAAAAGTTAAAACTCAACGTCAAACAACACGTTTGTTGATTAAAGGTTGATTTAAGATTGGAAAAGGAGTATGACAAGGCTGTATGTAGTCACCTTATTTATTTAACTTATGTGCAGCATACGAAACACAAAATGCCAGTCTGGATGAATCAAAAGCTGGAATTAAGGTTGCTTAGAGAAATGTCAACAATCTCAGATATACAGACAACACCACTCTGATGACAGAAAGTAAAAAGAAATTAGGAAACCTCTAGATGAGGGTGAAAGATAAGAGTGTAGAAACTGGCTTGAAGCTTAACATTAAAAAAAAAACAAACAACCAGCTAAGATCTTGGCAACTGGTCCTCAAATAGAGGAAGAAGAAATGGAGACAGTGTCAGATTTTATACTGTTGGACTGAAAGTTAAATACTTTAGTTGCATAATGAGAAGACAGGGCTCATTGGAAAACCTGATGTTGGGAAATATTGAAGGCAAAAGGGAAAGAGGATGGCAGAGGATGAGATGGATACATAGTGTCATGGAAACAACAAACATGGACTTGAAAAGACTTTGAGAAGTGGTGGAGGATAGAGGTTCCTGACAACAACAATGAACATTGGTAACATTGAGGAAGCTGATTTCAGTGACAGTAAATGGAAGTCAGATTACAGTAAGAGGAAAATGCCTCATGTATGTTGTTGTTATGGTACATATGAGAACATGGAGGAAAGCAACCTAGACATTTTTTCCCTAGGAAATTAGCTAAGAAAGGGATAAGGGATATAGGATGATACCTGGCAAAGATAATAGGGACAAGTGAAATTTATTTGTTGTTGTTTGTTTTATGATGCAGGAAATGTGAGCCTGTTTGTAGATAGCAGGGAACAGGTCAGTGGATTGAAAATTAGGGAGAGTGAAGGAGTCATTGAGTAAACAGAAATGCTAATGGCTAACACTTTAAGATTCATGCAGAGGTTTACTTATTTCATTTCGTAAGATACTCAAAACTATTCTCTGATGTAGGTGTGATTAGATGTTAAGATTTTTCCCAAAGGTCGGAGGAAGGACTTGACTCCAGGTTTTTGCTAACTCAGGGCCAGTGCTCTATCCATTATATTACCAAGATAAAACCATGAAAAGCAACTCTCCTCCTGATCTTCCTTCTCCTACTCCTGTTTCAACTCATCTTTATCTTTTTTTCCTACTTCTCCCACTTCTTTTCCTCTTCCTTTTTCTTATTCAACTCTTTTTCTTTCACATTTTCATCTTTGTTTTTCTCCTCTTACTACTTTTTCTTCTCTTCTTCAACACTTAGTGTTGTTTTTTGTTTTTTAATTTTTGCAGGGCAGGGCCATTGGGATTAAGTGGCTTGCCCAAGGTCACACGGCTAGTAAATATTAAGTGTCTGAGGCCAAATTTGAATTCAAGCCCTCCTGACTCCAGGGCCGGTGCTCTATTCACTGTGCCACCTAGCCGCCCCCCACTTAGTGTTTTTTATTTGACTGACTGACCAAAGATAGACACAAGGACATATGAGGGGCACTCATTTGCCCTTGTAGGTTTGTATGATGTATTTTTGTCTCTGAGTGAGCATGTAAAATTTACTTAACTAGGTCTTTTCCCACCTGAATAACTAACAAATGAGATCTTTTCCACATTGTATCTTTTTCTTGATTTAAATATTTGCTAAAATTTTTTTATTTTAATTTTTTTTATTATTTTGCATCATTTGCATTATCATGTGCATCATTTCCCGGTTTATCCTTCTCTTTCCCTACTCCATCCTGCTTCAGACAGCCATTCCTTATAACAAATAATAAAAATGATGGGGGAAGGGGTTCAGCAATGGTAACCAACACATCTAATTTTATTTTTTTTAAAAAGAGACAGATTTCTTGACATCTTTTGTTTTTACACTGTTATCATTTCTTAATCTACCTAGTAGCTCCTTGTCACCTCCAGGATCAAATATGCATTTTCTGTTTGACTTTCAAAGCCCTGCATAACCTGTCCTTCCACCTCTAACTCCAATCCCAGCCCTTTCCAATCTTCTTACAACCTGTTCCCTTTTCCATTGTCTGGGATCCAGTGGTACTGGTCTCTTGGCTGCTCCCGGAATACAATTCTCCATCTCTAGACTCTCGGCATTTTCACTGGCTTTCCCCAATGTCTGAAAAGCTCTCCATCTTCATCTCTTTCTCTTGGTTTCCCTGGCTTCCTTCAAGTCCCAGCTAATATCAAACTTTCTGCAAGAAGCCTTTCCCAGTCCTCAATCTTAGTACCTTTCTTCTGAGACTACATTCAATTTTTCCTGCACACATCTTGCTTGTACGTGCTGTAGTTTCCATGCTGTCTCCCCTATTAAACTGGGAGCCCTCTGAGAGCAGGGACTGTATTTTGCCTTTCTTTATATTCCCCAGTGCTTAGCCTAATCCCTGAAATATAATAGACGTTCATTAAATATTGGTGACTGACTTATTGAATTGTAACAGAGAAAAACAGTCAGGCAATGCCAGGTGATGTAATATGCCTGACATAAAGAGAAATATTCATATCATCTTCCCATACCTCGCCTTCCATTTCTCTGCTGAAAAGGAGGAAGATAACTAAACAACAAAATAGCTCAGTGATGTTTTTATTTATACAATTATGATCAATTTGTATATTTGTTTTCCAGGTTCTATTCGCTTCATATTGAATCAAGTAGTCAATGAGCATTAATTGTTTACTCTAATGCCAGACATTATTCCAAAATCTGGGAATAAAAATAAAAAATAAATAAAAATAAAATAAAAATCAATTAAGAAGATAAAAAAGCAAAAAAAAAGGACAGTTTTCTCTATGCATAACTGAATTCTCATATTCATTGTTCCTTATGACACATTAGTATTCCATTATATTCATTTAGCCACTCCCCAATTAATGAGTATCTCCTTCGTTTCCAGATTTTTACTATCAGAAATAGTGCTACTATGTATATTTTTGTACATGTATTTTCTTTTTGTCTTTAATCTCCTTGTGGTATATGGACAATTGTAGTGTTACTGGGTCAAAGGGCATAAATACTTTTTAGTGATTTTTCTTATATAATTGCAAATTGTTGGGTTTTTTTTAGAACAGATGGACAAATTTACAGTTTTGGGTGGCATATTGGATGCAGTACTGGATTTGGAGTCAGAAAGATCTAAATTCAAATCTTGCTTCAGATTCTTACTAGCTGTGTGACTCTGGGAAAGTCATTTCAGTTCTCTCAATCTCAGTTATCTCATCTGTAAAATGGGGGCTAATATTAGCATCTATCTCAAGGGTTGTTGTGATTATCAAATAAAAATAACATATGTACAATGCTTTACAAAACTTAAAGTTATGCATGTTAGCTATTATGTTTAATATACCTGTGTTTCTATGGTGCTTACAAATTTGTCTATTTCTGTCTTTTATCATCTTTGCCAATCTGATGGCTATGAGAAGAAATCTCAGAGTGTTTATTGCATTTCTCTTCTTATTAGTAACTTAGAGCATTTTACATATGGTTATTGATAGTTTGGAGTTCCTCTTTTGTTAATTGTTTGTTTATATCTTTGACTACTTATTTATTGGGGAATGGATCTTGAGCTTTAATATTAACATGAATTCTCTATATATCTCTGACTTATCAATTTATTTATCAATTATTTATCAGTCAGCTAACTGTCAATAAGTACTTGCCATGTACCTGGAGCTATGGATGCAAAGAAAAGCAAAATCTAGTCCCTGCCCTCAAGAAGCTCAGATTTTAACAGAGGAGACAGCATGCAAGAATATATTTATATTTATTATTTATCTATATTCAAGATAAATACAGTGTAAATGTAAGCTAATCTCAAGGGCAATATCAGAGATATTTTTGCAAAGTTTTCCCATTCTCTAATTTTTCTTCTTATTCTAATTGCATTGATTTTGCTTTTTTCAAAATCTTGTTAATTTTATGTAGTTGTAGTAATCTATTTCCTCTCTTTTGATAATTTTTATTCTGTTTTTGGTTAATAATTCTTTCCTTCCATCACCCCCACCTCCCATGCTTCTAATTGCCTCATCTATAGATGAGGGGATTAACTTATGTGATTTCAAAATCTATGACATGATTTATGGCCTGTGTACTTCTACATTAGTTTTTTTTTAAGTTTAAATGCAAGCTTTAAAAAATACGCTTTAAATTTAGTCCTGTTTAATTCCCTCTTTTTGGTTTCACATCATCTAAGTTCTGCTTCTATCATCTCTTACATTAACTATCACTTTAGCCCTGTGACATCTGCAGTTCTGATAAGCATATTTTCCATGGCTTTATCCAAGTCATTAATAAAACTTGAAAAAGAGAGATAAGACATTCTACTACAGAGCTCTCATGTTAATAAGAGTTAACATAAAAACAGTTAAGTTCATATTTCTCTAACTTTCCCCCATATGTATTGAAGTATCAGATGCTTTGCTCTGAAATAAAGGTACATTGGCATTCCTTCAATCTGCCAACCTGCATTGTTATTTGTTTGTTTTTGGGGGAGCATTGATTCATGACCCCATTGGGGGTTTTGTTGGCAAAGAAAGTGGAGTGGTTTGTCATTTCCTTCTCCAAGTTATTTTTACAAATGAGGAAACTGAAGCAAACAGGGTTAAGTGACTTGCCCAGGGTCACACAGCTAGTAAGAATCTTAGACCAGATTTGAACTCAGGTCCTCCTGATTCCAGGGCTGGCACTCTATCTACTGTGCCACCTAGCTTTTCTTCCAACTTAGTAACCCTATCCAAAAATGAAATGAAATTAGCTTGCCACAACTTATTCCTAGTGGATCTATGTTGCCTCACTACATTGTTCTCCAAATGCTCACAAACCAACTGCTTAATATTCATTTCTAGAATTTTGGTGAAATGTGAGCTAAATGATTGTACAGTTCAGTAACATAGCTGGCTGAATCGCTTTCCACAAAGAGTATTGATTAATGGATTGCTTATTAACATGGAGGGACTGTTCTGGTGGAGCACTTTATCCCTCTCCTCATCAACTTCAGCTATCAATACATATCATAGTCATGTGGCTCTTTTGGTTAATGGAGCCCCTTTTGACCCTAACTGAGGTGAAAATATATAATGAAACCCCAAAAGGGTCTTTTATGAGGCGGTCTATAATCTTACTAAGAGACTTCACAATATTTACCAAGCATTCACAACAGTTGGGCAGCAAGAATTTATTAAGTTTTTTGTTTTTTTTTTACCACATACCAGGCACTGTACTAAGTGCTAGGGATGCAAATGAAGACAAAAACATAGTCCTGTCCTCAAGGAGCTTGAATTTTTTTGAGTATAATATAGCAACATAATAAAATACCACCTCTTTAAGCCCCATCTTCCTCAAAGAGAACTTGAAAGAAACCAGTGGTCTCTCAGTCAAAATAACCTCACTTAACTGGCAAAGGACTTGTTTCTCTTCTCTCTCCACAACTCATATTCCCTAATCCCATCCTTCCCTTGCATATGTTTGGAGTCCCTATGTATACAGTAGTATTTGTGTAACAAATAGTAACACAGGACCTTTTCAATGCCATACTTCATCTTTTGAATGTTTCTTGACTTTGATCAATTGAGATAACATTTGTAAAATATCTAGCACATAGTAGGCAATGATAAATGCTTATTCCCTCCATTCCTCTTTCTGTATTTGAGATGTCCACCCCCGCTTAGAAACAAGAATTCTCAATTCTCACAACTTCCTCAAGAGGGATAGATGGAGGGGAACATGGCTGAAGATGGGTATTTTTTACATGGTCTGCTTCCTACAAAAGTATATAAACTAATGGCTCCTCACTTCCTTCTCCCCTGCCCCAACCTAATGGACATAGTAGGGCAACTAGGTGTTGCAATGGATAGAACATTGGTCCTGAAGTCTGGAAGACCTGAATTCAAATCTAGTATCAGAAGCTTATTAGCTGTATGACCCTGAGCAAGTCACTTAACCCTAATTGCCTCAAAAAAAGGGGGGGGGGATAGTAATGTGAAATTGGATTTTGAGCTACTGTCATTTATGTGCATAGTAGGTTCAATGCAAAATGAATTTATTAAGCACTTATATGTCAGGCACTGGGGTAAGTGCTGGGTTATGAAGACAAAATTTACAGTATTCACTTCACTCAGAGAGTTCATATTTTTCCTGAAGTCCAAAAATAAATGCTTATTGAAATGAAAATGTATGCATCCATGTTTTCATGCATACAATTTTCATCATATTTTAAAATAATAATAATAATAATAGAGACAAAGGCATAGTAGATAGAGTCAGGAAAACCTGAGTTCATGTTCTGCCACTGATAAATACTAGTTGAGTGACCATGGACAAGTTGCTTCATCTTTTACTGCCCTAGCAGCTCAACTTTTTTTAGTAGAAAGAAAGCAGTTTTCCATTAATTTATTGTTAAACATTTTATGCTTCTATAGAGGGCAGCCAACAAAACCTTTATTGTACCAAATAATAGTTGCAATCCCAACATTGCTAATGACATCTAAATAGCAATGCATGGCTTTGAAGCAAACAAAATACCCAATGAACAAATAAACACCAAAATGTATGTTATTGTTTCGACAATTCCGTTACTGAAGACCACAATGGTTCTCCCCTAAGATGACAACAAATGACATTTAAAAAGGTGTGGCACACAGGCTCACACCGAAAGTTTTAGATGGTGTGAAATTTACAAATTATGCCATTTCAAACATTCCTGTACATCTTAAAAACTTTATGAAGAATACATTACAAAACAAGAATTTGAAAATGTTTGATACAGTGTTAAAAATTAGGGTTGATGACTACTCAAGAAGAGTAGCACAACTCTCAGTCCAAATACGGTGTTTAGATACTATATATCAAAATATCTTTAAATCAATCTCTGGTGAGCCTTCAGATAAATAGCACTTGCATCCAGATGATGGCAGTGGTAGAGTACTGGGCTTGGAGTCACTTTTTAGTTACGTGACCCTAGACAAGTTACTGTAATTTCTGTTTGCCTCCATTTCCTCATTTGCAAAAAGGGGACAATAAATAAGAGCATTTATCTCCCAGAGTTGCTGTGAGAATCGGATGAGATAATATTTTCAAAGCATCTAGTACATAGTAGGTGATTGTAAATGCTACTTATTGATGATTGTGCACTCAATACAGCCTCTGAAGCTGAGATGCAAAAAAATATGGATTGATTCTCTGCTGCTTGTGCTAATTTTGGCCTAACAATTAACACCAAGAAAACACAGGTGCTCCATCAGCCGCTGCTACACCATCCATACTTGGAACCATCAATTACAACAAATGGAGAAGTTTGAAATGCTGTGGTTTTAAGTTCTCTCACCTTGGTAGTGTACTTTCCAGGAATGTACACATTGATAATGAGGTTGACACATGCAATGCCAGAGCTAACTCAGTGTTTGGGAGGCTCTAAAGGAAAGTATGAGAGAGAAGAAGAGAAGACTGACTATCAAACTGCAGGTCTACAGAGCCATAGTGCTAACCTTATTGTTGTGTGCCTGTGAGACCTGGACAGTCCACCAGCACCATGCCAGGAAACTGAATGGCTTCCATTTGAATTGTCTTAGGAAGATTCTGAAGATCACCTGGCAGGATAAGGTACCAGACACCGAGGTCCTCACTCAAACTAAACTGCCAACCATTCAAACTCTGCTCCAGAGAGTGCAACACTGATGGACTGGCCACGTTGTTTGAATGCAAAACACACACTTGTCAAAAAAGACTATTTTACGGAGAACTCACACAGGGCAAGCGTTCACATGGTGGTCAGAAGAAGCCATACAAGGACACTCTCAAGGTCTGTCTTAAGAACTTTGGAATTAATTATGTGACATAGGAGACGCTGGCACAGGACCACTCAGCATGGCAAACCCACATCAGAGAAGGTGCTGTGCTCAAGAGAAACACGAGGTGTGCAAATTTGGGGATTGCAACCCCAAATATTCACACAGACTCTCATAGGCTATGTCTGGTTTAATGTTCATTTGAACATTAGAAACATTAAATAAAACATCTCCCCACTTTATTCAACACTTAGAATCAAGCTACCAGTAATTAGTGTTCTCTTCCTGTATTTTTGGTTTACGTCTGCTACAAAAATTCGTTCTAGTTCTACACAGAGTCCTCAGTCAATGAAGGTTTGAAACAGTTTTCTTGGTTTCATGAGATGTTTTTCTTTTTGCCACATACTGTCCCAGGTGGTGTAGATGTCCTAGGCAACCCCCAGAGAAGCCTGGGCAGGTGGGTAGGGAGGTGCCAAGGCACAAGTCCAGGAACCAGAGGCAGGTACTCAGAACTGGGCACAAGGGCCAAAGGGCAGCATCTAGGGCAGGTTCTTGTGGCCATCTGGCAGGGAAGGTGGCCATGAGCAACAGCGGGGGCTCCAGGACCCCATTGTTGTTGCTAATGTCTAGACCTGGAAGCCCCTCGAAGGTGTTCCCAGGGGGAACAGATTTGGTGGTGGTTGGGGTTATCTCACATACTGCTCCACCGCCACAGTGAGGACATTCTAGGCAATTCCATAAAGCTATATGAATGAAAAGCTATATAGATGAAAAAAAGTACCAGTGGAAGGACTTTACACAGAGGTAGTTCCCTCAACTAATTTAGTCACTTCTGAGCTCTATTGAGGAGAAAATAGCTGAGATTTACTTAATATTCTAGTGTTTGTAAAGTGCTTTTTAGATATTATCTCATTTTGACATTATTGATGATACTGACAGTGGTGATTCCTCCTCCCTTTCCCCACCCAGTGTTTTCTTTTCTATTCTATCTCTAGTAGCAACAATCAGACTACACCTGTGAGCCCAGATATATAGATTATGACTTTTTGAGGTCTTTAATTTCTGTATAGGAAGGGTAGACATTGATTCCTTTGGTCAATGGTGATTGCACCATTGGGTCACACAGTTATACGTTCCACTAATGAGACATTTTCTGTCCTTGGCAATGGCTACCATCAGGAGGGCTTATTATTTATGAGTTAGTCGCTTTCTGGCTAATTTCTCATCAATTGTTATTGTTTAGTCATTTTCAGTCATGTCTGACTCTTCATGACCCTATTTAGGCTATTCTTGGTAAAGATACTGGAGTGGTTTGCAATTTCCTTCTCTAGCTTATTTTACAGATGAGGAAACTGAGGCAAACAGAGTCAAATGACTTGCCCAGAGTCACACCACTAGTAAGTGTCTGAGACTGGATTTGAACTTGGGTCTTCCTGACTCGGGGCCAGGTGCTATATCTACTGCATCACCTAGCTGCTGTTCAATTATTTACTAGCTAAATTAGAAGCTCATCTGCTGGTGTTTCTGTGCTGTGCCGGCAAACTGAGGATCTCTGGTTTAGAGAAGTAGCAATAGCACCGATAACAATGGGCTCCTCCTCTGCTACAGCATTTACCGAAATTATCATTTTGAAACTTTGAATTGATTAAAGTTTTGAAATTATGAAACTGGAATTATGTTTACTGAAATACAATAGTTGTTTTTAAAAAAAAACCAACCAACCATCTCTCACATCCCAGACCACACTTTGAAAAATCCTGAGATACTAGAAATAGTACCCAAATCCCAAGTCTGAATTCATTCTAAATCACAGTAGCTGTTATACCTCTCCTTAAGCAAGTTTTCACATATGTTTTGAACATGCCTGATGTGCATTTTCTTCACACTTCCTCCCCTTAGAATCCCTAGGGTCCTTCAAGGTTCAGTCCATAAACCATCTCCTATGGAGAGCCTCTCCTAAGCCTTCTAGTTGGTAGTGTAATTTCTTTTAGAGGGAAGGCAAGGAAATTGGGGTTAAGTCAATTGCTCAAGGTCACATGGCTAATTGTGTGTTAAGTATCTGAGGCCACATTTGAACGCAGGTCCTTCTGACTCCAGGGCCAGTGCTCTATTCACTGCACCACCTAGCTGCTCTGTAAATCCACTCTATAGGTGGTAATCTTCAAGGGTATAGTAGTGGTCGGGCCAGGGCACTGAATCATAGAAGCAAAAATCCGAAAACATAATGTACTAGAAAAATTGCCAAAGGTCACATAAAGACCCATCTCTGGGAGGCAAAGAAACCCTCTCCTCTATTTTTGAAAGCTTGGGTTGCTGACACTATCTATAGTCTGGCAGAATGCTTTCTAGTTCCCGTCAATCCTGTACCTTGGAATCCCCCCCTATGCACAGGCTTAACATTTCAAATAGGAAGTAAAAATGAGCTGACAATATTAGAGAAGAACAATATCCATAGAATCCTAGAGTTTTTGACATCATTTAGTCTAAAGGCAACCTGATACATATGAACCCCCTCTGCAAAATCTCCCACAAATAATCACCTAGGCTTTCCTGTCCTACTTCCAATGGTGTGAAGCTCATCTTTACTTTTGTTTTTGTTTTTTACTTTTTGGAGGGGGGAAGGCAGGGCAATTGGGATTAAATGACTGGCCCAAGGTCACACAGCTAGTAAATGTTAAGTGGCTGAGGTCACATTTGAACTCAGGTCCTCCTGACTCCAGGGCCAGTGCTCTATTCACTGCACCACCTAGCTGCCGCCTCCGTTCCTCCTCCCCCTCACCCCCCACTGCCATCTTTACTTTTTAACTTCTGAAATTGCTTTTTTAAATTATGGCGTCTGTTGAAGGTCTTTATTAGCACTTGTCCTATATGCCTAGAATTAAACTAAGGGAATTAAATTAATCTGGATTGTGTTCTATTTACAACATGTCTTGGAGATATTGTGGGTTCCAGATCACTGTAATAAAGCAAATATTGCAATAAAGTGAGCCACACAAATTGTTTAGTTTCCCAGTATATATAAAAGTTAGGTTTTATACTATCCTGTAGCTTAATAAGTACGCAATAGTATTATGTCTAAAAAAAGTATATACCGTAATTTAAAAACATTTTGTTGCTAAAAAAAATACTAACCATCATCTGAGTCTTCAGCAAGTCGTAACCTTTTTGCTGATGGAGGATCTTAGCTCAGTGTTGATGGCTGCTGACTGATGAAGGAGGTGGTTGCTGAAGGCTGGGGTGGCTGTGTCAGTTTCTTAAAATAAGACAACAATGAAGTTTGCTATAATCTATTAACTCTTCCTTTCACCTGAACGCTTGGAGGCCATTGTAGAGTTATTAATTGATTTAATTTCAATATTGTTGTGTCTCAGGGAATAGGGAGGCCTGAGGAGAGGGAGGGAGACATGACAATGGCAGGTCAGTGGAGCAGTCAGAACACACATAACATTTATCTGTTAAGTTCAGTGTCTTACATAGGCATGGTTGGTGACACCTCAAAACAATTACAATAGTAACTTCAAAGATCACTAATTAGAGGTCACCATAATAGACATAATAATAGTAACTTGAAGTTTGAAATACTGAATTACCAGAATTTGACACGAAGACACAGTGTGAGTACATGCTATTGAAAAATGGTGCCCAGAGACTTTGCTCTGCATAGGGTTGTTGCAAACCTTCAGCTTATAAAAAACACATCTGCAAAGCACATAAAATGAGGTATGCCTATAGGGTGACACCAGGCTGAGTTTTGTAATTAGGAATCAGATTTGTCAGTTTCAACTTTTTTCCAATGGGGAAGAAATCCTCTTGTTGATTCATATCTGATAAGCAGAAGGATTCCTGGGGTTTAAAGTTAAGGTTCAGAGGTCCTAAGAGCTTATCTATCCTCCTGTAGACAGTCGCATAAAGAGCACTGATCTAGCAGAGCTGAGACTTGGATTTGAGTTGTGACTGTCACTTAGGAGTTATGTGACCCTGGGCACATCATTCACTTCTCTGAGTCTCAGTTTTTTCAACTCTCCTCCTCCCTGGGGAAACTCCTTTGCATTTTTCACATTCTCTTTGGTCTGAGAAAACAATTTTCATATCTATTGCTCTTATAATAAAGAAAGATTTGTGTTTTCTAAGAAGAAAACCAGAAGAGCAGAACACAGTGAAAACTGCTATAAACCCACAAGAATGGTTTTTTAATTAAATTCCACCCCCCCATGTCCAGATTTTTTCTGCTCCCTCCTACTCCCTCACTGCCAATAGTGGAATAGGGTGGGATGGAGAGATAAGAAAAACAAAGCCCTTGTAATAATTGCTCAGAGTTAAATAAAACTATTTTCCATAATGGCCTGGCCCAGAAGAATATCTTAAATCCAAGTGTTAACTCAGTCCCCAAAAATGAAAGGACTCTTAACTATAGGTCTAAGTGGACCTAAATGTGAAAGGAGTCATGCTTAGAACAACATCCCTGCATTGAGCACAGAGCACGTGGTTGTGGGTTTGGAGTAAACCATTTTCCCTCTCTAAATGAAGCTATGGAGGGATCTTCTTGTGTTTTAACAGGCCTTTCCTCCAACCCAGAGATCATAGACCTGGGATCATCCTGACTGGAATTAGAGGAGGGGATTAGAGTGAACATTAGAAATCCTGAGCATCTAGTCCCTGAAGATTCAGGGGAATCACTTAGGAGACGATTAATAGGTTCTTCTAGATTGAAAGTCAGTCTGGACACTAGCTCTAAATCCCCCATTTTTTTTCTTTCTAAATATAAGCAAATATTCCCCTGCTGACAATGAGATGATGAACGTAAAATTTGGAAATTTCAGATATGTAACAATAAAATGAGGCAATATTTATAAAGTGCCTAGCATGGTGCCTAGGACGCAGGAAATACTTATTAAGTGATTGTTTTGCTTACTCCTTCCTTCCTTTCTTCCTTCTTTTCTTCCTTTCTTTTTTTTTGTTTTTTTTTTCCTTTCAATGATAGAATCTCCAAGGAGGTGGGTTTTTGGATCACTATAAAGACATATTTTCTAAGACTTAGAGCTGCTTAAAATTGTGATAGGCTGCCTTAAACATGGTGCACTCCTTGTTTTTGGAAGTGGAATATCACTAAATAAAAGGTAGCCATTAGCCAAAGATACTGTAGAGTTCTCAGTGGATACTTAAACTGGATGGCAAGTTATGTCCTATCTGAAGATTCAGTTGACCACATTTGATTGCTGCTTTGCTCAGAGTTCTGAAGACCAATGCGTTGTTTTGTGTGCTTGTCTATTGTTCTATTAGGACCCAACGGTGAAGGAAGGTCCCCACCCAAGATGGGGCATGAAGTTGTTTGTCTGCCCTTGCTTTTCTCTCAGAGCCAGGCTTGCTCACTGTGAGGTGTGATTAAGAACAAATAGTCCCAGCCAGGGTGACATCAGTTTATTGTTTAAGGATAGGGGACCATAAATGGGGTCCTGGGTTGGGTCTGGACAAACAAGTCTGATTCTTTGGATACTCACCGGGAAAGAATATGCTGACACCAAGCAAGGAGTGATGCATCAATTGCCCTTTAATAAGGGACAGAGAGTACAGAGGCAGACAGCATGAGGAATGGAGTAGGGAGGGGTAGGCAGACCCATCTAGGGCTGAAAGGTGAACACAGAGTCATGTAACTATAGGTCGGTGCTGGGGCTCCTCAGGCATCATGGATCAGTGGAGGAGGTAGAGAAAGAGGTGGAGGAAGGCTTGAGGTCTTAAGGTTCAGGGGTCCCATTCTTATAGGGTTCTGATCGTGGGGGACAGCCTAACTATTATCCTTGTCACCTTGGGGTTTGCACATTAATGTAGTAACATACTTTCAAAGTTATCCTTGCCAGCTCAGGGATCCTTTGTCAGCATAATGTTCTTCTGGTTTTATCTGCACTCTCCAGAACAAAGGGCTGTTACTGGGACAGAGGGGCTGTTACACTGGGAACTAGCTTACTGCTTCTAATTTAGCACAATTTCTGTATGTGACCTTAATTCATTTGGGAGGCAGGTTTTGCAAGTGGCTTCTATATTTCCCTTTATACTCTTAATTGCTATTTCCTATTTATTGTTACCTCACTGGTAAACTAATAAACTGGTTACTCACATATAGTCTTACTGTACTAACTGATGGTTGGGTAGGATGGTTGGGGGGACCAAAACAAGATACAATTTCAACATGAGTAGCTGTTATGAGAAGGTCTTTATTTGGAAGAGGAGAGTGTAGTCTAGTAAAGAGTGACAAAGATGGGGCAGAAAGTATCATTTTTTTTCAAAGAACAAGAAAAATAGAAGTTCAGGAAAGGACCACAAAATAGAACAGTATGGTTATGACCTTGTCAAATTTATATAAATGTACTTAAAAATTATACAACAGAAGTTCATAGTTTCTAATCTAATCCTCTCTTGTTTTTTGTGATCATTGTTATTGTGAATTCACAATTCAAAGGAGAAGAAGAAACTAATCCAAAGTGAATTATTCAGGTGACTTTTCCTGATCCTGTCTTACCTCAGAATGAGGTTTTAAGGTGTTTACATGCCTGGGATAATCATGAGCAGAGGCCTTTTAACTAATAATAGAGCAGAAATTAGGCTAATTAAGCTTTTATTAAATGTCTGTTATGTTCCTGGCACTGTCCTAAGAGCTGGAGTATGAAGAAAAACAAGACAGTATTTTCTGCTCACAAAAAAGTCACAGTTTAAAGGGGCAACAACATGCAAACAACTATATAGAAGCAAGATATGTATAGAATAAATGTGTGTGGGGGGGAAGGATCTCAAAGGAAGGCATCAAGATTATGGAGAACCAGGAAAATATTTTTGTAGAAGGTTGGATATTAGCTGATACATGAAGGACACCAGGGAAGCTAGGAGGGAAAGAGGGGGAGCGCATTTCAAGAATAGAGGACAGCTAGTGAAAATGCTCTAAGTTGGGAGTTGTGTCATGAAAGGAGAAAAGCAAGGGGGATTGAGCCACTGGATCACCAAGTATATGAAGGTACATAAGATATAAACACATGAAAAGTATTAAAGGGCCAGATCATAACAATCTACAAAAGTCAAGTGGAGGATTCCGAATTTGATCCTAGAGGTGATAAACTGGAACATATTGCTAGAGTGTGAAACATTCAGACTTGTGCTTTAGGAAGATTGCTTTAACAGCCCAGTGGGGTGTGGAATGGAGTGGGGAAAGACTCGAGGCAGGGAGAGTCTCAACCGACCATCAGTCAACGGCAACAGCCCAGGAATGAGGTACTGAGGCCCCGTAACAGGTGGGTAGCAGTGTCAGTGAGTGGAGAGAAGGGGCCATATGTAAGAGATGTTATAATGGTGAAATTGCCCGGACTTCATAACAGACTGGATATGAAGGATGAGAGAGAGTGAGGAGTTGAGGATAATGCTGAGGTTGAAAGCCTGGATGTCTGGGAATAAAGTGGTACCTTTAATTCTGTCTGAAAAATGGAAGAGAGGAAGAGGGGAAAATTTGGGGTGGGAAAGACAATGGAATAATAATAGTAATAACAAGCATTTACATAAAATTTAAGATTTGCAAATAACTTTACAGATATTCAGCTCATTTTATCCTTATAACAGTTCTGAGACCTCAGTTTTGCAAATGAGGAAACAGAGGCAAACAGAAGTTAAGTGACACCCAGGTTGAGGCTATTTAGCCTCATTCATTCATATAATAAGTATTTAAAGTGCTACTAGACACAGGGAACACAAAGAGAAAAATGAAACAATCCTTGCTTTCAACAAGTTAACACTATTGGGGGAGCCAACATGGAGAAGTAAAATATTTTACTTTGTATATATTTTGTAATTTGAGGGATATTAATGCCTTGGGGGTCAAGATAAGGCTCCTATAGGAAGGCCTGAGTCTAAAAGGAAGCTAGGGGTTCTAGGAAGTGAAGCCAAGGAGGCACCCTATTCTAAGCCAAGGCGACAGCTTGTGCAAATGTCCAGGAATGGGACATGGAACCCTGTGCAATGTGACCTTCCAAAGGTCAGTATTGATGGAATGTAGAGTGCCTGAAGAACTCAATGAGCCAGAATGGTCAAACAGAGCCAGGTTGGGAGGAATTTGTTTTATCTATTCTAGAGGCAATAAGAAAGCACTGGAGCTTCTTAAGCAGGGGAGTGACATGGTCAGATCCGTCCCATGATTTAAGAAAACCTGAGTGTGGCAGGTGTGTTAAAGAGGGAATGAAGAGGGGAGGGAATGCCTGCAGGGAGATCATCCAGGAGGTTATTGCAATAATCTAGATGAAAAGTGATAAGGGTCTGAACTGGGATGGCAGCTGTGAGTGGAAAGAAGGCCTTTTGGATATGGAGTATTATTATTACCATTTTAAACATGACAAAATTGGAGTTCACAGAAACTTAGAGATTTTTCCTCTGATCATACAGCAATGTGTTGGAGTCTAAACTCCAGTCTAGATCCTTGAACTCCCAGGCCAGAGCTCTCCAAAGATTTCAGTAACCACGGAAATGACAATGAAATTGCTTGCCTCTTATATCAGAAATTGCTGCAAAGATAGCATGTGTCCTAATACTTCCCTCCTCCACATCTACAGGTTTGAATGCCTGTATTCTCTATGCCCTATCAACATTTCTGAATCTCTTGGTCACCCTCAAATAACCAGTAAGGGTGCTATATAACCCAAAGAATGTTACTTATGTGTGAGAAGTTGATGGGCAAGTTAGCTTCTTCTCCAAATATGACTTAGTTTCTCCATAGTTAGGGTAGGACCAGTAAATTCTGGGGATGGGGGCCAAAGTATTGGTATACTGGCAACATCACTTCTGAAAAGGCTGGGATGAAGTCATTGTTCCTGCTGCATCACAACATCTGCTTCTGGAACAACATGAAAGGGAAGAAATCTCTCTTGTCTCTGCTTAGCAGACACACTGGCAGCTTCTCTGAACAGCTGGCTTTCTAATGGAGGAAATTACTTATTTCTGTGTCTTTAGTCTCAAAATCCTTTGACCTTTATGTTGCTCCTGGTTACTCCCAGATCTGAGTGTGTGTGTGTGTGTGTGTGTCTCTGTGTGTGTGTGTGTGTGTGTGTGTCTCCCAGGGAGAAGAAATGAATGCTGGCAGCGTTGACCTGACCAATATCATCCAAGGAAGGATTGGGGCTATGATCTCAGATATCTGACTGGATAGAACTAAAACAACAATTATCTTTTATTCTTAAGGCATTTCATTAATGGATACTCTGACCCGAGGGTAAGAGTAAGGAAGGGGATATAGGCAGTAAAGGGAAAATGAGGCTTCCCTTCTTGCCTCTTGAGGCAGCTGTGTTTAAGGGGAGGAGGTGGAAAGAAAGAAAAGGGAGGAAAAGGTCATTAATTGAAATTTATTTCACATTTTTCTGGCCTGTGTTCTCAGTAGAGGTATTTGGGGCTGTGTACTGTAGGATCATAGATTTATAGCTAGAAGGGACCTTAGAGGCCATCACTAGCAGACCAACTGAGACCCAAAGAGGTTAAACAATCTGTCCAAGGTTATACAATGGGAGGCTAACAGTAAGCATCAGAGTCAGAATTTGAAGCCAGATCCTCTGATTTCAAATCAAGCTGTGTTTTCATAACACTGTAAGGGCCATCATTTCTGAAATATATAGAGAATTGAGTCAAATTTACAAGAATACAAGTCATTCTCCAATTGATAATGATCAAAGGATATGAACAGGCAGTTTTCAGAGGAAGAAATTAAAGCTATCTATAGTCATATGAAAAAATACTCTACATCACTATTGATTAGAGAGATGCAAATCAAAACAACTCTTAGGTACCACATCATACCTATCAGATTGGCTAACATGGCAAAACAGGAAAATGATAAATGTTGGAGGAAGATGTGGGAAAATTGGAACAGTAATTCATTGTTAGTAGAATTGTTAACTCGATCCAACCATTCTAAAGAGCAATTTGGAGCTATGCCCAAAGGGCTATAAAAATGTGCATACCCTTTGACCCAGCAATAAATACCTCTTCTAGGGCTGTATCCCAAAGCAATTATACAAATTGGAAAAGGACTCACATGTACAAAAGTATTTATAGCAACTCTTTTTGTGATGGTCAAGAACTGAAAATCAAGGGGATGCCCATCAATTGGAGAATGGCTAAACAAATTGTGGTATATAAATTCAATGGAATACTATTGTGTTATAAGAAATAATGAACATGTGGACTTCAGAGAAACCTAGAAAGACTTATATGAACTGATGCTGAGTGAGGGTAGTGAAACCAGGAGAACAGAGTACACAGTAGCAGCCACAGTTTGCAAGGACTAATTTTGATAGATTTAGTCCTTCTCAGCAATGCAAGGACCTAAAACAATTCCAAAGGACACATGATGGAAAATGCCAGTCACATCCAGAGAAAAAACTATGGAGTCAGAATGCAGAACAAAGCAGACTACTTTCTTTTTTTTTGTTTTGTTGTTCCCATTCATTATAATTCTTCTATGCAACATGACTAATGTGAAAATGTGTTTAATAGCAATGTATGTGGAGAGCTCATATTAGTTTGCAAGTCATCTTGGAGAGGGAGGGGGAAGGGAGGAGCAGAAAATTTAAAACTTATGAAGGGCAGCTAGGTGGCACAGTGAATAGAGCACTGGCCCTGGAGTCAGAAGGACCTGAGTTCAAATGCGACCTCAGACACTTAACACAAAAACTAGCCATATGACCTTGGGCAAGTCACTTAACCCCAATTGTCCTCCAAAAAGCAAAAAAAAAAAAAAATTTAAAACGTATGAAAGTTAACGTTAAAAACTAAAAAGAAATAATTTAATTTAAAAAAACACTATGACAGACACTTAACACTTACTAGTCACGTGACCTTGGGCAAGTCATTTAATCGCAATTGCCCTACCTTCCCCCCTCCAAAAAGCAAACAAAACAAAACAAAAAAACACTAAGAGGGTTAATGGCATTGAGAAATAGAATGAAATCTGCTTCGTTGTCTCACTTCCCCCTTGCTCTCCTCCTTGACCTATTTGTGGTACATATAGTAGGAGGTACAATTATTCAACATTTCCCAACAGTCTAGGCTTGCATTCACAAGTATATAGATTTTGAGGTTTGAGGATTTTTAACCTAACTCCCTCACTTTACAGATGAGGAAACTGAGGTCTAACTGAGAGGTTAAGTGACTTGTCTCAGATTACATAATTAGCCAATGGCAGAGTTAGGTTTTAAACCCAGATCCTCTGATTCCAAATCTAGGATACTTTCCACTGTTACTTTCTGATAATTTTTATTATATGACTTTGTCCTTATCACTAACTGGATTTCAAGTGTGTAGAATCGAAGTTCTTAACCATTTTTGTGTCATGGACTGCTGTGGCTTCTGGTGAAGTCTATGGACCCTTTTTCAGAATGTGTTTTTTTTAATACATAATATAAAATTCACAAAATTACAAAGGAAACTAATTACAGCTATCAAAATATAGAAACCATAAAATATATGTGTATGTGTGTTTACTCATATATGTGTGTGTATATATGTGTGTATGTATGTATATATATATACATACACACATATGTAAAGATCTTTTTAAAGGACACAAACTCCAGATTTTAACCCTTAACCTAGTGGGTATGAATCTCTTCAGCTTTTTCTTTCTTTTGAATCTCCCCACAGAGCAGAACAGCACTAGGTACTCATAGTAAGCTTCCCAGTGCACATTGACTGACAGAGCCAACTATAACTTGAAACTCCCTTGGAAGCCATCAGAGTTCTACAGAAGGATGTAAGCAGTAGGCTGGGGCCTCCAACTGTTTCTGCCCTCTGTAGGTTGTGGACAGTAGTTTCTGTGTGATGCTAGTTGGACCAGGTTGTTGGTAGTCTAGTGGTTGGGCTGCTGGACTTGGGGTCAGGAAGCCCTGAGTTCAGATGAGGCTTCAGACACTTGCTAGCTCTGTGACCCTTGACAAGATTCTCAACCTTTCTCAGTCTCTGTAAAATGAGGATATTGGATCTGATGATCTCTGAAATCTCACCTGACTTTAAATCTGTGATAAGACTTCTTCAGTTATGTTTCATCAAAGGCCAATTGAATCTACTGGTCAAAGATATTTTTGTGGATCAGGAAAACATGAGTCCCTATGCCCAAAGGGCTATAAAACTGTGCATATCCTTGGATCCAGCAATACCATTTCTAGGTCTGTATCCCAAAGAGATCATAAAAATGGAAAAAGGACCCAAAAATATTTATAGCAACTCTTTTTTGTAGTGACAAAGAATTGGAAATTGAGAAGATGCTCATGAACTGGGGAACGGCTGAACAAATTGTGGTATATGATTATGATAGAATATTATTGTGCTGTAAGAAATGATGAACAGACAGATTTCAGAAAAACCTGGAAAGACTTACATGAACTGATGCTGAGTCAAGTAAGCAGAACCAGGAGAACACTGTACACACCACCAGCAGCGTTGTGTAATGATCAACTATGATAGACTTAGCTTTTCTCAGCAATACAATGATCCAAGACAATTCTGAAAGACTCATGATGCAAAATGTTATCCACATCTAGAGAAAGAGTTGATAGAATTTGAATTCAGATCGAAGCACACTATTTTCATTTTCTTTGTTTTTTTGTGGTTTTTCCCTTTCATTCTGCTTCTTCTTTCATAGCATGACTAATATGGAAATGTTTTGCATGATTACACATGTGTAACCTATATCAGATTTTTTGCCATCTTGGGGATGTGGAAAGGAGGGGGGAGAAAAACTTGGAACTCAAAATCTTATATAAAATGAATGTTAAAAATTATCTTTGCATGTAATTGGGGAAAATATGCTATTTAAAGCTTAAAAAGAAAAAGATGAGTTCAAATCCAGTCTTGGACACTTATTAACTATATGACCCTGAACAAGTCACTTAAGCCACCTCCATTTCCTCAACTGTAAAATGAAGTTACTAATAACACCCATCTCACAGAGTTGATGTGAGGATCAGATGAGATAATGTTTGTAAATCAGTTAGCATATGGCACATAGTAGGTGCTTAAAAATGACTTTTCTCCTCGCCCCCTTCATCCTTTTCTTCTCCAAAATGTGATGAAGCATCATCAGGATGGCATGAGAGCATACACCCTCAGAAGACTATTACAGCTTCCTCTTTTTAGGGCTCACTGTAGTGAAATTGGGAAGAGAATGAAAACTTTGGGCCTCAGCACCAACCCCATACCATTGGGCCTTGATATACATAGATATAGACATATACATATACATACATACATACATTTTTGAATTGCACCTGTGATTTCATTGGTATAGTCAGTCTCTTAACAAACATTTATAAATGCTTTCTCTGGCAGACACTATACTAACTGATGAGTGAGAAATTTTAGCACAGGGAATTTCTTGGTGAAAAAAAACAACGCAGATGAGCATCTGCTCTTCAATTCAGAATTGTCTGGGACAGAGGGAAGTGAAGCCATTTGCAAGAAGGGCAACTCTGTGGTAGGAAGTGTTAACACTGTGGTATGGTCAGGTCTATGACAGTCCCCCTGGTTTTATACCAGTACTTTCCCCCCACTTCCAAGAAAGGTTTGGCCTTAGGGAATAGAGAACTCTATTGTGCTGGTTTGTCTTATTTCAATTTACACTCAATTCCTTACCCTCACACTCTAACCCACTTGTGGAACTCGGTCCCAGAAGAATTCATAAATGATGTCATCATCATTTTTTAGCACCTACTATGTCCTAGTCATTGAACTAACAGCTTTACAAATGGTATCTTATCTGATCTTCACAACAGCTCTATTAGGTGGGTATCATTATCTCCATTTCATAGTTGAGAGTCACCATCACACCGTAGTGAAAGCCCTCATCACTTCTCACCTGGAATATTGCATTAACTTTCTAATCAATCTCTTTGTCTCAGTCTCCCTGAAGTAGATTGAGTACCCTTGCATTTGTTCAGTCTTTAAAAAAAAAAAAACTAATGTATTTATTTTTAGTTTACAACATTTAGTTCCACAAGCTTTTGGGTTCCAAATTTTCTCTCCTTCCCTCTCCTCTCCCCTCTCCCTCAAGATGGCATGTAATCTGATATAGGTTCTATATATACCTTCCCATTAAACCTATTTTTCACTTTAGTCATGTTGTAAAGAATTATAACCAATGGAATGAACCACAAGAAAGAAGAAACAAAACAAAAAGGAAAAGAGAAAGCAAATAGTTTGTTTCAATCTGCATTCAGGCTCCATAGTTCTTTCTCTGGTTGCCAATATCCCTTTCCATCATGAGTGTTTTGGAGCTGTCTTGGGACCTTGCACTGCTTAGAGGAGCCAAATCTATCAAAGTCAGTTATCGAAGATACAATGTGTCTGTGATTGTGTACAGTGATCTCCTGGTTCTGCTCCCCTCATGTCGTTTGGTCTTCAGTCGTTTTTGACTCTTCGTGACCTTATGGACCATACCATGCTATTATTGTCCATAGGGTTTTCTTAGCAAAGATACTGGAATGGTTTGCCCTTTCCTTTTCCAGTAGGTTAAGGCAAACAGAGGTTGTCACTTGCCCAGGGTCACCCAGATAGTAAATATCTGAGGTCACATTTGAATCCAGGCTTTCTTGACTTCAGGCCCATCACCCTGTCCACTGAGTCACCTAGCTGTCTCTAAGGTACACAGATAAATTTTCTTTTTTTTTCTTTTTGTCAGGGGGCAGGTAGGGCAATTGGGGTTAAGTGACTTGCCCAAGGACACATGGCTAGTAAGTGTTAAGTGTCTGAGGTCACATTTGAACTCAGGTCCTCCTGACTCCAGGGCTGGTACTCTATTCACTACGCCACCTAGCTGTCCTGTGCCACCTAACTGCTCCACAGATAAATTTTCTAGTTGTGGCACTACCATCTCCTGATTCTTCTCTTATTTGTCAGACTTTTTCTCAGTTTCTTTTGTTGGATCTCCATCCAAGTCATTTCCCCAAGCATGGGTGTCCTCTAAGGCTCTGTCCTTGACTGTTTTCTCTTTTTTTTCCTATACTCTCTCACTTGGTGATTTCATCATCTCCCCAGGGCGCAATTATCAACTCTATGCAGAGAATTCTGAGACCTACAAATCCAGCCCATCTCTTTCCTGAGTTCTAATCCCATGTCTCCAAATATCTTTTGCACATCTCAAAGTGGATATCTCATAGGAATCCTAAATGCAATGTGTTCAAAGCAGAACTCACTATCTTTCCCCTGAAATTCTCCCCTTTTCTGATTTTTCCTATTATTGCTGAGGACCCCGCCATCCTCCCAGTCATCCAGGTTTGCAACTCTCACTATACCCTTGACTCCTCATTCATCCTTATTCCAAATATTCAACTTGTTTCAGTGTCTTGTTTAGTTAATCTTTATAATATCTTGTATATAACATCCCTTTTCTTTTCTTTTTTAAAAAAATATTTTATTCTGAACTTAAGAAATAAAACAAGTATTTCCATAACATAGTAAAATAGAAAAAAGAGGATTGTACGTGAAACTGCAAATCTATCATGTTCAACTTGTTATTCCTTTTAACTATGTAATAAAGTCATCATGTAAATTTCTCTTTTTTCCTCCCTCCCCAACCCCTGTACCCCTGGCCTAGAGAAAGCTAACATAAGGCACAAATATGTAGCTTCATAACATCATTCTATACATACTTCTATTTATCAGTTCTTTCTCTGGATGTAGCTAGCATCTTCCTTCATATGTCCTTTGTAATTAATTTGGGTACTTATAATAGTCAAAATGACTTAGTCACTCAAAGTTGTTCTTAAAGCAACATTGTTGTTGCTACATACAATGCTCTTTTGGTTCTCCTCATTTCACCCTTCATTATTTCCTGCAAGTCTATCTATGTTGTGCTAAGATGATTGAGTTCACTTCTTATATAGCACAGTAGGATTCCATCATCATCATACACCACAACTTGTTCACCCATTTCCTGATCGATGGGCATCCTGGCATTCTCCACTTCTTTGCCACTTCAAAAAGAGTTGCTATAAATATTTTAGAACATATAGGTCCTTTTCCTTCCTCTTTGATTGTCTTCGGAAACAGACTTAGTAGTGGCATTGCTTTATTTATAATCACAGTTCAAGTCTCTCATCTAGACCCCTAAGCTAGATTATTGCAGTAGCTTTCTAATTGGTCTTCCGGCCCCATGTCTTCCCCTATCCAGTCCATCTCCACAAATATACCAAAGCAATTTTCCTAAAGTATAGGTCTAACCATGTGACCCCCCCCCTTACTCAATAAACACAAGTTTTTCCCTGTTATCTTCAAAATCATATCTGAAATCTTCCATTTGGTCTCTCTTCACATCTCTTCACATTCTGGCCCCTTCCTACTTTTCCAGTTTTCCTATAATGTACTTTACTCCTTTTTAAAACCACTATAATCTGATTGTACTCACTTTCTTTCTGTTATTCAGGCGTAACATTTCATTTTCTGTCCTTCTACTTTTACATTGACTCTTTCCCATGTCTGTCATCTTCTCCATCTTCACTTCTTTTTTTTTCTTTATGTATAGCAATTCAGGCATGGGATAGCTCTCTCTCTTTATATATATTTATATATATATATATATATATATATACACACACACACACACACACACACACACACACATATATATATATGAGGGGATGTATAATATATATAATATGTATGTATATGTGTGTATATATGTATATATAATTTCCCTGCCCAATTACATGTTAAAACTTTTTTTAAAAAATATATTTGTCTTTTTTTTATTTTGAGTTCCAAATTCTATCCCTCTCTCCCTCTTCTCCCTTTCTCTGAGATGTTAAGTAATCAGATATAGGTTATACATGTGCAATCATGTAAGACATATCCACAAGTAATTTTGTACAAGAAGACTCAAATAAAAGAGAAAGAGCAAAAGAAAGGATGTGAAAAATAGAAATGCTTCAATCTGTATTCAAACAATACCAGTTCTTTCTCTGGAGGTGGATAGTGTGCTTCATCATTAGTCTTTTGGGTTTTTCTTGGATCATTGTATTGCTGAGAATAGCTAAGTCATTCACAGAATGACTTATTGTTAATATGAACTTATCGTTCATTGAACAATATTGCTGTTACTATGTATAATGTTTTCCTGGTTTTTCACTCTGCATCAGTTCATGTAAGTCTTTCCAGGTTTTTCTGACATCATCCTGTTTGTCATCTCTTATAGCACAATAATATTCCATTACAATCATATACCACAGGTTGTTTAGCCATTCCCCAATTGATGGTCATCCCTTTGATTTCCAGTTCTTAGCCACCACAAAAAGAAGTACTATAAATATTTTTGTACAAATAGGTCCTTCCCCCCACTCCCACCTCCTTTTTGATAAGGTATTGCTGGATCAAAGAGTTTGCAAAGTTTTATAGTCTTTGGGGCATAGTTTCAAATTGTTCTCTAGAATGGTTAGATCAGTTCACAATTCCATTAACAATGTATTAGTGTCCCAGTTTTCCCACATTCCCTCCAACATTCATCATTTACCTTTTTTGTCATATTAGCCAATCTGATAGGTATGAGGTGGTACCTCAGAGTTGTCTTCATTCACATTTTTCTAGTCAGTAGTGATTTAGAGCATTTTTTCATATGATTATAGATAGCTTTGATTTCTTTGTCTGAAAACTGCCTGTTCATATCCTTTGTCTGTCTTCACTTCTGCACCTTAGTTTCCTGTCAGGGTTCTTTGTCAGGGTTCACCCAACCTGCCTGCAGGGGCAGCGGGTTACTTACCTCAAAGGAGAAGGCCCCAGCATTTTCTCCGGAAAAGAAAAGTCACTGCTCAAAGGTATATGCAAAGGTTTATTGAGGTCTCCCTCGGGAAGCCTTACAGCAGCTCTCCCTCCCTCCAAGGCTTGGGTCTTTTATCTACCCCAGATCCACACACCACAGGTGACACAGCTCAGCTGAGCAGAATTGTGAGAGGGGAGGTAAATTGTGAGAGGAGAAGTGCAATTACAAGGGTATGAAGACCCCAGGGTGTGGAGACACTAGTCGGGAACCTCAGGTATCCCACGTAAGAGAGTCTTGAGCAATGCAATATTCCCTGGCCAGGGATGGTGCAATATGCTCTGACTTCCACGTGACCCAACTAATTCCTGGGCCTCACACTTCCCCGTGTCTCAACATCACCGCTTGCAATCTTGCACATATTTTGTGATCCTCACAGTTTCCAGTGCTTTCTTTAGAACTAGCTCAAATCCCTCCTATTGTAGAAAGTTTCCCCAAGCCCCTCCCACCCTCACCCCAGCTGCTCTGTATCCTCCCTATATATCTTAGACATATCTAGCTAATTACTTGTCTTCTGCTCCCAACAGAATGTGTGTTTCTTGAGGAAAGGTACTATTTTCCTTGTAACCTCAGCAGTTTACACATGGAACCTAAAAATATTTGTGGATCAATGATGAACTTGTGGGAATGGTGAGCATAGTGGTCCCACTATATTATATGCATACAGAGCTATTTTTATTTAAGTGGAGACGTTAGTGGGTAGGGATGGAAAGAATGGAGGAAGCAGAAGGCTGTCCACTCCCAACAGTCTGACTGCTCTAGCTCTGTGGTCCCAATGCTTATGATAACCATGAACTGCTTCCTATTCCTATTGATGCCCCTGGGGAACATTAATTAATCCCTTTCCTTTCCTTAAGTTTATGCTAAGAGGTTCACCTAACCAGGTGGAGACCTTACTTACTTCCTCCTCACATTGTGATTGGACTATTCACAAATAAATCCTTATTCCTGCTAACTAGCCAACCTCTTCTTATCATACAATTATCTTTTATTTCTGTTCTTCTTTGGAATTCCTCTTTCCTTCAATTTTGGATTTGAATGTTGTAGCCTGCTTATGTATACCATGCACTTCTCTGTTGCTCTGTGTAGTTAATTCTTTGGAAGCAGTTGGAACACAGTTAAAAGATGTTTGCATTTGTAAAATTTCACACCCCAGGGCAAAACCCCCGAAATCCCAGATTAGTTATGAGTCTGGGTGTGAGCAGTGTTTTTTTTTCCTTGAAGTTCAAATGAAGTGGAAAGATAATAAAGTAGCAGATCCTATGGATGTTATTATTTTTTGGTTCTAGGGTTAGAAAGGTAGGTCTGGGCAATTTTCTAAGACTGTCGGTTAGTTATGGATTGTCAATCAGAATTAGTAGAGGGAGTTTCCATGCTGCAAGCTCCTCATATTGATGAAAGACAGATCCAGACTCCCCAATCCTCCATCTCCTGTTATTTATTAATTCTCTAGGTTACTATAGAAATATATTTTACATTAGTTATCAATAATGGACAAAATCCCAGCATTAAAAGTGGGCTGCTTGTGGAAATCTACTGTGTAGTCCCTGGATCTTATTCTTGTAATCAGAGAAATTTGGACCTAGAGTCAGGAACATAAGGATTCAAATCCAACCATCTGTGTGACCCTGGGCAAGTCACTAAACTTCTATCTGTCTCAGTTTTCTCATCTGTAAAATGGGGATAATAATACCACCTACTTCCCAGGGTTGTGGTGAGGATCATATGAGATGATAATTGTAAAGCACTTTGAAAACTACCTTAAAGTGCTATAGAAATGCTAATTATAATTATGTCAAAAAACCATTTTTGAGACAGTTCTTCCTCCATTTATCTTTTCAGAAAGATGTCATTGATGCTCCCATTTAACTTCTTCCCACCTAGAATGCAGTGTAGGGTGATAGATTCACTTTCTTCTCTAAACAAGAAAATGGGAAGGTCTTGCTGCAAGGAGGCTTTCCTCTCCCCAATTATTAAGTTGCTTGCCACTATAAGGAAAGAAATCCTTGAATCCTAGGTACTACATCTGTCAAATATGCTTCATAAGGTACAGGACTGATCAGTACTCAACTAGACAAACGTGGGGATTTCCTTCTGACTCTCTTGCCTCCTGCTTCCAAACAGACAACAGTGGTGGTTTACTCCATGGCCCTGGTGGGCATGGTGGTGTTTACTGTGACCTTGGACTTTGGATACTTATGGGTTGTGTTCATTACTGTAGGCATGCTGGGGTAAGTTACAGCTAATATATTTTAATCGGCAGCTGATGTTCCTTTATCCTTCACTACACTGGCATCCTAGGAAGCAATCTGTAATGTGGACCACGTAATCTACATGATGACCTTTACAAATGGGCCCTTTGTTCTGCTTGAATGGGAAGCACAAGTCAAGGTCCTGTTGTACAATGTAACAAAAATATTGTACAATGAAGAATTGTGAATGATTTAGCTATTTTCAGCAACACAATGATCCAAGACAATCCCAAAAGACTAATGAGGAAGCATACTATCCACCTCCAGAGAAAGAACTGATATTGTTTGAATATAGACTGAAGCAAGCTATTTTTCAAATTCTTTCTTTTATTCCAATCTTCTTGTACAAAATGACCAATATGGAAATGTTTTACGTGATTGCATGTGTATAAAATGTATTTGATTACTTTACCGTCTTGGGACGGGGGGGAGAGAGAGGGAGAGAAGAATATAATTTCAAACTCAAAACTTTAAAAAAGTTAAAAAATGTTTTAACATGTAATTGGTGGGAGAATAAAATATATGTATATGTGTATATACAGACATATACATGTGTATCTATACACACAGACATAATAAATGCACACACAATATGTACATGCACGTAAATATACATAGGCACCCACGCATATGCATATACACATACATGTGTACATATACACATGTACACACACTGCACATACACACATGTATATCCACACACAAAACACACATGCATATTCACACACATACACACACATAATAACATACATATACACATACACACAAACATATACATACACATACACATACACACGTACACATACACATGCACACACATACATATACATACACACACATACACATACATATACACATACATATACACATACACACATATACATATACACATACACATGCATATGCATACATATACACACATATACACATACACACATACATATACATACATACACATACACACATACATATACACATACACATGCATATACACACATATACATATACACATATACATACATATACACATACACCTACATGCATATATACATACACATACATATACACACACATACATACACATATACACATATACACATACATATAGATACATATACACATACATATATGTGCATATACACATACATATACATACATATACACATACACCTACACACATATACATACATATATACATATACATACATATACACATACACACATATACACATACACATACATATACATATATATACATATAAACATACACATACACATATACACATACACACATACACATACATACATATACACACATGCATACATATACACATGCACATACACATACATATACATATGCATACACATACGCATACACATACACATACACATACACGTACACGTACACGTACACGTACACATACACATACACATACACACACATATACATATGTGAAAAACAAGTCAAGAGTCCTTGGGCCTTCAGTCTCTGTCACTTTGCTGGTATAAAGTAAATTTCAGGATACTTCCTTTTCAGAGTTTCTCTTGGTGTGTTAAGAGCTTTTAGGTTTCGTAGAGTTCTATTCCATGTTTACATGTTTTATTTAGAACCCTTATGAATAATTTTTCAAAAATCACTGCTGAGAGATAATAGAAAATAGTATATTTTTGTTTAGTCATGTCTGGTTATCAGAATTCTCCCTTGGCCCTGCCACTCCTTCCCTGATCTTTTCTGTAGTGCTCCAGGCACCTAGTCCTGCTAGGGAGCCAGTCCTGGGAGAGACAAGCAGTCTAGTCATAGTTGTTGTATAGCTGTTTTTCAGTTGTTTCTGACTCTGTGATACTGGAGTGGTTTGCCATTTCCTTCTCCAGCTCATTTTACAGTGAGGAAACGGAGGCAAACAGGGTTAAGTGACTTGCCCAGAGTTACACAACTAGTAAGGGTCTGAGGCTGAATTTAAATTCACGGAAATGAGTCTTCCTGACTCAGGCCCAGAATTCTTTCCATTGCGCCACTTAGCCCTATTCTATGTATCCAGTAGTGTTTGTCAAAACTGTGATTCCATAGCTCAGAACCAAATTTTTTTTTTTGGAGGGGTAATTAGTAATGGCTGTTTTTAAAAAAAAAAAAAGTATTACTTCACAAATGAATCAACTCCTCTGTAAGTAAAAAATCCCCAAGAGATTTTAAATTCACAAGCTGACATTACATACCCAGGAATCAATTTATGGTTAAGTCACTAGTTCTGGATTGCTTAGCTATATTTACAACATCAAAAAGTAAATTACATCAAAAAGCAAATTAGTTGTTGCCAAGTGCAGTCTCAATAAATAGTGCTTCAAGCAAATCCATTTGTTTTTCTGCCTTTTAAAAACATCATCAATGATCAGCTGCTCTCTCTGTATTATCCCTGTACTTCTCCCAAGAAAATGGAGTTCCACCAGAACAGAGACCTTCATTGTTTGTATTGCTGCAAAACACCCAGGCCAAATGCCTGAATGATAAGAATATTATCTTATATTTGCATAGACTATTAGAGGTTACAAAGCACTTTCAAACAGCCTCATTCCCCTCTCACAACAACCTTGTAAGCTACGTAGGAAAAATATGGCATTGGGTCTCATTTTGCTTTTGTTTTTCAGTCTTTTCGGTTGTGTCCAACTCTTTGTGACCCAATTTGGGGATTTCTTGGCAAAGATCCTGGAAGTGGTTTGCCATTTCCTTCTCCAGCTCGTTTTATAAATGAAGAAACTGAGGCAGACAAGGTCAAGTGACTTGTGACTGAATTTGAACTCAAATCTTTCTGACTCCAGACCTAGAGCTCTATCCGCTGAGCTAGAATTGTCTTTATGTGTGTCTTCCTCACCTTAGGGACTCCCATAACTAGAAAAGAGGCTTGACCAAATGTCCAGGGTTTTCAGTTCTTCGGCATGATGGCAGAGTGGCAAGGCTACCTACCAGCTAGTTGGGATCACTAGAAAGTGTGTGTACAGCTAATCAGATTTGGGTGAAGAGTGCGCCATCTGTAGAAAATGACCCACCTCCCTTCTAAGTTTATTGGCTCTAGAGTCTTGCCAAGCCTGTCGTTGATGTTGAAGCTTCCTCTGCAGAAGTATGGGGTGCCATGATAACAGGCATTTATATAGAGTTTAGAGATTTACGAAGTGTTGCACACAAGAAGATTTCACACGATCTTCATAACAACCCTTTGAGGTAAGCACTATAGATATTATCTGCAGATGAGAAAACTCAAAGGCTCATAGATTTGGAGCTGCAAGGGGCATTTGATAGTCCAATGCCCTCATTTTACAGATGAGGAAACTGAGGCTTAAAGAAGTTATATGTATAACCCTTGCCCAGGGTCATGCAACTAGTAAGTTTCTGAAGCAGGATTTAAACTCAGGGCTTTCTGACTTGAGAGCTTAGAGGTTAAATGGTTTGCCCAGGGTCACAAAGCTCGTGTCATAGACGATTAGAAGAATCATAGGTCACTTAGCAAGAATCATTGTTATCCTTTGTTCTTGGAGAGGGCCAAAACAATAACACTGTATTGGGGTCAAGGTACAGTGTGTCCGACTAGGGCTGATCAAACCAATGTGAGCTTGGAAGACTGTACCACAGGCTGGGCGCAAATAGTCCATGTGAACATTTGGAGTGGAGATGTCTCTAAATTTGCACATCTCACATTCCTTTTGAGCTACTGCAATTCTGCTTTGCCCAGAGAGCACAGCACCTTCTTTGGTGTGGACCACCATGCTGGGTGGTCCTGTGCCAGTGTCTTCCATGTCTTGATCAATTCCAAAGTTCTTCAGAGAGACCTTGAGAGTGTCCTTGAGAGCTAGAATCATAGGTAAAATCAAAGGGTGTTTGGAACATTTTTTAATTCCAAGCAAAACACACCTTCTTCTGTTATACAGTTGAACTATACAAACTGTTCTATAAACAACTATATACAGACAAACTATATATAGGACAAATTGGAAATAATTAACATATGGAAGACCTTAAGAAAGTCTCTGTAGGATTCCTATAAATCAACAGATAGGCCTTTTACAGATAGGCCCAACACCAATACTCATGTCAAGACACAAAGAGACATAGGCAAGTCATTAAGTAATCAACAAAAGGAGAGTACTTGGCCCTAACACAGCAAGGCTATCTATCCAGCAAGCATACAATTGCACTTATATCTCAGGATGTTTCTCTCCTCATCTTCATAGGAAATTGAATCTGGTCAACAGAGCAGGGTAAGGTGATTCATGATTGCAGAGTATTCCCCAAGTGGGTAGAACTTTTTGTTTCTTTAGGTAACCAGTAACAGTTGCACCAAAGGAGGGAGGGGCCAATCAAGTCCCAGGAATAACTTCATTGCCTTTTTTAAAGCTTTAATGTATTTTCATCTGTTTCATTTTTATTTGTTTCAAATATTTCCCAATTACATTTTTTTAAAAATAACATTCATTTTTCAAATGACCTCTAAAATACATTAAATATGACTGTACAAGTATAGCCTATAACAGATTGCTTGCAGTCTTGAGGAAGGGGTAGGAAAAGGAAGGGGGGAAATTGCAACTCAAAATCTTATAAAAGTGAATGTTGAAAATTGTCTTTACATGTAATTGAAAAAAATAAAATACAATTAAGGGGGAAAAAAATGAACTCCAAATTCTCTTCCTCCCTTCTGCCCTTCACTTGAAAAGGCAAATTATATGACATCAATAATCCATGTGAAATCATGCAAAATATTTCCATATTAGACATATTGCAAAAGAAAACATATAAACACAAAAACAAGAAAAATAAAGCAAATGAAAAAAGTAATAAAGTAAAAAAGAGTAAGCTTGGTTGCCTGTTAAGGACAACTAACATCTATTACAGGGAAATAGGGAACCCTGGTCCTATCACAGACCTTCATCCCTATTTATAGAAACAGAACTGTGCTTCATTTTCAGACAGCTTTGGTGTTATCTGTTTATGAATGTGGCCCAAACAACCAATTTGTGACAAGGAGACTTCAGTATCCTGTTTATACATAACTTCTGTAAGGTTTGGCAGCTGTTTGCAGAGTTCTGCCTCAGAAAGAGCATGAAGTATTTTCATGCAAAGTACTACTACTGAAGGCCAAAGTGGTCCGGCCGTTGTTGCTGTTTGCTAACATTTCAAAGCCCCCATCGCTTGAAGTTACGATTTAATGTGTTATCATAGTTTTCTTCTGTGTATCTTGCTTGCTGTCTCTCCATTCTGTGTCATCATAAGATAATAAGATGTTCGCCTTATCCTGTTGTCCTTAATTTTCTTCATGTCTTTTTTTTTCCTGTGTTATAGAAAGAATCATTTCTATACCAATAGAATCGGACTTGTCTTTTATGGAGAAACTGCACTGAAGCCCATGCTTTTCATCATTCTTCCTTTTTCAAATCTATATGCCTGGGTTAGGGAGCAACCCCTTGGACACTGGGTTCACATTAGATACAATTCAAGTCTTAGTTTATTTGAAATTTATAGATATTCTTGAGACATGGGATTGTCAACTGAGCATTCTTTGACACTTTTCCTTTGGAAATGACTTTTGGTAATGTTAAAAAAAAATCAAAGTTAAAGAAATTTGATCATATACTTAGAAGGAAGGGCTGGACAGGATCAGGAGACAAGGAGGTCATTTTCTCCCTCTAGTAAGTGCTGTCTGACCAAGGGCAAATCACTTAAACTATCTATCGGTCTGCTGATTTCTACAGTGGGAACACCATCTGCAGTACTTTTCTCACAAGATCATTTGATGCTCCAAACAGATAGGGTACATAAAACACTATAAATGCCCATGAGCAAAGTCAGAAGGAGATGTTTCTATTTTTTTTTATTTTTTTAAATTTTATTATAGTTTGCATCATTCATTTCCACAAGATTTTGAGTTACATATTTTCTCCCCCTCTTTCCCCCTCCA
>CM053589.1:72201651-72238124 GCA_028646515.1 Pseudochirops corinnae | reverse complement strand
CTAGTTTTTAGAATAAACATTAAGGAGACTGCTGGTTTTGTGAGAACAGCCATAAAGATAAAAGATTCTCTGTGGGTGAGCCCAGATAAGTATGTAAAAGAATACTGGGGAGGACAGCATTAATCTGGAATTTGCTTCTCCAAAAATGGAAGGATTGTCCGAACTATTAAGTTAACCCATCTGTCCTCCGTGCCCTAAAATTAGTTCTGTCATAGAAACCTCTGATCACAGAAGCTACTGGGTTAGTCACACTTAGCAGAGACATGAAGTTTACAGTAAAAAGAATGATTTAGCATCAAAGGACATGAATTCTAGCCCCAGCTCTGCCTCTTTCTGCTCACATGACCTTGGGCAAGTCACTGAACCTCTCTGTGCCTGTCTTTGCTCATTGTGCGAAAGGATGAGGTTAGACAAGATAACCTTTAAGATCTGTTTCAGCTCTAAGTGGATGATCCCAAAGCCCTTTTCTCTAGTGTATTACCATTTGCTTCTCAGAGTTGTTATAGAGATATCTGCATGGAGTGAGAGGTTAGAATCAGGGAACTATAGAGGTCTATGACTCAATGATTATATTGAAATTCATATTAGGATCCAGGGAAGAACAAAAGCCTTTCCCCTCTTCTATTTCCACTGGCCAGCTAGTCTCTGGTCTCTTCAGCGTGGGGAAAGCTGAAGGTAGTAACTATACCTTCAGTACTACCTTAAGGCTGTAGTCAGACTCAAAGGACAGAAGCGGCTGAGTGATAGAACTCCCAGCTTGCCTCTTTTTCATTTCTAGCAGCTTGGTTTAGGCTCTCTGTGCTGCTGCATGATAACATAACCTAACAATTGGCAGGCATAAGCCTTCTATTTTGGGATAAATTTCTAGGTGTTATCTGTTGCATTGTTGCTGAGAAGTATTAATAGATTCTGTCTAGCCACTTCCATGCATGGTTCTCAAGGGAAAGTAGAAAAATTAGCAGCTCCTATGCAGACATGCATAGAATAACTGGGAGTCAAGGTAGAAGCCCTACTTAACACCTTATGGATTTTTTCTTCAATATTGGATACCCAAAGATGGAGAATGAAAAACTTATAAAGGTTCTCAATATTTGTAGACTGCCAAAACTCCCAAATATAAAACATTTGGAGAGAAACCCTCTTACTGGTAAGAAACAAGAAAGTGACTAACTGGCTAGGGCTGAACTCATTCTCCAATAACTGATTCCATGTTGTCTTGTCATCTTGACACCCTAATCTTTGTCTCTAGTGTAGCTCCTGACAGAGAAGCCTCCTAGTGCTGAAGTAAGAAATGAGCCGCTTCTTGAATGTGCTACGCAGCTGGTTGGTTATAGTATCCATTATAGCCATGGGGAACACACTACAAAGCTTCCGAGACCACACCTTCCTCTATGAAAAGCTGTACACTGGCAAGCCAGACCTTGGTAAGTATCCTGGAGATCATATTCTCTCCAGGAGTGGAGGATGATGATGGTCCAGTGCTCAATAAGTTCAGACATTTTTAATAGTTTTTAATTTTTTTTGGTCATTTTGAACTTGACAAAGCAATAAATATAAGGATTTACATAGTGAAAGAAGAAAACAAAATTATACATGAAATCTTCATTATGAATATCTTGAGATTTTAAAAATATATAATATATAGTACATTGGCTCATAAGGTTTCCTGCTTGTCTGTCTTATCCTCTGAACTTCCTTCTCTTCTGTGTGCTTTTTAAATGCTTTACTGATGCTCTTATTCTTTTTTTCTACTTCATTATCATTATATCCCCATTTAATATTCACCTTCCAAAAGATCAAAAAACAAAAAACCTCCCTTGTATTCAATAAACATAGTCAGACAAAAGAAATCTGCACGTTGGCTTCAATAATGTCTGGCAGTGAAATCTCTTTCTTCAGAGAGAACCCAGGATAGAAAGCAGAATAGGACCAAATATGGCTGTAGCAGCAGATTGGCACCTCTTTGAGCAGTTAGGTGACACAGTGGATGGAGTGCCTGACCTGAAGTCAGGAAGACTAATCTTCTTCAGTTCAAATCTGCCTTCACACACTTATTACCAGTGTCACCCTGGGTAAGTCACTTCACTCTTTTTCCCTCAGTTTCCTCATCTGTAAAATGAGCTGGAGAAGGAAATGGCAAACATTCCAGTATCTCTGCCTAGACTATCCCAAATGGAGTCATGAAGAGTCAGATAGGACTGAAATGACTCAACAACAACAAATGTACCTCTTTCTCTTGTGAGATCCCAGTGAAATGTTACTCTCATTCCTTAGATCATTTTTAGTAGCCTTTCTTATGATCTTATAAGTGCTTATGAAATGAAAAATTCGTTGGGGTTTCTTTACTACGCAGGTGGAGAATGACTTACCTATGGTCACAGCAAAGTCAGGGACAGTCCCCCGGGGAAAAAATTCAAACTCCCTTCCTTTGACTGGATCCCTCAGAACAGTGGTTCTCAACCTTCCTAATGCCATGACCCATTAATACTCATGTGTGGGCATATCTACATGTGGGCAGACCCACCTGGAGATGGATAGAGGAGCAGTGTCTCAGTTCCTAAGACCATTGGAAATATGTGTTTTCTGATGGTCTTAGGTGACCCCTGTGAAAGGGTCATTCAACCCCCAAAGGGGTCGCGACCCACAGGTTGAGAACCACTGCCTTAGAAGAATCGATTTTCTCTGAGGGAAGTTAGAGATAGTCATTCCTTTTTCCAGAGCCTTTCTGCTATGAATGCTGTAAGGTTTCCTATTTCTCTGATGTGATATGTACTACAAAAAGCCAGCATAGGGAATTAGGATGGCTTTGGCTTCAGCAAAAATCTCCTAGCAGCTGACAGTTCTGTGTCACATTTATAGCTAACCTAGATAGAAATTCTGTCCTATTGGCTTCAACATCTGGGAGGAGAATGAACTGGTATAGGCTATGTCTGAATTTAAACAAAACCACTACAAAATACACAAGAAAAAAGTATCTGGGGAAATGAGTGGAGTTGGCCTTTAAAAAATTTTTTTTTACCAAAAGAGTTTATAATCCCAAATGCATATTTACTGCCCCTCAATTACCAGGCAGTTGACACCAAGTTTTTCAGGCTTTAGAAGACCTTAACTATTGCTCCAGTCATATAATTCCCTGGACAGATCATTTGCCCATTTTCCTATGTAAGGCCAAACCAGGTTTTCTTCTCCCATTTGAGAGCAATGCAAAGAAGCTAGAAGAGACCTAGCCTTAGGTATCTATAATAGAAAGGAGAATGAATCTCTAACAGTTGCCAAAGATAATACATCTTCACCAAAACTTTAAGTATCTAGAGGTTACCCACAAATGGAAAGGTTATCCCCATCAGCTTTTAACATTAGAGAATTAGATGACAAAGTGGATAGGACACTGGAATTGGAGTCCAAAAGACCTTATCAGGTACATTAGCTTCATGACCCTGGACAAGTCACTTGGCCACTGTCTACCTCAGTTTCCTTATGTGAAAAATAGAGATAATCAGAGCATTTATGTCAGTGTTGTCATGAGGATCGAGCAAAATAATATTTAAAAAGTGCTTCGCAAATAAAATGCTCAATAAATGCTAGCTCTTATCATTAGTCATAATAATTAACTGAACCACAAGTCTGAGAAGGAAAAAGGAGCCTTAAGAGGCTGTTGCCATAGACAGTAAACCACAAGAACCCTCAAGCTTACCAAAGATGGTAAGGTAGTCCCCGCTAGCTCTTAACATAAATGAGAAAAAAGGGGAGTTAAGCTGAAATAGATATTGTGGGATTGTTAAACAAATTTTATTCTCTCATCTGTCACCTCCCGTTCATTTTTATGTTAATTTAGATTATGTTAATTTACTACCCATAGGAATACTCTGGATAATCCCCTATAAAAGTCAGCTGATGCATAATCTGATTAGAATTAGTGACCTTATACTAGTAGTATTTACACTGGCTAAAAAGATATTACCTTTTTCTATCTTACTATTATAGCAAGTAAAAATTAGCTGGAGTATGACTTCTAGGTTTTAATTTAGGGAGGGTAGTCCCCTCAGACTAACAGCTTGGCCTTTCAATATCATTTACATCTCATCACAGTGAGAGAGACATCATGGGGGTAGGGAGAAACTTAGGTGTGGGTTCTCTTTGATTTAGGAATCTATGACTCTTGGATTTTGGAATCTAAGACACACTGGTTACATAGCAATAACAACTCTTCCATTTGTCAGTCTTTTGTGACATGGGACACTAGGAAAATAACTTTGCTTCCATGGTAGTGATATATGCTCAGTCTTTTGACAGAGGAAACTCAATTATGACCTATGTTTTGGGAACTATGGTAGGAGTGACTACCTATTTATATAGATTGAGCTGCTTTATCCCTTTTATCCTTTGTCATTAATAAAATCATTTTTATGACATTTTATGAACCCTAAGAGTCTCTGCATTTTTAGCTGAAACCTAGACTGCTGGACTGCCCTGAATTAGGCCTGCCCCAGAATATTTGGCATAGTCAGCAGAACCTAATTGTATCTAAAAAAAGTTGATCATAAGAAGTGGAGGACAAGTGAAGAGAGGACATGAATCCAGTCCACCAAAAGCAGCTCTTTGTGAAAAAAAATTAATCCCCACCCTCGCTGTCCTCCATTGGAGAATGGATTTCAAAGGAAATTAGACTTTGTGGAACCAAGTATGCATAACCCCCCCATTTTACCCTCCTTAAAAGAGGATAAAAGCAGTTCCCCCATCCAGGGTCTGTAACTGGTTTGGGTCAGTTTGCACAATCAAATCCTCTGTAAGATCTGATAATGAAAGTTACATATGTGCATTGCTGCAGAGTTGAATGAGCTTTTTTGATCTTTGATGTCTGTACCTTGAAGAAAGAGGAACAGTTTATGAATCTAGTAACATTCATATCTTCATTCAAAGCAAGTGATCCAGCTTTTCTCAAGCCATTAATAATAGCCAAGGGACAGTTAATTCTGCTATATTTTTACTTTTCCTTTCAGGCTTCTTAAGCATCTATCAAACTAACCCTACAGAGTAAATGGGAGCTTCCTCTTTATTCTCCTGACATGACTCTCCATATGCCCCTAACAACCTCTGTGGCCATAGGATACCAGAATCTTGTATCTGACATTCCAATTACCTGAGACTGTTTCTTCTCTACTATTCTGCCCCCACTTTAACAATGATTTGAACCATGAGCAAAACAACCACTTGCAAACAACCACTGCCAAATATTTTGGAAAAGGTCTAATTCAGAACAGTCTAATGATTCAGGGTGGGGTTTAGAATACAATGAGACACTCATGGTTCATAAAATGCAATAAAAATGATTTACTAATAACAAAGGACACAATACCTAAAGTTTAAAAAGACATGATACATATAAAAGGCAGCTTCGCCTCTGCCCCCACATTCACTACAGCAATGAGCCATGCTAAGTCAGAAAGACATTTGACAGGGCATTGGAAATTTGATACCAAGTCCCCATAAACTAGATCTTTTAAGGTTCTTTTGGCAAGAAATCCAAATTAATGGTGATCCTAAGAATAACCTCCTGTGCCCCTCGTCAAGAACAGAGAGGCAGTGCCAAAATTGAGATAGAAAAGCCAACTTTGTAGCACTTTATGAGGGTATGCAAAATGTCCTTTGACACTAGGCTTGTCAATTACCTTGCCCAAAGTGCAGTGTCAGAGTACACTGTCTGCCCATAAGACCCATTCTTGAATGAATTTGCTCACAACCAATCTCTTCCCTAGCTACTGGAAGATAGTTTGATTTAGGCCTAATTCAGAAGATACAGGTATAGACTGAATAAGGAATCTCTTATAAAGACCATCTATGAGCATTTTCTTCATTCTAGAGTTTCTGGAGTCTTTCTTGAGTCAGTCTTGGAACAGGCCTAGTCTTACCTCCTATAGGTTCTCAGGCATTAGACAAGATCTCTAGGAACAGCTCTGGGCTTTAATGGTATCCTAAACCTATTCTAGTCTTAACCTTCATGATGATGCCAGACCTGGAATGAGTTCTAGGAACAGAAAGGACGAGGTATGGTTAATGTGGCGTATTCTATACCATATAGGTTTTTCCCCTTCTCTGTTCTTTCTCTATCCTGACCACTTCTGTAAACTCTTATCTCTACTTCCTTAATGTTGGCATTCCCAAAGGTTCTATCCAGGATGCTCTTTTCTCTCATAGAAAAGAAGTTAACTCTTATGAAAATGACTCCCTAATATATGTATCTTTCACCCCTGACCTTTCTCTTTATTTTCAGATATGCATCCCAGATGCCTAAAGGATAGTTCTATCTAGAAGTCCCACTTGCATTTGAAATTCAACATGTCCCAAAGTAGACTTTTGTTCTACTCCCTTTACTTTTCCTCTCTGAAGAGAACCTATGAGCTGTCTTTCTGTGTAGCTTCAACTACTTTGTGTTCTGGTTTTACCTAGCATGTGACTGTTAATGTGAATATGTTTCTCTTTTTTCAATGATACATCAACTTTATATGGGACAAAGATCTCCGTTTAAAATATCAGCAGTTAAATTAATATTTTAGATCTAAAACCTGTAATTTTATATATTACCTAAATATAAAATTACATTTTAAAAAATTAGGAGAACATAAGAGCCTTGGATACCCTTCACAGATATGGCTAAAAGGATAATTATAAGAGTTTTTTTTCCCTTCAAGTTAACAAATACATATTAAGCATCTGCCACTTGCAAGGTACTGGGCCAGGCCTTAGCAAAAACAAAGACCAAAATAAAATGTGAAATACTCACTGTCCTCAAGAAGCTTGTGTTCAAGTAGGCAGATACAAGATATACTTGAAACTTGAAATTACTGTTTTTCTGATCACTGAGATATTTTTTTAAAAAATTTATTGATACTTCTTTGGGTTTTATTGATACTTTTTTGGATTTTTCCTTTGTCTTCATTTCCCAATATGCTTCTCCTCCATCTCCTTCACAAAGAGATATTCTTTATAATAATGTTTTAAAAAGAAAGTGAGGAAAAAACAATTCAGTAAAACTAGCCAACATTTGCAACAGGTCTGACAGTCTATACAATGTTCAACACAAAGTCCCCCACCTCTGCAAAGAAAGGTATAATTTTCTCATTTTTAATTTGTAGCCAAGCTTGGTCATTTTAGTTATATCGTATCCAGTGTCTGGCTTTTTTGTCCTTTCTATTTCCATTGCTTTCTTAGTAGCATAGGATTTAGAATTCATAAGGATAAGGGAGATGATAAAAAGTAGACAGTGTTGACTATGTAGCATTAAAAATCTTCTGCACAAATAAGAAGATGGCAAAACAAGGAAAGAAAGAACAGAGGGGGACATTTGAATAAAACATTATTGATTTTAGCAGGTCTGATATTCAGAATACCTAGGGAATTAGCATAAATGTATTACGCTCGTTGCAAGGGAAAGTAGCAGGAAAAATTATAAGCAACGTTCCCTCAACACAATTCCTCCACAAATACCTAGAAAATGCACCAGACCAAATCTTTTAAAAGTGTTATTTTTAGAATTTTAAAAAATTTTGAGGTCCAAATTCTCTTCCTCTCGGCCCTCCCCCACCAAGAAAACCAGGAATATGATATCAGTTTCACATGTGAAATCATGCAAAGCATATTTCTGTATTAACCACATTGCAAAAAAAAAAAAAGTGGGGTAGAAGCAAGAAAAATAAAGTGAAAAAATTATACTTCAATTTGCACTCAGAATCATGAGTCCTTCTGAATTGTGTAAGGCCGTTATATCTATCAGAGTAGCCAAGTCTTTCACAGTTGATCATTGTTACAATGTTGCTGTTATTATGTACAGTGTTCTGCTTCTGTTCATTTCATTTTGAATCAATTCATGTAAGCCTTCCTAGGTTTTTCTAAAACTCTCCCATTTGTCATTTCATATACTTCAGTAGTATTCCATCACAGTCATACCACAGCTTGTTCATCCATTCCTCAATTGATGGACATCCCTTCAATTTTCAGTTCTTTGCCATCACAAAAAGAGCTGCTAAAAATATTTTTTTGCCCTTTTCTTTTTCTTTGACCTTATTTAGATACAGATCTAGTAGTAGTATTGCTGGATCAAAGTTTTGGGGTTCTGGGGTCTTTTTTTTGGAGAGAGGGAAGGTAGGGCAATTGGAGTTAAGTGACATGCCCAAGATCACATGGCTCGGTTTTGTGTGTGTGCATGTTAAGTGGCTGAGACCAGATTTGAACTCAGGTCCTCCTGACTCCACGGCCAGTGCTATTTTTACTGTGCCACCGACCCCCATCCCGGATCAAAGTTTTAAAGTCCTTTGGGCATGGTTCCAAATTGTTCTCCAGAATGGTTGGGCCAGTTCACAACTCCACCAACAATGCATTAGTGCAACTATTTTCCCATATACCCTCCAGCATTTGTCATTTCTGATAGGTGTGAGGTAGTAGACCAAAGCTAGATTGGAAATCTAAGAAAAAAAAATCATATTAAGTTATATTTCAAACCCAAGCTAGCATAGGAAGACAGAGAGGTTTGTGGACAGTGGGGACAGGGTCTGGCCAGGGTAGGCTACACAGAGCATTCCAACACACAGGAACTGAAAGCAAACCAAGGCTGTGCATTAGAGCAAAAAGAGGTCCTATCGCCATACTGGGCGGACCCTAATCTTGTGCAGGGTGAGGGAAAGAATGCCAACTAGTAGCTCTATCTTTTACTACTCAGTTCCATATCACAGATTCACAATGGGGACTTGTGCATAGGGGTGTTCCAGGATGAGATGTAATTATGGGCCCTAAACTACATCTGTCTAGGAGCAAATTCAGAAGCAAACAACGGCTGAGTGGCTCTGACTCCAGGAGTACAAGAGGGGTCTCAGTTCCATCCTCCAGGTTAGTCTGAAGCCTACAGCAGATAACTATATCGGGAATTTTGGACCAAAGGGGAGCCTGTGGTTCTTTTACTTTGAACCTGCAGAGCTTTCCAGCTGGCTGATAGTGACTAAGTACAGCAGCAATCTACTGGAACTTTGACCAGGGGCAAGACCCAAGTCCAAATCAGGAGTTTGCAGAGCTCAGGGCAGTGAGGTTGGATTGGAGCAATCAGACTTTTCCCTGGATCAGACCACTTTGGAAGCACTTGAAAGTTTTCAGATCCTCCACCTGAGCCTCCACTGTCCTTCCAGGATAACGTAACACTCAATACCCTAAGAAAGCAGCAGAAGGACTCATGAGGACAAAAGCTTGACCCAGACATTCTCCCCAGAAGTGTGCAAACTTGGTCCTCACATAAAGTCTGAAATCAGAAAGTAGTGTGGAAGAATGAGTAAATATAAAAGAATCCCATCATAAAGAGTTATTATGGTGACAGGGACAATCAAGACACAAATCCAGAAGAAAAAATGCCTCCAAAACATCTACACAAAGCCTCAAAGAAAACATAGCTTATCCACAAACCCAACTAGAATCCTTTAAGACAGTGGTTCTCAACCTGTGGGTTATGTTCAATTTGTAACAATGAAAATACATCCTGCATATCAGATATTTACATTACGATTCATAACAGTAGCAAAATTACAGTTATGAAGTAGCAACGAAAATAATTTTATGGTTGGAGGTCACCACAATATGAGAAACTGTATTAAAGGGTCGCGGCATTAGGAAGATTGAGAACTACTGCTTTAAGAGATAAGGGAAGATTTTTTCAAGAACTAAAAATGATTTTAAAAAGTAAATTAGTGTACTTTAGAAGACCATGGAGAAAGAAAAGAATGCTGTGGAAGAATGATTTGGAAAGCAAATTAACAGCTTGGCACAGTAGGCACAAAAACTTAACCAAGAAAAAAGATCCCTGAATATAAGAATTTACCAAATAGAAGCTAATGACACAATGAGACAAGAAATATTAAAATTAGAAGCCTGGGGGGGAAAAGAAAATGTAAAGTATCTCATAGACTACTGGCCTGAAAAACAGATGAATCACCAGAATACCTGAAAGCAGTGACAAAAAAAAAAAAAGATCATGGATATCATGCTTAAAGAAGTCACAAAAGCTAATTGCTTAGCAGAATAGATCTCAAACTGTATTACAAATTGATAATCATCAAAATAATCTGGTACTTGTAAAGCAATAGAGTAATGGCTCAGTGAAATAGTTAGGCACACAATACATACTATTGGCCATAGTAAACTAGTGTTTTTGACAAACCCCAAAATCCAAGATTTAGGGACAAGAAATCACTATTTGACAAAAACTTCTAGGAAAACTAGAAAGCAGTTCAGCAGAAACTAGCTATAGACCAACATCTCACACCATATACCAAGATAAGGTCGAAATGTGTACATGATTTAGATATAAGAGGTGATATAAGCAAATTGGGGGAGCATGGAATATTTTGCCTGTCAAATTTATGGATAAAGGAAGAATTTATGACCAAATAAAAGAGGGCATTATGGAATATAAGAAAAATAATTTTGATTACATCAAATTAAAAAGATTTTATACAAGCAAAACCAATTCAGCCAACATTAGAAGAAAAGCAAGAAACTGGGGGCGGGGGAAGCAGAATTTATAGCAAGTTTCGCTGATAAAGGCCTCTTTTCTCAAATACAGGGAGAATGGAGTCAAATTTATGTGAATGAGTCATTCTCCATTTGACAAACGGTCAGAGGGTGTGAACAGGAAGTTTTCAAGAAGAAGAAGCCAAAGTTATCTATAGTCATATAAAAAATGCTTTAGATCATTATTGATAAGAGAAATGATAATTAAAACAAGCTTACACCTATGAGATTGACTAATATGACAATGACAGATGTTGACAAGGGTATGGAAAAATAGAGACACTAATGCACTATTGGTGGAGTTGTGAACTGGCTAACCATTTTGGAGAGCAATTTGAAACCTTGGCCAAAGGGCTATAAAACTGTGCATACCGTTTGACCCAGCAAAATACCATTACTAGGTCTGTAACCCCAAAGAAATCAGAGCAAAAGATAAGGATGTATATGTATAAAAATATTGACAGCAGCTCTTTTTGTGATGACAAAGAATTAGAAATTGAGGGGATGGCCACCAATCAAGGAATGGCCAAACAAGTTGTAGCATATTATTGTGGTTGAATACTGTTATGCTATAATAAATGATGAGCAGGATACTTTCTGACAAATCTGGAAAGGTTTACATGAACTGATACAAAGTAAAATGAGTAGAACCAGAAGAACATTGTACCCAGTCACAGCAATATTGTACAGTGATCAAATGTGAGTGACTTAGCTTTTCAAAGCGATACAGTGATCCAAGACAATTCCAAAGGATTTATGATGAAAAAATGCTATCTACTTCTAGAAAAAGAACTGATGGAGTCTGAATGCAGATTGAAGCATCCTTTTAAAAATTATTCAGGGGGATGTCTGCATTTTCTTTTGCAATATGGCAAAATTGGACTTTTTTTTGCATAACTGAACATGTGTAAAGTATATCAAATCCTTTGATTTCTCAAGGAGGGAAGAGAAGAATGAAGGAGTGACAGAATATGGAACTCAATTTTTTTTTTGAGGGAGGAATGCAGGGCAATTGGGGTTAAGTGACTTACTCAGGTCACACAGCTAGTAAGTGTTAAGTGTCTGAGGTCAGATTTGAACTCAGGTCCTCCTGACTTCAGGGCTCTATTCACTGTGCCACCTAGCTGCCCCTCAATTTTTTTTTAAGTGTTAAAATTTTTTGCTCACATGTAATTGAGAAAAAATAAAAATAAAACGTAAAAAAAAAAAAAAAAGAACCAGATGATAAAGTGAAATAGAAAGAATCCAACAATCATTTCCTGAAACCCCAAAATGAAAACTTCTTGGAGTATCATAGCTAAAATTCAAAATTTCCTGTTCAAAGAAAAAAATACTAAAAGCAACCAAAAAAAGAAGGGTTCATATACCAAAGAGACACAGTCGAGATCATACAAGATTTAGCAGCCACCTTGAAAGGTAGTGGAGGCCTTAGAATACTATGTTCCAGAAGACAAAGAGCCTTACAATCAAAAATAATTTAACCCAGTAAAACTGAATGTAACCCTCGGGGGGGAAAATGGACCCTAAATGAAAGAGGACTTCTAAACTTCTTGGTGAAAAGAGCTGAGTAGAAACTTTGAGGGGAAAAAAACCAATAGCAACACAGAAATCAAGAGAGATACAGAAAGGTAAACATGAATGTATAATCAAAAGGAATTAAAACAAGGATGAGTTATAATTTGGGAATATGATACACACAGTCAATCCTCAACATTCTCTTGTTTTACTTTGACACAGGGTTGCATTGGCAAGCTGTGCACAATAGAGAAAAAGTGGGGGCCTTGATGTGGGCAGCTTTGTGAAGCAGCTCATCTCCTACTAGGCGCTTCATGGGTCTTGTTTGTCCCACCATTGTAAAGAGCTCCCTGTGCATTCACTCATTGCATATTTTCATTGTTTGCCTTTAAAACTCAGAGTTTTGTGTTGCAGTTGTGCCTCCAAAGCATGGCATAAGTTCTTTGGACTTTAAGCCCTCAGTGTGTAGCTGAGACATCAAAGCAGTAGCATCAGTAGAAACCTCAAGGCTAAATTTCAGCTCTCTTCTATGCTCCCATGCTCTGAGACCCTTAAGGCTCTCAATCAGCACACAAAGCAGATGTTGCTGATGGATTATTTCAAGCTGGTACATCCTTCATGATCTCCAACACCATCCACAAGTTGTGAAGAACAGAATATTGGAGGTGAGGTAGAGACCTCACCAGTCTTGGTCTTGGTGTCCTTCAACAGCAGCAACTAAAGTTCCAGCAACCTCTACCTTGGTTTTCAGAGGGCAGTCAAGGTAGAGAGATTTATAGCAGTATAATATACAGTAAAATGTCTTCACACAGCTGTCTGACACAGTGAAAGGTAAAATTGAGGTTAAAAAAGGCTTTATTTTTGAGAATTTTATTTGCTGTAAAGTTTGAACGGGAGAAGGAAATGGTAAAGCACTCCAGTATCTTTGCCAAAAAACCTCCAAAACTTCAAATGAAGAATTGGACATGACTGAAAAACAACTGAACAACAACCTCAAAATTTATGGTACTGTAGATTTCATGTGTTATGAAAAGTCAATATTGTCTGAAATGATTTTTTATTATTAAGATCTTAGCAACAACAACAAAATCACAAAATTCTAGGGAACTGCCAGTGGGAAAAAATGTTTGCACTGTGAGGAGTAAAGTTCAACAAAAGTAAAATGAGAAATGTTTTCTCCAAGCAAGATAAGAGTTTATTAGCAGGACATGGACTTGTTAGTAAAGTGTATCAAATGGCTACCTCAGTTAGGACAAAAGACCCTGAGGAGGAGGCACAGCACAGAACAGAATCAACAACAGAATGGAATCAAATACAAAATATAAAATCAATATTTGTTTTTCTCATTATGTTGCCAGTTTTATTTTATGGATCATTTTGTGGTTACTATGTTAGGAAAAATACATATTAACAGAATTAATGTCTTGTTATAAAGAATTTTATGCAAAAAAGTTTATTTTCAGCAATCTCTGGCAAAAGATTACAGTTTGGGATGTTCATGGGAACCTAACCTCCCCCCCCCCCATTTCCCATAGGTTCAGTGTATCAGCATTCGAGTTTCTTACTTTCATGCCCATTTTCTAAGACTGTTACTTCCAGCAAAGTTTGAGGATTGACTTTATATTCCTTCTGAGCCCTGTTCATCATCAGGTTAATACAGGGAGTCTAATTAAGCAGAAGACATGAAAGTAGTTCTGTTTTATCTTGATGGTATCTGCATTAGTAGTCCCTGGTCATATAGTTTTCATTTTGATCTTTACACAAAAAAAGGAAGGAGAGCTACAGGTTGTTAGCTTAGACTTTAGCTGGATCAAGTAAAGGTTTTTTAAGGACAGGGAAATCTAGGGATAATGTAGAATGCAGGGAAGAAGTGGTTCCTAAAGAGAGATTGAGAATAGAAGGAGAGGGTAAACAAAGAGGCAAACATCCCATTTGGGGGATAGAATCAAGGACGCAGGTAGAAGGGTTGGCTTTGACAAAGAGCACCATCATTTTTCTCTAAGACTGGAGCAGAGGAGGAGAAGATAATGTTGAAGGGGGTTGGGTATAAAATTGGGGAGAAGAGGGATCACACAATGAATTGTTTCAATTTTCTCAGTAAAGTATAAAACTAAATCATCACTAAACTGGGACAGTCAGTCAGACTGTCAAGGGACGTACATTAATCACCTGTTATTTCTAAGTACTATTCTGAGTAAGGCCTTGGGGTGAACTCTTCTGTTTGGTGAATTCATGAGCCAAACTCAGCCGTGCTCACATTGAATTCCCTGTTCAGTTCATTCTTCTGGACTTCTCACTGATAGCTTTTGCCTCTTGTTGATCTCTTCCCCACACAGGAACCATCTTGTTTTCTTGTATTTGTTTCCCTAGCACTTATGTGCCTGGCTCACAGTAAGTGCTTAATAAATGCTATGCCTATCTATATCAATGTAAGCACTGGGTATACAAAGAAAGATAAAAGCAAAGCCTGCCTTTAAGGAGTTTCAATTCTACTGTTGGAGATAGTTTGTCCGTAAATAGGTGGAGTAGGCAGCAAGTAATCTTAGAAGAGAAAGTTCTAGCTGCTGGAAAAGGGAAGGGGAGAGAGAAAGGGAACAGAAAAAGCCTCCTGCAGAAGGTGTCATAGAGCTGGTGGTGATATAGGTGACTTTAGGAGATAAGAAATAGTTTGGAATGTGTGCTGCGAAGAGTGAGAGGGAATCTATCAGGAAGAGCACAAGGACTGACTGACAGTAGTGAGAGACCAGTAGAGATTAGATCACAGATTTGTAGCGGAACTAATCAGCAGAGTTGTGCACTTTTCTACAGGGTCTTTCAGCAGCTTGTGAGTAGGAACAGAGCCCTCTCTGAAGGGTGGGTAGAATACCCGTATTAGTGTTTGGAAGAGGACCAGTGAAAATGAGACAAAGGGGGAAGGCGTGTGAAAGTAGAGGACAGCATAAAGTTGAACTAGATATTTAGAGTTAACATTACTTCTGATTTTGGTGTCAGTGCCCAGCCTTCTGGTGATGAATTTCTATATTGGACTAGTGGATTTGTTTTTCTCTTTCTCATATCCCACATCAAATTAAAACTATATCCCTCACCCACTAGCATAGGCTTTCGTTACCACTTTTCTTGGCCATTTATTTTGTTAATAGATTTTTATTAGTGTCTTTTGTTTTTTACATCAAATAGATTTTCCTCTATGTCCCACCTTCCTCATAAAGACTCATCCTTTATAACAAAGAATTTTTTTTAAAAAGGAAAGAAGGAAATTAGTAACACAAATCAATACTTTTTTTAAAAAAAAAATCTGACAATCTATGCAATGTACCATAACCATGGGTCCCCCTCCCTCTACATAGGAGCACGGTAGAGATTCTTCTTCTTTGGGGTCAAGCATATTCTTTATAATTTCCTACCATTCATCTTAATGAATAGTTTTTGTTCTTTCTATTTACATTGAAGTAACATTGTGTATATTATTTTTCTGGCTAGTTGACCTTGCATCAAGTTCTTATAAGTTTTCCCATGTTTCTTTATATTTGTCTTACTCATCATTTCTTACAGCATAGAAATAGTTCATTGAATTCATGCAACACAATTTGTTTCCAGTTATTTGCTATCACAGAAAGTCTAGTGCATCTGGAGCCTTTCTTTTGTCAATGACTTTTTTGGGATATGTACCTAGCTATGGAATCTCAGTCAGAATTTATGAGCATTTTAGGCACTTATCTGCATAATTCCAAATTCCTTTCCAGAATTCACATCTCAACCAAGAATCCATTTCCTATGCCTGTCTTTCCATACCCTTTCCAACATTGACTATTCCCATATCTTGTCATCTTTGAAGTTTGCTGGGAGTGAGGTACAACCTTGGGGGTTTCTATTTCCATTTCCCTAATTGTTAGTGATTTGGAGATTTCTTTGATATGGTTGTTAATAGTTTGCAATTGTTCTTTTAAGAATTGTCTGTTCATATGCTCCAACCACTTGTCTTAGGGATTAGCTTTTGGTTCTAAATACTTATGTTAGTTTTCTATCGTGGATATTAAACCCTTATCAGTTATTTGATATAAAGATTTTTTTTTTCTTTTTTGTAGGGGGGAAGGCAAGGAAATTGGGGTTAAGTTACTTGCCCAAGGTCACACAGATAGTGCGTCAAGTGTCTGAGGCTGGATTCGAACTTAGGTCCTCCTGACTCTAGAGCCTGTGTTGTATTCACTGCACTGCATTGCTGCCCTAAGATTTTTCCTTCTTTTTGGACTATTTCAGTAGTCTCTTAACCAGTCTTCCTACTTCTATACTCTCTCCTCCACTTTATCCTTTATAGCGCTGTCAGATTAGTTCTTCTGATGTACAACCTAATTGTGTCATTTCTCTGCTTAAAATCTTGTGATCTGTCACGAATTCTATCTTTTCATTCTTCTCATACCACTTTCCTTTAGCCAAAATGGATATCCCTTATGTATATCCTGTATTGACCTGCCTGTGTTTGAATGCCCCTTCTACCACCACCCTCCCATCTCTACCAGTTGAAATCTTGCCTTGCCCAATTGCTATTTCTTTCATCAAGTATTCTTTAATTTCACTCTACTACACCCTAAACAGTAAAAATCTTTCTATTCCCTCCCTACTTACCCATGAACTTTTGTATAACACTTATTTGTACCTTTTTATACACCCATACCTTTGTGTGTTAGTTATGTGTGTGTGTGTGTGTTTGTGTGCGTGTGTGTAGCACAGCTTCTCCTCTGTCCAGCCAGAGTAGTATCAAGTCCAGCTCCATATCTGCCATGAATTCCTCTTGATTGCAGTTCAGAATTTTGGAACCTGGTAGAAATAGATCCTATTGACATTATTCTCCTGAGCTTTTCTGCCGTTTCTCTACCACACAGTGAATGGCCTCCAAGCCCGAACTTTTGGCATCTGGACTCTGCTCTCATCAGTGATTCGCTGCTTCTGTGCCATTGATATCCATAACAAGACGTAAGTAAAGAAAAGGAGAGTTTCATTGTCCTTCTTTTGGGGTTCAGACACCAGGGAAACATGCAACCTCATTCTCAACCAGTTGCTTAGTCATAATTACATTCAGTTCATATTGATAACAATGTTAATCACTTCTGCTCCCTTAAGACCTGAAACCCTCAAGTTGTTTAATAGAATCTTTAAAATCTTAAGATACATTTTACACCAAGTGTAAATTGGTGCTGCTATCCTAGTGGTGCCCTTTTTTTTTTTTAAAAACATCGTCTCCAAAGTTACCTATTACCCTTATATAATGCTTAACTCTACCCTTAGAAAGCCAAAGAAGCTAGGCATCACGATCTTCTTCTTAAAGTCAGAGAAGCTAGGGCATTCAAAATTATGCAGTGAGTCATCAGGAATAAGTCTAGAGGTCCTGACTTTTCTATCTAATGCCTGACTCTTATACTAGGTTGATATATTTTTAGTATGTGAGCATTCTATGACTACATTTTTACAGAAAAAAATTTCATTGCTTCAAATTGGTTCAGAATCTAAGAGTAATTTAATCTTGTATACCAGCATTTCAAAAGCAGTATTTCACATAAGGTGAATGGGGCTAGGGAGTTGAGGAAAAGTCTTTGAAAGAATTTCAGTGATAGCAGTATTTTCCCATCTAAAGTATTAATGGTTTTAGATCTATGCATGTTGTTGTTCAGTCATTCACTTGGGTCTGACTCTATGTGACCCCATAGACTTTTGTCCATGTGGTTTTTTTGGCAAAGATACTGGACTAGTGTGCCGTTGCATTCTCCATTGTGTCCCCATTTTACAGATGAGAAACTTAGACACATAGTAGTTAAGTGACTTGTCCAAGGCAGCTAGTCTGAGATTTGAATTCAGATCTTCCAGACTATAGGCCCAGTGATCTATCCATAGGACCACCTAGCTGTCCCAGATGTATGGATAGAGGTCAATATTTATATTATGTGGCATTTCTTTTGGTATGAAAATAGGCTTTTTTTTTTCTCAGAAATTTCCTTGACTTTAATTTACCCTAACCCACAGGACTAGTATTTATAGGTACTTTTATCAATATATTTCAAACCTCAAAGTGTCTGATGGCCAAATTTTAATTTGAAAAACATCAACATCCATGTTTACCCTGTTTTGAACCACTGGAGGGCACTCAAAGCTTTCTTCTCTGTAGCACTCCTGCCTGAAAAATCCCAGGCAGTTTTCGCAAGCCACAAGCCAGGATTCTTAAGACTCCAGCTTTTCCATATTCATTTCAAAATTTCACTCCTAGTTCCTGAAACTAGCAGCTAGGACACTAAAGTGAACTGAACTGAGAGAAGCTGGCTCTGAGGGATTTCGAAAGAGGCTGTTCTCGTTATGGATTCCACAGGCTCACTGTAATATTTTGAACCTGAAATAGTGCCATTTTATTTCTGTATCCTTAAGTGTGACTCCTGCCAAAGAATCACCCCTTTGCCAAGATGAGAGATGGGTTGTTTCCTAAATGTGTGTGTCATCTGCTAGCTGATTATGCTGTGGTCAGAGGAAACCCTGGAAGAGATCGGCAAAGGATAACTGATGTATGGCTTTGAAGGCAGCTTGGGTCATTGGCTAGAGGCTGGTACTCCATTAAAGTCTGTTCCATTCCTACTCCAGTCCAGCTCTCCCACTAACTAGAAGTAAGTTGTTAAGCTAGTGAATGACCATGCCTGCCTCAGTTTCTCACCTATAAAATAAAGTAATACTTAAACATAACTCTTGAAAGTATTTTTGAAAATAAAACAGAGTATCAAAAATGCTATACAGGATGAAATATTCCTGTTATGTGTAAGGGCAGGTTTTTCTTTGTGCTTAGAATGAACACACTGAACCTTTAGCCATGTCTTTTGTTTTACTAACCCTTCTCTCCACAACATTTCCTTTGCCATCACAAGTGATCCTTTCCATAGGACAACTCCAAAGTCCTTTCTTCTTTCAGACCTCTTTAATCCCCAAACTATTAACCATCCGCCCACAGTTGGAATGTTGGACTTGAAGTCACCTCAGATACTGACAGCCAAGTCACTTCATGCCTGGCCACAGTTTCTTAATTTACCTTACAGAGTTTGTTTTAGGGATTACATGAGATATATGTTAAAGGCTAGACCCTTGAGGGCAGTGGTGATTTCCAAAACTTAAAGTTTCATACAAATGTCATATTATGCCCCCATCTTCACCAGGGCAGGTTCTAACTGTCCTTCAAAGCTTATCTCACAAACGACCTTCTTCATCATGGTTTCCCCAGAGTGAACCCTCACAGCATGTCTGTACCTCATCTGCAAGTCACAGTGGTTTAGCCTTCTGTTTCACTGGGTCTGAATCCACTTGCTGATACATAGAAAGTCGCCCCTGCTTGGATATCCCAGTAGCAAATGGAAACCTTCATTGTGGTTCTTTGGTTGTCCTGACTTTGGGCTATGCCTAAGGAGGAGATGATGCCTCCAAAAAGTTAAGGCAGAATACAGCTTGTTTCTAGAACTTCACTAAGAACTAGGGAAGCACATGCTTTCTCTTGCCAGAATCATCGGTTCTCATTGAATGTTTTTATATGTTTGTGGCCATTGAATTCTTTGCTGCTGAGTTATATATTCTGTACTCCACAAAACAGTAACTTCACACTCTTATTCTCTGCTCCTCTGCAGTCTCTACCACATCACACTCTGGACCTTCTTCCTTGCTTTGGGGCACTTTCTCACTGAGGTGTTTGTATTCGAGACAGCTGCTCCAACAGTTGGAGTCCTGGCCCCATTGATGGTGGCAAGTGAGTATAAAACAGCTGCCTTACTCCCCCTCACTGAAGAATGGTTCATATCCCTCTAAGCTAGGCCTAAATGTGGGAGGGGAAGAATGAATGGGAAAAGGTATGACAGTTACCATGTTCATGCCAAATACTTGATTGATTGGTGATCTTTTCTTGTGTATTTAAGGTTTCTCTGTCTTTGGGATGCTTCTTGGGCTGCAGTACTTGGAGGTAGAACGAGTGTCCCGGCACAAGAAGAGAAAATGAAGACCTTTGTACACCTACCGTTTGCCAGCATCACTTACCCACGACTGAACCTTCCTCTACTGTGTTCCTTCCCTGCCTATCCTGGTGTATTTTTTCTCCTTGGCCATCAGCCCCCTTTTCTACCCCCATTCTCTTAGTGTTTTGAATTGCTGCCACAGCTAGGTTTCCCCTTCCTGACCGCTACCTTCATTTTGGTTTCATCAGTTGATTTTACTTGTGTGGAGGAAAGATGAGAACTGGAAATCCTAAAGCCGTCATCCTGTCACAGAGCATCCCTAAGAAAACTTTGGTACCAGGGACTTGACAGATTAGAATGGGTTCTTCTCTCCCACTGGGACCAAGACTCTTTAAAATTACCAAGATGAGAAAATGGACCTGCGAACCAACAAATCCAGAGAAAGCTATGTGTTACTTCTGAATTTGGAGAGGAAAGATCAGTCTTATTGTAGACGTTATGAAATTTTATGTCTACATAGCTTGTTTTGTAATAAATGGTAAACAAACGTGCTTGCTTGGGTTTTTTTGCTCTGATTTCATTTAACAGAGCAAGAATTCTCCCTTGCCTGTTACCCAAGGCAAGGGAAGAAAATGTAGCCATTTATTCCACTTCCTCATCATTAAAATAACCACTTCTTATTTTAAAGTAGCCCATGGTCCATATATTCTAGGAATCCTAGTCTTCATCTCTGCTCGCAAAGAGCTTTTAATTTCCTATTTGCCATTCATATCCCATGCTCTCAGGAAAATTCTTCCCTAGGTCTGGAGTTCAGTTATACCCACAGTTACCAAGACCCTGTTTGGTTTCCTTCTTTCTTCATAACCTCAAAAAGAGATGAATAGTTGGGAAAGCAGAGGAGGAAGATGTATTTAGGCCCTACACAAGTAAACAGTCATCAGAAGCTACAGGGTAAAACCTTGTAAGCCACATACTCACAAGCACATGAGATAGCTAGATTTAAAATCTGGATCACCCAGGTTCAAATCATACCTGTGGAACTAGCTTTGTTGTCATGGGATTGGCCAAGATTGGTAAAAATGAATGTGACCAGGGTGACCCACAAACAGATTGAGGATTACAGGGAAGAGGCTGCTAAAAAGAGGACGCTGTCCAAGGGGGTAAGTGGGTAGGATCAAAAGACAACAGAAGAGCAATTATCGGGCCAGAGTGGCCAAAAAGGGCAAAGTGAGGGAAGAAAAAAAAAATCGTCCTCCCTAGCATGTGTTCAATCATTCATCGGTATCGGATGTGTTCAGGACTATAGTGGCATATAGAAATGAAGACGTGATCCTTGCCTTCAGTCAAGAAGTTTGATATTATATTACTAAGTCCTGAGCTCTGTGACATGACTCTAATTGCTGTGAGCATTCAGAAGAGAAATTAATGAGGAAAAAGGTAATCAGGCAAGTTTTTGTTGTGGAATTAAGATGTAAACTGCGATTGAAATGTGATTCTGAACTTCTAAAACCTCAACTGCTTGTACATGAGGGATATGGAAGAAGATATATATAAAAACCTCCTATATTTTGGATTCTTTTGAAGACATTAAGAATCTAATAACAACCACATTGCAATGGCTACAATATAATAATAAATGCCAAAAGGCAGCAAAATTCAAGTTATGATGCAATATAATGCAGTGACCAATCTTGGTCCTGGACCAGATTGCAAAACATTTCTCAATAGAAAGGGAGAGAGGGAACTATGGAAGCAGTTTTGTTTCTCTTTGTTTTTGTTATTGGAAGATATATTGGAATATGACAAATAGAAAAAATAAAAACCACCAAAACTTGTAAGTAACTTATATCATGTTTTATGTGGCTTATATGTTTGGAGTGTCAGATAATCTTGTAAAGATACTATATCTGTGGTTCCAATTATTACTAATTAAGAAAGTCACACTTGGAGAGATTAAGTTGGCCATAATCACACAACTGGGAAGTTGCCAGAGGCAGGATATATCCCTTTTGTCTCCTGATTCTGTCTAGCACTTTCAACTGATGAGTTAACAAAAGTCATTTCCAGAGAAGTGTCCAAAAAATACCCTGTTGAATCCTCATGCCAAGAATGGTTGTAACTTCAGGTAAGCGAGGCCTTGAAGTGTGTCCTTATGGCCTTAGTGTCCTCCCTAAGCCAGGTATCCAGGTGTGAGAATAATGAAAAGCAGAGGTTCAATATAATCTTTCCATAAAGGATAAGATCGGTATTGATCAGACATTCCATCACAGAAATGACACTTTTTATAACAAGACTGGCTAGAAAAGACCTGCAGAGGACTAACAACAGCAGGATAATCTAAATATCTCCTATAAGATCATCTGAAATGGAGAGACAGAAAGCAAGACAGAAGAAAACTTTGATTATGTGTCAAGTAATAATTTCAAATAATGGGGGTTTCAAAACCTTAGCAAAGAGCAGCAATGCCCTGACCACCTTAGCATTCAGCAATACTGGTTTTGGTGAAAATCCTTCATACCCTTTTGGAGGCAGAACTCCAAAAAGCAATGGGATTTGCAAATAGCTGCCAAACCCTACAGCAGTTATATGTAAACAGCATACTGAGGTTTCCTTGTCACAAATGGACCATATTCATGAACCAGCATTGTCTGAAAAATGAAGCACAACTCTATATTAATAATATGTTAGTAGTCTGATAGGCTATTTCTATACAATAGGTTATTAGTCTTCCTTAAAAGGCAATAAGGTTGGGTTTGATTGGGCCCTGCTTACATTGATATAGCTTGTCATAAAAAGTCCTGGCCAAGTGGAGAGTTGGAGTCCCTCCAAAGCTGGTGGATTTCTGAAGACCTTAAATCACCATACCCTTCTCTGCTGACCAGATGCAATTCCCCATGAGATGAGGAGGGCAGCAAACAGAAAATCTAAGTGCTGTTATATCCTTGCTGCATACCCTTGCTGTGGTATCGCAAAGTAACCTTTCTGTTAATTGCTTAAGATTTGTCAGTGTCTCATTGCGTCTCAACATGAATGTTGGTGTTAGGCCTACTTCTAACTGGGTCTCTTCTGGGTTATAGGAAACCTATTCCTACCTAAATGCAAACATTTCCCTCTGTTGATTATCTCCAATTTATCCTATGTTTAGCTCATCTATATATAGCTCTGTGTGTGTTGTCTCCCCCATTAGACTGAGCTCCTTGACAGCAAGGAGTGTCTCTTGCTTTTGTTTGTACCCCAGCACTTAGCACAGTTTCTGGCTTAAGCACCTAAGGTGCTTAATAAATATTTATGGGCTATTTCTCTTGGCCCTGCAGAATTACCCCACAATTTCAACTTGGTTACTGTCCTTAGATATGTATGCTGTATCATCCTCCAGGACTAACACTTTGAGAGACTTATAATTACATTGACAACATTAATATTGTAATTTCTACCACTGCATGTGGAAATCCCTTGATTTTTCATGAGTTGACAGAATTTAAAAATTTACCTGGCAGTCAGCTTTCTGCAGAGGTAACTCTATGAACATAGTTAAAGTGGGCCTCAGACAACATACATAATCCAATATCAAAGAAAGCCCTAGCAAGTTGGTAGGGTTTTGCACTCCATTGGCAAAACATTGCAGAAATCAGGGTTCACCCATTCAGCATGAGGGGCATGTGAGTAGAACATTCCCCAAAAGCCATCCCTCTTTTCCAATCAAAAGACAAAATAGTTTACTTGGGAAATCATATGTTTTCTTACAATATTTTATCAATATTTACAATATTATATGTTTTCTTACAATATTCTTACAATTATTAAATACATATTAATTCATTGTAAAATATGGAAGCATTCAGTAAACATTTTGTTAAACTGTTCGAAGGGAGTAAGGAATTTTAATCCCCTCCCCTCCTCCATAGGTAAGATATCTGTGTGTGCATGTATATGTATGTGTATACACACACACACACACACACATATCTTTCCCTGATATAATTTAACATTCCCATTCATTCCTTTCACCAACACCTATCCATTTTCCCCCCAAAGTTCCCTAATTGCATCTTCACAGAATATTTCCCCAGGATATTCCATATACATACACAAAAGCTAACTCCTCAGGGTCAGGAGGATTTCCTGCAGGATATCCTGCTCTTAACAGGCTGAGATCAAGGAACTTGGCAATAGCAAGGGTTTTCTCCAATCCTTCCCTCCCCATTATTCTCAGAATAAACCCTCACAGTCCAAGACAGAAATCAAGTAGAAGGTCTGATAAGAGTCTTAATGAGATGATTTAAAGGGAGAAGCTTTAAATTGGAAATGTTTGATGAATATTATTGCTAAGTCAGGGCAAAGGAAAGGGTAGTGGGGATTGCATGGGTAATTTCTCCGCATAGTAATTGAAGGTGGAATGACAGGAAAGGGGCTTGCCCAAATCAAAAACCTATTTTAAAGGTCACCTTTACCTCTGCTTCCTCTCTCCCACCTCTCAGAAGATGCTCTGAATTTCTTAGAATAGTTGGAAACCATGGCAGTGTGAACAACAGCAATAACAAAAGATTACTATTATCATCTTCTGTTAGGTCAGGGACCCTTTGGCTCAGGGCTGAGCTATGCAAGTGAAGACCTCTTTCTAATTCATTCTGCGTGTATAGCTAGAAGTCATCCTAAGTTGTTTGCCCAGATGCTTCTGTGTAAAATCTTTTTTTCCGTTAAAAAATCAAATATCTGTGGTTTCCAGAGGTAGCCTTCTGTATGGGGATAGATGATGTATTTAGCACTTACTGCCATAAAGCTCTTAGCCCTACCAATAATTTCTCCTGATAGACAAACAGAAGTATTTATGAAATAGAATATTTGGTTTGACCAACTCTGAGGAAAGGCAGTTTGGAGAAAGAGTTCAACATTAACAGTCTGAACCCAGTCCCAAGTGTCTTTGCCTATGCAAACTACTCTTTTCTCCCAATGTCTACAGTAGCCAACCTGGTCAGCCTAGGAATTACTGGGCTTGGATCTATTTCCCCTAAAGTAACAGCTAATCCTTACAAAGTGCTTCATCTAAGGTCAAAAAGTCACTAAAGGAAAATTAGTTTCTGTAGGAACTTCCTTCCCATAGTGATCCTATAGGTTTTGTCCATTGAAGAATGAGGGTCAAGAGGGAAGAGGCAGGAATCCAAAGGTGGGATTTGAGCTGCAGCTTGCTCTATTGGCCTTTATCAGCACCATCTCCATTAATTCATGGCAAGAGAAGGAGAAAGCGTAATTCTGACCAAATCATCTCAAGTCCCTAGAAGGGGACTCCTAGAAGGAGTAGGTCCTGCTATTGTGGCCATTAGATTGTAGATGGTTCCCTCTCAAGTCCTCAGTGAGAAACCTCTTGTTGGCAACCAAATTGGGGGGAAGCCAGGCCACTTCAATTCAGCTTCCCACAGTTTCCTGTGCTTCCTCCTCTCAGAAGTGTTCATCAAGGGACTGATTTGGATCTTTGTCCTGACGGAGCTGCTCATCTGGGATTTTCTGCAAGACCAAAGAGACATGTCACATGGAAGATAGTCATGACATCAAGAGTTCATTGGGCATTGCCCCACAGCAGTGAGTATACAGTAGCTCAGCAGCTCTACAAAGGGAATGAAAGGACCCAGTTGAGTCCAATCCCCCAGTGGATGCTTCCATAACAAAGGCACATCTGCACTGCATCACTCACTCTCTTTCTCTCACTTCCTCCTTCCCTCCCATCCTCTCTCCCTCTTTCCTTCCCATTCTTCCCCCTCTCTCTTCCTCCTGCATTCTCGCCTCTCCTTCCCTTTCTTTCCCTCTCTCCTTTTCTCCTTCCCTCTTTTCATGTCTCTTTCTCTGTCTTTGTCACTCTCTGTCTCTGTCACTCTGTCTCTCCCCCCTCCCCTTTCCCCTCTCCTCTCTTCTCTTTCTCTCTCTCTTTCTCTCTCTCTCTCTCTCTCCCCCCCCTCTCTCTCACACATACACACACGCACACACACACACACACACGGTTCATCATGTTACAATGGCCATCACTAATTAGTTAGTGGTAGGAGTCTTTTGTATATCTCAAGGCCTGGGAAAAAGGAGTAGGAAGGCAGAACTGAGGGGATAATAGAGTAGCTCTCCCCATTTAAAAATTCCATGATTTGCCTTATCTACAACCATCATACTCTTTAGACCTCCATAGCTATTCCTGGACAACCTGGTTTAGCCCGTCTGCCCAGTTTTCCCAGGGTGTGGCCTCTGCACATACTACAGCTTCTTAGAGCCACAGTGAATCAGGGGGGCACCAAAGGTGGATGAGCAGCCCTGAAAAGGACTCAGAAAGTCATCACAGCAGAGGTGCTAATCCTTCCAGAACATATACAGATAAAACAAGATACATGCAAAGATACCTATGAAGTAAAGGTATCTCTAAGGTATAGACAAGGTAACCTTAGAGGGAAGACCTACAGAGAGTGAGTTTGAATCTCAGCTCTGGCACCTGTGAAACCCAGCAAGTCACATGACCCCTCCCTGCCTTAGCTTCCTCATCTATAAATAAGAGGGGTTGTCTAAAAACCTCAGAGATCAATCAATCAAACATTTATTAGGCACTGACTTCCTAAGTGCTAGGCACTGTGCTCTACAGTACTCTTACAACTCCAAGCAATGATTATCATATGACTCTTAGAACAAATTCTTTCTGCTAAAATGAGCTCCATGTTAAATCTCCCCCTTTCCTCCCTGCTCTCCGCCCCACTGCCTGGGGCAAGTGTAAGCTCCTTGAGGACAATGACTGCCTCATTTTTTTAAAAAAAAATATTTATTTGACTTTTCAACATTCACTTCCACAATATTTTGAGTTCCAAATTTTCTCCCCATCTCTCCCCTCCTCCCACCCCATGAAAGTATGCATTCTGATTACCTCTTTCCCCAATTTGCCCTGGAACCTTTTTTTTTAATTTTGTTGGGGTTTGGGTTTTTGAGGCTTTTTTTGCTTTTTGAAGGAGAGGAAGGCAGGGCAGCTGGGGTTAAGTGACTTGCCCAAGGTCACATGGCTAGACCGTGTTAAGTGTCTGAAGCCGCATTTGAACTCAGGTCCTCCTGACTCCAGGGCCAGTGCTTTATTCACTGTGCTACCTAGCTGCCCCCTTGCCTCATTTTTAAAAAATGTGTTTTCCCAGTGCCGATGGCACTGGCATGTGTAAACATTTAAGAAATGCTTGTCAGTTGGCCAAGTTCAGGTCTTGGGTTTAGGTACTAAGAATTAGACTGGTAATAACATGTGAGGATACTACCTCTCTGCTTCCCTTTGTGCTGCCACCAGCCTCCCCCCCCAACAGATGTAAGATAAAATAATAATAGTCATGATGATGAGAGCATTTGTATACTGCTTTAAGTTTTACAAAGGACTTTACAGACAGTATCTCATCTGATCCTCACAACAACCCGGGGAGGTAGGTGTTATTATTATCCCTATTATACAGAGGAGAAAACTGAGGCAGACAGGTGAAGTGACAGGGCCAAGGCCAAACAGCTAGTAAGTGTATGAGGATTAATTTGAACTCAGATCATCCTGATTTTAGGTCCAATGATCTATCCACTGCATCACTGAAGGCCAACAGGAACCTACTCATTTTAGCATTTGCCTTCAGAACTCTAAAAAACAACCCCCTTTTTAATTGTCCTAGACATTGTATTGCACCTTTTTTAAATTTGGTTCCAGCTGATTTTAAGAAAGGGGCATAATTTCCTACTCTAGATCAAACTAATCAATTTATTCCCACTTCTACCTCCAATCTGCTTCTTGCTTTACTAATCTGTCCCTTTAAGGATTTAATAGGTCCCTGTCAATTCTAATCCTACCTTATCTGTCATAGTTACAGTAAATCTTTCCCCATATCATCCATCCATCAGCCCAAGCATTACATTCTCAAATGGTACCAAACGATAGGAGAGTTCTGGGTTTCAGGCTTCCTTGGTGATGATATAAACCAGGCTTTTGTCTTTACGTGCCAGCTAGTAAGAAGGGCCATGGGGCTGGGGCCTTCTTAGCAGACTCTGTAACTATAGCTAGACATCATTGGGGGTAAGTAACGTCAAAGCCTGAGAAAAGGAAGAATTTTGTCATTCATTCCTTTGTGGGAAGGAAGCTAGGGAAAGCCCCAGGTAAGAGCATCAGGAGAAGAACAAGGGCTTTCCAATTAAGCACCTGGCCATTGATTGATAATGTCTGAACTGTCCCTGCCTCCAGCCTCTGAAATCATTCTCTTTCAAAACACAAGCAAAATCATTCATTCCAATAGTCTAAGATGTCCTGGTTTTTCCCATTGCCTCTATCCTACCTAGCCCCTAGGAAAGAAGATAAGGATCAGGACTAACCATGATATAATATAGAGATCCACATACTCACATTGTCAGTTAACGCATTTGCATTTTGCCTCCGAAGATCTGCCTTAATGAACGCTGAACAGAAAGAAACATACAAATTCATTACATGAGCTATTATCACAGACAAGTGCAGAAGGCATTTTCTCCACAAATAAAGGAAATATGACAGTGGAAAGAATACTGGACTTTGAGTCAAAGGATATAGCAGGTCTAATTTCACCCATGACACTAGCTTTTTGACCATGGGGAACTCATTTAAGCTCTGAGCTCTCAATCAGAAAGGCCTGAGTTTGAATCTTGCTTCAGACACCTATTAGCTGTGTGACCCTGGGCAAGTCATTTTAACCTGTCTAAGCTTCAGGTTTCTCATCTGTAAAATGAGAGGTCTGGACACTTGAAGGTCTTTCCTAGCTCTAAATCTCTATGCCTGTAAGATACAGAAAATATCTGCAGGGGTAGTTACCTCAAAGGGTTCTTGTGAGGATCATATGAAATCTTCTTATAACAAGCACTACATAAATCTCTATGCTTTGTATATGCCTGTTATTACGGCCCCCAAACTGCAGCAGAGGAAGGTTAGCCATCAACAGCATGCTTGCTAAGCCTCCAGAGCCAATAAACTTGACAAAAGGGATGTCATTTTCTGCAGTTTGTGAACTCTTCACCCAGATTTGATTGGCTGCATATACACCTTCCAGTGATCCCAACTAGCTGCCAGTCTTGCCTTCCACCTTCATGCCAAAGAACTGTTAGCCCTGGGTCAATCCTTCTTACTAGTCAGTGCAGGGAGGTGAACAGTGAATATAGCACCTGGCCTAAAGTTAGGAAGCCCTGAATTCAAACCCAGACTCAGACACTTACTAGCTGTGCGACCCTGGGCAAGTCACTTAACTCAGTTTGCCCCAGTTTCCTCATCTATAAAAATGAGCTAGAGAAAGAAATAGCAAAACCATTCCAGTATCTTTGCCAAGAAAACCACAAATGGGATCATGAAGAGTCAGACACAAGTAAAAAATGACTGAAAAACACAGTAACTTACTAGTTATGAGAGTCCCTAAGGCAAGGAAGGCACACAGAAAGACATTTCCAGCTAGTGTTCCAAAGTGTCCAATGAGCTGGCCCTGGCCGACAGTGAAAATGATCCCAAATATCTGGAGATGAAAAAAGAAAGATTGAAGTAGGGGAGGGAACAAACCACAAAACATACAAACGACAAAATCAAGTTGATCTGTCTGATCAACATGCAGCTGTCGGGAAAGGGTTTCAACCACAGCTAGCCAAAAAAGATGGAGAATGGGACCTACCTGAGCAGACACATTAAGGAGACCTGAGGACATTCCTTCTGATTCTGGGTATGTCAGTTCCACAGCAAACTCAAACCCTAGTGGGAGGTATCCTGTCATGAAAAACCTGAAGACAATATCACAGGAACAGCTGATGAGGGGATGAAGTAGAAGCACCAAGTACATAGAATTCTGTCCTCTTCCTTTCCCTTCCACTTTCTTTCTTCTATTTCTTGCCCCCAAAGCACCTTGCTTTCTCTGTTTCATCTTCCTCATTCCACTGACCAGGTCCTTGTTGGCATCATCATCCCTATAGAGTATAGGAGGCCCCAAACCCCTAATCATAACACAGAAAGGGAAGAAGGAGCTGGCTTCAGATATTCAGCTCACCCTTACAGTTTAGAAAGAACTTCTGATGCAGGTCATCGAGGAAGGCTCAATGTTTAGAAACAGTGCCAGGATACCTCATGTACCTAGCTGTGACTGTACCAAGAGATTTTGAGGGATCCATGAATTTGGATCAGAAAAATTATATATTTTCACCAAACACTAACTGTAGGTAAGCAATCCCTTCAGTCTTTTAAAATATTACTCTAAGAGGGGCTTTACCAGATTGCTGAAGAGGTCACACACACACACACATATGCACACATGCATGCACACGTGTACATACAAAATTAGAACCCCTGATTTAGCTCTTTAACTGAGAGACTTTGTTTAATAGAAGTTGCACAGCTTGTTAGTGTTAATAAATTTTGGTTACTGGGGGAAAACATCACTGTGGCAGAGGCTAGCAAACATGTACAACGCCTGAGTTTTTGATTAACATCTGTGACACAGCAAGATGATTGAACTCAGGCCAGCAACTCAAGCCAAGAACCTCAGGATTACTGTTTCCTGTTTCCAAATCCTACTGAACTGCTGTCTCCCCCAGGAATGGCCCCTGGACTGTCCCCCAGGAATAGCAGGACCAGGTGCCTGGAATACTGTTGTTGTTCATCCTTTGTTTTTGAAGAGGACCAACGACATCATGAGGTGATATCTTGAATTGAATGTGAATTGGATTTAAGTGAAGCAGAGTTGCACAAAGTCATCAGCCTCACTCTCTTCCAGAAATGTCAGAAATCAGTGGCAAGGAATAAGTCAGGACAAATGGTTATGTCCCAGGAGGCAGTGGATGACCTTGGCATCTTTGATGTCTGACCAAACTCTAAGCACTCCACAGTGCCTCCTTCACCTACCTTCATGGCCATTGGAAAAAATCGTTTTCATCTGCCCATTCCACAGGGGGACATCTCCACATGCTTAGGGTAAGCAGCCCCCTAATTCACTGACAGGTTTGAGGCCTGTCAGTTACCCTGGTTTAGCCAAACAGTTTTTACTAATGTGTGGCCTCTGCACTTGTGGTAGCTTCTTGGAGCCACTGTGAATCAGGGGGGTGGGGGGTGGAGCACCAGAGGTGGAAGAGCATCCCTGAAAAGGTCTCAGAAAGCCTTCACACCAGAGGTGCTAGACCTCCATGAACATATATACATATCAATAAGATATACATAAGGTAGATAAAAAAGGTAACCTTAGAGGAAAAGCCCACAGAAAGTGAGTTTGAATCTCAACTTTGGCACCTGTGAAACCCAGCAATTCACTAGACTCCTCTCTGCCTTAGCTTCCTCGTCTATAAATAAGTACAGAACAGACCAGGGAAGGAGTGGTGGGTCAGAGGGAGAATTCCCTGAGATAAGCAGAGACCAGACAAGCCAGTGTTTTCTATTATCTCTCAGTAGTGATTTCTACAAAATAATTCTGAGGGATTTCTAAATATAGCATATAAATATAGAATAGAACCCTAGTAAAGGACCCAGAAGCTCCTAAGGCCCCAAGAGGAACCCTGAAAAGGAAGTATCCTGATATTCACTCTATCCCATCAAAGTGACAGGGACCTGAAGGCCCAAGGCCCCTTGACTTGTACTACCCATTCAAGAAGAACAAAGGGCCCATTTATAGGTCTTCACATAGGTCACTTGGTCTACATTACAGATTGGAGAAGCCAGGAAGGAACAGGTATTGCTTCCTAGGATGCCAGTGTAGTAAAGGATAAGGGAACATCAGCTGCCAATTAAAATATATTAGCTGTAACTTACCCCAGCATGCCTGCAGTGATGAACACAACCCATAGGTGTCCAAGGCCCAGGGTCACAGTAAACACCACCATGCCCACCAGGGCCATGAAATAAACCACCACTGTTGTCTGTCTGGAAACAGGAGGCAAGAGAGTCAGAAGGAAATCCCCACGTTTGTCTAGTTGAATACTGATCAGACCTGTACCTTATGAAGCATATTTAACATATACATATTTTCTGTAGCACCTAGCTCAAGGATTTCTTTCCCCGTAGTGGCAAGCAACTTAGTAACTGAGGAGAGGAAAGCCTCCTTGCAGCAAGACCTTCCCATTTTCTTGTTCAGAGAAGAAAGTGAATCTGTATCCCTACACTGCATTCTAGGTGGGAAGAAGTTAAATGGGAGCATCAGTAACATCCTTCTAAAAAGACAAATGTGAGGAAGAGCTGTCTCGGAAAAAGAGTTCTTGACATAATTGTAACTAGCATTTCTATAGTGCTTTAAGGCGGTTTGCAAAGTGCTTTACAATTATTATCTCATGTGATCCTCACCACAATCCTGGGAAGTAAGTGGTATTATTATCCCCATTTTACAGATGAGAAAACTGAGGCGGATAAAAGTTCAGTGACTTATCACACAGGTGATAAGCATCTGAAGGTGGATTGGAATTCAGATGTTCCTGACTCTAGGTTTGGCTTTCCTTGGCTGCAGAAATAAGACTCAGGGACCACACAGTAGATTTCCAGAAGCAGCCCAATTTCAAAGGGAGCAGCTAGATGGCATAGCGGATAGAACGCCAGACCTGGAGTCAGGAAGACTCATCTCCCTGAATTCAAATCTGGCCTTACTAGCTATGTGACCCTGGGCAAGTCACTTAACCCTGTTTGCTCAGTTTCCTCATCTGTGAAATGAGCTGGAGAAGAAAATGGCAAACTATTCCAGTGTCTTTGCCAAGAAAACCACAAATGAAGCTCACGAATAGTTGGACATGACTGAAAACAACTTAACAACAAAGTCAGGAGAGGGAAGGGTAGGGGAATCTGGGCCTGTATTTCATCAATATGAGGAAATTTCCCTCCACTAATTCTGAATGACAATTAGTTACTAATTTAAAGTCTTAGAAAATTGCATAGGGATAATGAAAGGTTAATTGACTTCACTAGAATAGAGTCCCATTAGAAATGAATTCTACTAGAAGTCAACTCCATTGACTTCACTCCACTAGTATTTGTCAAAGATGGACCTTGAACCCCAATCTTCTTGATTCCAAAGCCATCTCCTCTTCACTGCACTGACCTTCCAGCATCTTTAATGGTATTTAATATGTTAATCATGCCTTACAATTTACAGAATGTTTTCATCTAAATTGTTTCATGTGAACCTCACAATAATCCTATCAAATACAAAAAAGGCAGATACCATTGTCTCAATTTTCCAAATGAGGAAACTGAGGCTGAGTAGTTAAGACAGTTACATAGTGATACTTGGCTAGGAGACGACAGAGCTGGGGCCTCTGGCTTCTATGCCAGTGCAGCAATGCATACAACATTGTCTCTCCTTGTCCTGTCCTACATAAAAGCAACAAAGACATTTTCAATTTGACAACCAGAAATCATTCCATTCCATAACCCAGCATAACCAATCCCAATGTCCATTGTTAACTGACAGCAACATATGTTGGTATTATAGAAGCAAGGATGTCTTGGGAGACTGTGTGGTAAAGTAGAAAGCATAATGACTCAGGTCAGAGGACCTTGGTTCAAATCTCAATTTTGTAACTTATTATGTGACGATGGGCAAATTACATACTTCTGTTGGCATCAATCTCCTGATTGGAAGAATTAGAGTTGAACTGAATCATCTTCTTTAAGGCTTCTTCTAGTGTTAGATCCTATGACTATGGCAATCTTGTCTCTGCTTTCTTGATTTTGACCAGAAGCTATGTGGTGCAAATACTGGATGACAGTACCACTTTGGGTTCCTCTTCTGTCATCTGAGGCTACTTCCTGTTATAGCTTTGCATAGGCTGAGCAAACTGAAATATGTCTTCCTTAATCTGATCTTTCAGGCAACGTAGCGAGCTGCTCAGAAGAGGGCTTACTCACCTAACTCCAAAACTAAAGAAACAGGATACAAGCCCTCCAAAAACCCTCACCTTCTCTACAACCTTTCCCCTTCACCTATATCTCAAGGAAAAAATATCACAGATTCACACCGCAGACCCATGCCATTGGGTCTTTGCTCTAGGGTGTGAAATTTAGACAGTGCAAACATTAAATTTGTCTGTTCTTTTAACTCAAGTATTCTGTCTCCAAAGACTTAAGAATGAGGCCTATGGAGGGTGAAGGAGGATTGCACAATGAGTTGAAGCAAGCTGCAACATACAACTAATGAGGAATTCAAAAGAAGAATACGAGTGAAAGATATATTAATTAATCATGTGATGAGAAGAGGAACCGATCATGTGGCAAGAATAAAGACTTATTTGTCAACAGCCCAATTACAATATCAGGAGGAAGAAAACAAGGCCTTCAACAGATGAGGTGGATGTCCGATTGTGAAAGTATAAAAGGGAGAGTATAAAAGGAATAATAATAACAACTATGATTATCTAGCTATGGAATAATGATGATGATGAGAGTTACATTCATATAGCACTTACCTTGCGCTGGGTACTGTGCTAAGTACTTTATCATTATTGTCTCATTTATCCTTGCAATATTATTTTATTATCTCTATTTTACAGATGAAGAAACTAAGGAAAACTGAGGTTAGATGACTTGCTCAAGATCACACAGCTAGTAAATATCTGAGGTCAAATTTGAACTCAGGTCTTCCTGACTCCAGACCCAGCACTTTATCCACTGCACCACATAGCTGCCTCTAATATGCCTGGATCCATGAGATCACAGTTCTGTTTGAATCTTCAGATGTCCCTGATACCCCTTCCTCTAATTGGTCAGCTCTTCCCCAAACCTCCATTTTAAGGAAAGTGCCCAGGCCAGCCCCATTCACTCCTTTCTTCCCCTCTAGACTCCATTTCTGACTCTGACTCTCTCTTCTTTCTCCACTGTGTAGGATGTAGTGTGGTCCTCTCATTTGCTAAAGTATATATAGAGCCTTTGGCCTTAGGGCCATAAGGAAAATGAATAAATAAGAGAACTGGCTCTAAGCTGTGACTAATGAGACTTGCTGTTTGAGGAGAGGAAAAAGACATTTGGGACCATAACTAAATTTTGTTTGGAGTTTGAATCCGGGTATGGTGATCTGCATAAGTCAGTGCCTGCATCAAATGCCCCACAAGCTACTCGGAGGGAGTGTGACCCTATACTGATAACAGGTGGAAGTCTACATTTGGTAAAGGCCAAAGGGGTGATCACAGTCTCAGCTGCGATAGAACCCCTCTGGCAAATTGCCCATGAAATTCCATTGAAACAGGAATGTGTCCACCTATTCCCGAGTCTGGCTGTGAGGTGGTAGCTAATACTGGATGGATGGATATCTGTGACCTTACCTGAATTTAAACAGAGCCAAGGATGGTTATCCTGTCATATTTGGAACGTCATATGTCCCTGCTTATCCCTTCTATAGCGAGTTTCTATGATCAGAGCAAGTAGTCAGTAAAAGATATGAACCATCTTGTTTTGAGGTTGACAAATGTAAAGGAAGCTGAATAAACTGAATAATGGTTTTGATGGGAAACATGAAAGACAGATAGGAAGGTTTGGGGACAAACGAGGGTTTATCCAAGCCCCTCCTGCCTCTAAATAATTGATATCAGTTTCAGAAAGATTTAAGTATGCTGAGAGTGTGTGAGGAAGTATTTTAGAAAGCAGAAAGATGTGTAAGTTGATTCTAAAATTCTGAGGAAAGCAACAGGATCGGATTGATTCTTCTAAGAACTATATAGGTGTATAAGATTGGCTTTCAAAATTTCTCTATCATGGAAACTCAAACCTTGAGTATGTTTGGTAATAAGATTAAAAGTTTGGATTTTTTTATGCTGTGTTGTAACTGTTGTGAAACTTTCTTGTAATCTACCTAGCCTGTGTGGCTAGAAAGCTGAACCATTTATATGTGTCTGTGGTGTTGGATCATGTCTCTGTGGGCCCCTGTTTGGTCTCACCGTGCCTTTGCTCCTGAGTGACTGTCTGGGCCAAGGGACCTAGAAAGGACGATGTGGACCATTTCTCCAGGAATCCAGGCCTGCACCGGACCGGAACTGCTACAGCTTTAAATTATTGCTTTGTGTTGTTCTTGTTGTGCTACCTTGATCTCCCTTACTGTTAGAAAATCTTACGTGACAATTTCTGAAGGTTTATAAAGTTTTCAATTGAGTATTGTTAAATTGATGTAATAAGTTGTAAAGCAGAACAGTGTGTGCTGCTCCAATATGGATTTGTGGCTATTCCATGAACTAAGCAAAAGTTAACATTTGTAACTAAGTATATTTGTAAAAGATTCAATTTCTGAAGTATCTCTTTCTTCCAATTAGAGGACAGACAAGCTTTGTGAAACAAGGATGTATGTTTGCTATTCAGTTGTGAAGTTTAAGTCAGAAACCTCTATGTTTAAGGTTTGCATTTATGTTAGTGAAGAATATTTTATGAGGCACCTAGTCTGTGTATCAGGTGGAGATATTAAGGACAGTTAAATAGTCTGAGTAATGGATTGTACTAGCCCATAC
>CM053589.1:72170814-72201151 GCA_028646515.1 Pseudochirops corinnae | reverse complement strand
CTCTTTGTGGTAGCAAAAACCTGGAAATTAAGGGAATGCCCATCAATTGGGGAATAGCTAAACAAGTTGTGGTATATGAATGTAGTGGAATACTATTGTGCTATAAGAAACGAGGAGGAGATGGACTTCATATTTACCTGGAGAGGCTTATACAAACTGATGCTAAGTGAGAAGAGCAAAACCAGGAAAAATTTGCACACAATCACAGACACATCGTATGTGTGATGACCAACTTTCATAAACTGGACTCTTCTCAGCAACACACAGTTATAAGACAACTCTACAAGTCTCAGGATGGAAGGAGATGTCTACATTCAGAGAAAGATCTAGCAAGAACAGAGTTTAAATGGAGACTGAAGCAATCTACATGCTAGTATTCTTTTCCATGTTTGGTTTTGATTCTTCTTTCCCATTGTTCACTCCATTAGTTACGATCCTTCTATACAACCAGACTAATGTCCAATGTGAAAGTATTTGTAGATCCTATCCTTGATTGCATGCTGCCCCGGGGGCAGGGGGAGAGGGAGGGGAGAAAATTTGAAACTTAAGGGATTATGGGACTGAATCTTGTAAACTAAAAGTAAATAAACAAATAAAATTTAAAAAGAAAGAAAGAAAAAAGAAACTGAAGCCAGATCTGAACTCTGGTCTTCTTGACCCCAAATCCAGCCCCATCCAGTAGACCACCAAACTACCTGGTCTGACTAGCAGTGCACAGAAGCTAGTTCATGAATCTGACACTTCATAACCTACAGAGAGGCCCCAGCTGCTCCTTGCATCCCTTTCTAATGGCTTCCCAGGTAGTTTCAAGCTATAGCTGGTTCTGTCAGTCAATATGAGCTGGGCAGCACACAATGTGTACCTATTACTGGCCTGCTCTATGGGCAGATTGAAAAGAAAAGGAAAACTGAGGAGGTTCATACTCTCTAGGTTGAGGGCTAAAGTCTATAATTCATGACCTTAAAATATATATGTATAGATGTATACACACATATATATATTTACATGTAATTTCTATATTTTGATAGCTGTAATCGGTTTCATTTGTAATTCTATGCATTTTATGTTTTATATATATATATATATATATATATATATATATATATATATATATATATATATGTTTTATTTTTTAGACACATTATTCTGAAAAGGGATCCATGGACTTCACCAGAAGCCATAGTAGTCTTACCCCAAAATGGGTAAGAACCTCTGTTCTATACACTTAAAATCTAGTTAGTGATAAGGACAAAGGTATATAATAAAAATGATCAGAAAGTACCAGTGGAGAATATCCCGGATTTGGAGTAGATTACCTGGATTCAAATCCTGACTCTGCATTTGCTACTTATGTAATCTGGGACAAGTCACTTAAACTCTCTGTTAGACCTCAGTTTCCTCATCTGTAAAGTGAGAGTTAGGTTAAAGTTCTGTAAAGCTCTAAATCTATACACTTGTGAATGCAAGCACACGCTTCCCCAGAAGCCAAAACAGTCCATGACACCAAAAATGGTTAAGAACCTCTTGAGTCAGAGGACCTGCATTCAAATCCTAAGTCTGCCACTTCTTAGCCTCCCATTGCCATACTTGTATAACCTTGGGCAGATTGTTTAACCTCTTTGAGCCTCAGTTGGTCTGCTGGTCCTTTCTAACTTTAAAGCTATGATCCTATGGTACCCAGACCTAAATACCTCCTCTGAGAACCCAGACCAGAAAAATGTGAAATAAATTTCAATTGTTGGCCTTCTTCCCTCTTTTCTTTCTTTCCACCTCCTCCCCTTAAATGTAACTGCCTCAGGAAGCAGGAAGGGAAGACTCACTCTGTCTTTTCCCTTCACTACCTACATCCCCCTCCTTACTCTTACCCCCAGGGCAGATTATCCATTAATGAAATGCCTAAAAAATAAAATAGGGGGCAGCTAGTTGGTGCAGTGAATAGAGTACCTGCCCTGGAGTCAGGAGGACCTGAATTCAAATTTGACCTCAGACACTTGACACACTTATTAGCTGTATGACCTTGGGCAAATCACTCAACCCCAATTACCCAGCCTTCCCCCCTCCAAAAAAACAAAGAGAGAGAGAGAGAGAGAGAGAGAGAGAGAGAGAGAGAGAGAGAGAGAGAGAGAGAGACTTACTTGTATGTTTTAGTTTTATCCAGCCAGATGCCTGAGATCATAGCCCCAACCATTCCTGTGATGATGATGGTCAAGCCAATTCTGCCAGCATTCACTTCTTCACCCTGAGACACACATACACATATACACATACGCATATTCAGATCTGAGGGCAACCAGGAGCAACACATAAAGATCAAAGAATTTTGGGGCTAAAGACACAGAAATAAGTAATCTTCTCCATTAGAAAGCCAGCTGCCCAGAGAAGCTGCCAGTGTGTCTGCTAAGCAGAGACAAGATACGGATTTCTCCATTTTCATGATGTTCCAGCAGTAGATGTTGTGATGCAGCAGGAACAATGATTTCAGCCCAGCCTTTTCAGAAGAGGTGTTCCTCATGTACCAACACTTAGGCTCCCATTTCCAGAATTCACTGGTCCTACCTTAACTATGGAGAAACTAAGTCACAGAAGAATTTGGAGAAGATGCTAAGTAGCCCATGAACTACCCAAACATATCCTTGAGCAAATATCTTACTGGGTAATTGGAGACCACCACGCGGTTCAGTAACGTTGATAGGGCATAGAAAGCACCAACATTCAAACCTGTAGAAGAGGGGGGAAGTATTAGGTCACATGCTATCTTTGCAACAGCTATGGGTATCAAAGGTAAAAAATCTCTTTGCCACTTCCATGGTTCCTGAAATCCCTGGAGAGCACTGGACTGGGAGTTCAGGAAGCTAGCTTGGAGTCTAGACTCTTGACTAGTTGCATGATCAGAGGAAGAATCACTAAGCTTATATGAGCTTCAGTATCCTCTTGTATAAAATGATGATAATAATATTCTACCTACCTAACATGGGGGATTGTGACGGAAGCCTCCAGAAAGGAGCAGTGCTTTAGAAATGTGAACTATATCATGCATCTATTTTGATCTATCCCATTGGTTTTCCCAAAGAAACATTTATATGGTTACTAAAGACAAGAATCCTTATCAGTGCCTTGCAGCACTTGGTTTCAATCTTCTTAATACTAATCAGGGGCTGTATGCTTGTTTTTAATGCTACATTTCTCCAAGGATGGAACCAACAACATTCTTCTCTTTACTTTCCACTAAGTTATAACACAACTGCCTATTCACTTGCCCCCTTCCTTAAGTCAGTCACATTCTTTTCACAGTCCTTCAGAACACTGCACAACGTGCTTCCACTACTCTTTCCCATTGTGTTGGCATCTTCTTTACTCCCCTACCTACAAAAGGCTGCATAATAGAGCGCAAAGTGTGCTAAATTTGCAGTTAGAAACTCTGGGTTTGAATTCTGTCGTTCCTGTGTGATCAGAGGTAATTTGCTTAACCTCTCTTGTCCTCAGTTTCTTCATTGTAAAATGGAGGTAGATGACATCTAAGATTCCTTCTAGCTCCAAATTCATTACTGTATGATTTTTGTCATATATTTATTCATGGTAAGAGTTATTCAGGACTCCAAGAAATCCCCTCAAAGTTGTTTAAACATATCAAAAAATGTATCTCCAAGTGCAACTAATTGTTTTACTGGGACTCCAATATCCAAAGCTATCAATTTGATTGAGAAACAGCATTTTTCCTGCCCTGAGTTATTCAGAGAGCAAACCTTCCCTCCAAACTCAACTTCTAGCCTCTCCCCCCTTCTAGATTCCATCTGGAACAAACTGCAAATAAGAAAGTGACTGGTCAGTAGAGCATTAGACTAGGAGTTGAGAGATCTTGGTCCTAGTCCCACCTCTGGTATTATTAGCAAGATAGAACATTTTAGGGCAAGTAAGTCACTTAATATCCCTAGACTTCCATCTGTAAAAATGAGGAGACTGGATTTAGTCAAACCAGTCAACAAGCATTTATTAAGGGCCCATTTTGCCAGGCACTAAGCTAAGTACTGGATGGTCAAGTTCCCTCTTCCAACGATAACATTTTATTACTCAGCACTGAGACTCCTGAACTCTATTCATGTTGCCAGTCCAACCCTAATATGTAAGAGATGAGAAAGTCAAAGATGCTTGCTCTGAGATTTGTCTGGGTGTGCAGGTGAAGAAAGAGAAATGAGCCCATTTACACCAAAGGAAGAGGAACTTGCTGCTGATTTTCCTATACATGGACTTGAAGATAATTAAAGGAACTCAAGAATTTTATTTTTCCTGGCTATTTTGTATTAAGCACATTATTTGACCCCACTACTTTGATGCAGATCCCCCAAAAACCAGAACTCAGTGATACAAAAAGTCTGTATACTTATGGAGATTCTACAGAAATTCTCCCTTCTTCCTAACATTCTTGTTTCTATTAAGGGCACAACTACCCTACCAGGCACCAGATTTGCAACCTTAGAGTCATGCTTGGATTTATTTTCCTTTATCTTCCATATGCAAAAGACCTTATTTCCACTCACAGTTACCATCCCCGTTCAGACCCTTATAGCTTTTCATCTGGATTATTGCAATAACTTCCTGGCTGATCTTCCTGCAGGTACTTCCTCCTTCACACAGCTGCCACACTCAGGTTTTCTTAAATCACAACTCTGACCATGTCACTCCCCTGCTCAAGAAGCTCCAGTGCTTTCTTATTGCCTCTAGAAAAACACAAATTCCTCCCAACCTGACTCTGTTTGACCATTCTAAGCTTACTGAGTTCTGCAGGTACTCTACATTCCATCTATACTGACTTTTGAAGGTTCCATTGCACAGGAATCCATGTCCCATTCCTGGACATTTGCACAAGCTGTTGCCTTGGCTTAGAATGGGGTCCCTCCTCACCTCAACTTCCTAGAATCCCATGCTTCCTTTAAGACTCAGGTCAAGTACCCCTTCTTCTAGGAGCCTGTCCTGACCTACCAAGGCATTAATACCCCTCAAATTACAAAATATATACAAAGTAAAAAAATTTATTTCTCTGTGTACACATGGTTTCTCCCTAACAGTGTAAACTTGTGGGCACAGATTGGTTTATTTTTCTCTTTGTGTTCCCTGTGCCTAATAGCACTTTAAATGCTTATTATACAAATGAATAAATGGGCTCATCAGCCTGGGCAAGTCATTTAACCTCTGTTTGCCTCAGCTTTCTCATCTGTAAAACTGGGAATAATAATAGCATTTACATCCCAGGGTAGTTGTGAGGCTCAGTGTGGATAATATTTGTAAAGTACTTCACAGATATTGAAGTGCTATTTGTTATTCAGTCGTTTTTTCAGTGTCCAATTCTTCATGACCCCATTTGAAGTTTTCTTGACAAAGATATGAGTGGTTTACCATTTTTTTCCCTCAGTTTATTTTCCAGATGAGGAAACTGAGGCAAACATGGGTAAGTGACTTGTCCAAGGTCACAGGTCTTCCTGACTCCAGGCATGACTCCACTCTACTGTATGCATCATTTAGCTGCCCCTAAAAGTGCTATATAGATGCTAATTATTATTATTCTGTGCATACCCTTTGATCTAGCTATACCACTACTAAGTCTGTATCCCAAAGAGATCAAAAAAAGGGGAAAGGGCCCACATGCGTAAGGCTATCTATAGCAGCTCTTTTTGTGGTGATCAGAATTGGAAATTGAGGGGATGCCCATCAATGGGGCAATGACTGAACAAGTGGTGGTATATGAATGTAATGGAATATTATTGTTCTATAAAAAATGATGAGCAGGAAGGTTTCAGAAAAACTTGGAAAGACTTGGATGAACTGATGCTGAGTGAAATGAGTAGAACCAGAAGGACATTGTACAAAGTAACAGCAACATTTTGCAATGACCAACTTGGATAGACTTAGCTCTACTCAGCAACACAGTGATCTAAAACAATCCCAAGACACTCATGATGGAAAATGCTCTCCACATACAAATAAAGAGAAATGGAGTATGAATACAGATTGAACCATGCTATGTTCTCTTTTTTGTTATTGTTTTTTCTTTATTGTGGCTTTTCCCTTTTGTTCTGATTCTTCTTTCACAAAATAACTAATGTGGAAATATGTTTAATATGATTATACATGTATAGCCTATATTAGATGACATGTCATCTTGAGGAAGGGGGAGGAGAGGGAGGGAGGAAAAAATTTGGAAATCAAAATCTTATAAAAGTGAATGTTAAAAACTATCTTCACATTTAATTGGAAAAAATAAAATACTATTAAGTGTCAATAAATACATAAACAAAAAGATTTTTTAAAAAGAATGGTAGGGTCATGGAACAGTGAAGCAGAACTAGTCACTAAGGATTAATTTTTCTTAGCTCAAATCCTCAGCTTCTAGTCACGGCAGATGCAGATCACTGGATTTTACAGCACCGTCAGGTCAAGCCTATTCAAATTTGAGTCAGTCAATAAGCATGTCCCACCAACAAGCATCTACCATGTGCCAGTCACTGTGTTGGCTATTGTTGGAAAGGAAGCAAAAATAAAACAGTTCCTCTCTTCGAGGAACTTGTGTTTTAACATATAAGACATATTACACACAGATAGTTTTATATGTAATACACAAAAATGAATACAAGATATGCTGTGAGGAGGTGCCACAGTTGGGAAGTTAAAGAAAAGCTTTATAACAGGAGTTGTTAACCTCTGAGGAAGGAACCTTTTTTAATATTATGCTAATTATATTTCAATAAAATTGGTGCCTTTGCAAAAAAGTAAGTGTATTATAAAGAATCAAAACCAAAACTTGAACCTTCTATTACCAATTATATCCAATCCAATTCGAAGGCTTTCTTCCACTTATTTCCTCTGGCCTCTGGTCCTCCAGGCTCTTACCACTCCCATCCCCAGTAAATTTTCTCTGTAAATATGGTACCCAATTCTCTTTTTAGGAGAAGAAAATCCAGAAGAGACAGCATTTTTACCATATTTACACACACACACACACACACACACACACACACACACACACACACTCTCACCTGGCTGAGTAGAGTAAAAGCAAATGTACAGGTATAAGTTCAATATGAATGAACCTTTAATCTGGGATAGTTATCACCACCTCCCCTCCCCCAGGAAATCCAAGTTCAAGTTGGGGGAATAAACCTGTGGGAGCTTTACATTTGTGTGGATCTGTGATTTAACTGGTGCAGGAAATTTTCACCATTGTAATTTCCTCTACCAATGTAAATCAGCAACTTCTCTGTAGTTGAGAGTCAGTTTTCTAGTTGCCTAGGGCATTAAGAGGTCAGGCCTTCACTGAGTCATTTTATAGTGTCCCTATCAGAGAGGACCAATGACACCAAGGGCTTGAATTCAAGTCTTCTGATTCCAAGGCCACTTATATCTCATTGCCTACTATACAAATTTAAAAAAAGACCACTTTTCACAGAAACCAATATGTACAACTGTGGGATCAGTTTAGGAATTTTTCAAATTATCCTACTGTGTGTATAGCAAGAGTCAAGACCAAAAGAAAGAAAAAAGGCAACAATATCTAATAATAATAACAGCCACCATTTGTATAATGCCATAAGGTTTACCATGTGTCCTTACATACATTTTCTCATTTGATTCTCACAACACTGTTAGGTCCCTGCTATTTTTATCCCCATCTTACGACAGAGGGAACTGAGGCTAAATATAGTTAGTTGTTTGACTCATCCATTTTTATACAGGTAAGGTATTTGAAGCAGGATTTGAATCCTGGTCATCCTGATCCTAAATCTCATGCTCTATCTACTACACTACTGGGCAAGAAGGAGCAAAGGAGGAGAGTAGAGAAAAATTGATGGACCGAGTGTCATAGGGGTAACCTAACACTATTACTACAAGTGAGACTCACTCCAAATCAAGAAAGGGAACTCATAAAATAGGCCTTGAAGCCACACTAAGATTAATAAGGAACAACATGAAGTCAAAAACCTAACAGGTGGAGGTCCACCACCATGTCTAAATCCCAAACTCTAACCATAAAGGTAAGAAATAGGTAGGCATCATTCCAAAATAGAGTGCAAACCCCTAGTCTTCCAACATTAACTCAAAGCAACTGGTACAGTACATAGTAGGCACTTAATTAATTCCTGTTCAATTTGAAATAATTGATTTGAACCCTGGTTTCCTAATGGTCTCATTAGGTCTCGAGTCTAGCACTCAACCTACTTTACTACACTCATAGCAATTCCATGAGTCACATGTCACACAGTTAAAGTGTCAAGTGTCTGAGGCCGAATTTGAACTCAGGTCCTCCTGACTTCCGGGTGTAGGGTGTAGGGGCAACTACACTGGCATACCCAGGATGGCTGCTAGCACAGGTTCTTAGATCTGCTTTACTAGGAAAGACAGCTGTTTAAGGGGTCAACAATCTTTTTTAATTACATTCACTAGTTCAGGGGAAAAGTCAACATCCTGAAGCTCAAAAAAAAATACAAAGAAAATACAGAGAAAATACAAGCAGAGAAATAAAGACCAAAAGACAGGGTTTTGATTGCCTGAATCAACTATACACTTTACAGACATTCCTGGATAGAGAGAGCCTTTACATCTGAGCAGTTGGGGAGCTCTGAACATAGGGCCACTCAGAATCTCAACCAGGGAATCACAAGATCCTTCTCATAAGCAAGCCCTTAAAGCAAAATACCAACTCAGAGTATATACACTTCTCAGAGCCAGAAGGCATCACAACCCTCTTGACTCAGTGCCTGATTAGAAATTAGCAAAAGGTGTGAAAGCCTTCCTACAAGCAAACTTCCCTCAATGGGCTCCATGTGAGACCTGTTAATGGGCGGGCAAGATCTTAAATCCTAGGGTGGTACAAGAATTATTATCCCCATTTTAGACAGGAGGAAACTGAGACTCAGAAAGGCGAGTGATTTCCCTAGGGTCACAAAGTTATTAAGTGACAGAAGCAGAGCACAAATCCAGGTTTCACCTCTCGAGATCTGTGTTCTTTGTACTTCTGTCTGTCTAGAGGAGAATATCTTATGATGACCTCTGAGCCTTTATTTCCACCCTCAGGAATCCTTCTCTGGCTTATCAGATGTGAATCGAAAGGATGATTAGTTTCCTATGGGCAATGAGCTAAGGGTGACACATCTGAATCCTTATTATGGAACCACCCCCACTGTCAATCTAAATAAAATAGGTACAAATACAAGCCAGATTAATTTAATTCCATTAGTTTTGGGCCCATATAGACACATACTACTAAATACCTTCAATAGACACTAGAATCAAATAATTTCAGAAGCTCAAATGTAAGGGTAATGAGCTGGAAGTATTACAGTAAGGAGAAGGGAAGGGGAACAAGGGAATAAGCATTTATTAAATGCCTACTATTTGCCAGGCAGGGAAGCTTGGTGTTGCAATGGATAGAGCACCAGGCCTGGAGTCAGGAAGACTCATCTTCCTGAGTTCAAATCTGGCCTCAGACACTTACTAGCTGTGTGACCCTGGGCAAATCACTTCACCTTCTTTGTCTCAGTTTCCTCATCTGTAAAATGAGCTGGAGAAGGAAAGGGCAAACTACTCCAGGATCTCTGGCAAGAAAACCCCAAATGCGGTCATGAAGCGTCAGACACAACCTGAAAACAGCTGAAAAACAACAAAAATGTGTCAGGCATTGTGCTAAGCTATGAGGGAGGTACTATTATGATTTCCATTTTACAGCTGAGTAAATTGAGGCAAACAGAGGTTAAGTGACTTGCCTGGGTTACAAAGTTTATAAGGTCAAATTAGAACTGGGGTCTTTCTTTCCTCCTGGTTCAATGCTCTATCCACTATACCACCTAGACAGTAGAGTCTAGGTGATTCTTTGTTGGAGATTTTATGGAGAGAGTTCCCTAATCAGGTTGCCTTTGGACTACATGATCTCTAAAATGTTTGGATTCTGTGATTATTGTCCTATAGTAACCTCCTTAAACTCATATACTTCCTGTTTAATAAGTTTAGTAAATGAATGGGGGAGATTCCAAGGTACAGGATTAAAGATAAGAAGGCATTCTGCCCAATGAGAGACAGTGTTAGCAACCCAAGCTTTCAAAAATAGGGGACGGTTTTCTTTGCCTCCCACAGATGGATTCTCATGCTACCATTGGCCACCTTCCTCCTAGAACATCATGTTTGTGGTTTTTTGCTTCTACAACTCGGTGCTCAGACCCTACTACTACTACTACTACTACTACTACTACTACTACTACTACTACTACTACTACACCCTTGAAGATTACCACCTATAGAATGAGACTCATACCCAGTCACCATTACATCATTCGTCATCATTTTTAAATGATTTATTAAGTGCTCATCTGCAAATGACTATCTATAATCACAATGTGAACTTTAGTCTAGCCTTTGTGTCAGGGTAGGGTAGATGTTGTGACTTTCCAAGTTCAATGCACCAAAGGTATTTAATTGCGGGGAAGGCTAAATTTTTATTTTCCATTTTTTTAAAGGTTAAATGCTGTAACAGGCAGCTAGCTACCTCCAGAAGTACTTCACACTCAATCCTGGAAAGGGAAGAGCCCTGATCAAATCATTCATGATCAGTTCAATACAAACATTAATTGACCATCATGTGCAAAACACAAGAGGTAGGATTCCAAACCAAACAAACAGACATTTTTCTGCTCTCGAGGAAATTACCTTCTCAGGAGTGGGGAGTAGATGGAGAGATATGAGATGTCAACAGGTAAGCACACACTTGGATTATACGAACAGTTAGGGGGTTAGGAAAGGCCTTCCCTAGGACTCGGTACGTGACCTGAACCTTGAAGAAAAGTAGCAGCTGAGAGGCAAAGGTAAGAAGGAAACACATTAGAGGCGTGTCCAAAGTGTGATACGTGACCGGCTCCTCTTCCTACTTACGGACAGGTTAGGAGCTGCTGGGGTTTATAATGAATTTAGCCCACAAGACTTGGGGATTGAGTGTTATTTCTAATAACCCACAGTTTCTTCTCAAAGTGTGGTCTGGCTGAGGGTCTCCAAGACCCTTTCAGGGGGTGCACAGAGTTAAACCTATTTTCGTAATACTAAGTTGTTCTAATTTCTAATATAGTAAAACTTCAATAGAGATAGCCCAAGTCTAAAAATGCTCTTGGAGGAGGATCCTAAGTTTCTAAGAATGTAAAGGGGTCCTAAGACCAAAAAATTTGATAACGGCTCTATTACCCTACGCTTCTCATGTGAGGGATGAATTTGTTTTTGGTTTTTTTTTTGGGGGGGGGGAGGGAAGGCGAAGCAATTGGTGTTAAGTGACTTGCCCAAGGTCACACAGTTAAAGTGTCAAGTGTCTGAGGCCGAATTTGAACTCAGGTCCTCCTGACTTCCGGGTCAGCGCTCTATTCACTGCACCACATAGCTGCCCCTGGATTTGTTTTCAAACCAATTACATTTCAGGGAGCAAATCTGGGGAGAGGTCCATACATTCCTCCAAACCCGACAGTGGTTCTCAACCTGTGGGTCGTGACCCCTTTGGGGGTCAAACGGGGTCACCTAAGACCATTGGAAAACACATATTTCCGATGGTCATAGGAACTGAGACACCACTCCTCCATCTGTCTCCAGGAGGGTCCGCCCACATGCAGATACGCCCCCATACGAGTATTAAAGGGTTGCGGCATTAGGAAGGTTGAGAACCACTGAAACCAGAGATCATCAGTTTGCTGGCATGGCAGAGAAACTGCAGCAAGTGAGGAACTAATCCAGTATGCAAGTAATAGATTAGAAAGAAGTCAAACAACAACCAGCTGGGGCTTGGCCTCAGGCCTATTGTTGGCCAGTTAGTGAGAGCCAGAGAGATTTGGGTTTAAGGCATAGTCTTTAGAAAAAAAATGTAACTTGCAAACCTCAAGACATCTTGCAAGGTTTCAGCAATGGAAATTTACTTTTCTTTGGGCAGAGCACAGAGGGAGGGAGGGAGGAAAGAAAAGAAGGAAGGAAGGAAGGAAGGAAGGGAGGAAGGAAGGAAGGAAGGAAGGAAGGAAGGAAGGAAGGAAGGAAGGAAGGAAGGAAGGAAGGAAGGAAGGACTTTGTTGCCCAACTGGCCAGTTTCAGTTGGGTCCCCAATGGGGCAGTGCCTACTAAAACTCATAAAGGTTCTTGTTTGAGGCAAAAGATGGCCTAGTTTGCCTTCATAAAAGAATCAATCTGGGAGGGAAGACCTAAAGAATTTCTGGCCAGAATCCCTTCAAAATATACAGAAACCAACAAAATGAAATTCTATTCTAGATCTTATTTTCACTACCATAGAGAAACTTGTTGCCGAGGTGAAAACAGTGGGAACCTTGGAGGGAAGTGTGCTAGAATTTGTGATGAAAAAGAGAGTAGGGCATATTTTGCCATTCACCTGAGATTTTTGGAGAACAGTAGAGTTCAGAGGAAGGGTGGGTAGATAGGACTCAAGGACTAAAATTTTTCAAGGGGAGGTCAGTTGAGGAAGGATGAGAAGCTCTCAAGAATGTAATTCTACAGATGCAAAGGGAAACATTTCTAATGAGGAAGGAGAGTTACCTGAAGAGAACAATGTCCCTACAAAGAGCACTTGCCAACCAATTTAGATTTTTTTTAAGAAGATCTATGCAGGAGATGGAAGCAAGAACAGGTAACAGGCCACGAATACCAAAGAGAATAGTGTAAGAAGTGCAAAAGTGAACTTACACTAGGGAAAGGGAAAGGGTTGTTGCTTCATCATATTGGGTGAAAGAACAGGATCAGAGAAAGAATATGAACCACTGATTGGTGTGAATGGGACAATAAAACCCAACAACAGAGAGAAGGCAGATCTGCCCAATCCTTCATCTTCATTTTGCTTCCATTTTCCCTACCAAGGAAAATGACTTTGCTCTGGAAAGCCCAGAATGAAAATGACTGATGAGGAGTTGAACCCCAGGATAAATAAAGAGCTATTGAAAGAGCACCTAGCTGCCCAGATGAGGTCTAGGAAGTGATGGAATTTCTGCATCACTCTCAATATTTTAAAGATTATAGAGGGTAGGAGAGGTACCACCAGACAGGAGAAGAACAGATGTCTCAATTTAAAAAAAAAAAAAGGAAGAAGATAAAGTCTATAAACTATTAATCTATGAGCTTGTCTTCAATTCTGGGAAAGATTCTAGCTCAGGCCAATAAAGGGATGGCAAATGAACATCTAGAAAAGAAAGTGTGTTCGCAGAGAGGGCATGGCTTCAGTCAAAAACCCATTATGTCAGATTTACCATATTTTCTTTTTTGAGAAGGTTAGTAACTTGAGAGGTCAGTGGAATGCTGTAGCTATAGTTCAACTAGACTTTGTCAAAGCATTGGATAAAGTATCTCATCCTAACCTTGTGGGGGAAAATAGATGATAGTGGAATGCAATGGACTTGGAACCAGCTGAGTAGCCAGCTGAAATAATGTTCTGTGGCAGCTTGGGAAGAGATCTCCAGTAGAGTGTCCCAGGGATCTGTCCTAGGCATTGTGCTATTTAACACTTTTATCAATGTCTTGAATAAAGACAGAGATCATATTTATCCAATCTGCAGATGACAGAAAACTGGGAAAGATAGCTCACACACAGGATGACAGAGTATTCAAAAAGATTTTTGACACGTTAGAGCAACAATACTCTAAAGGTGTTCGGGAGACCCATGAAAGTCCCTGGAGGCCCCTTCAAAGGGCCCCACGAGATCAAAATTATTTTCAAAATAATACTGAGTCATTTCAATTTCTAACACAATAAATATCAATAGATATAATCCACATAAAGAAAGGTCCTTTGGGGGGACCCTCAATAATTTTTTAGAATCTAAAGGAGTCCTGACATAAAAAAGGTTGAGAATTGCTAGGCTTACATCTCACAAAATGTAATTCATATGCAAATAAAGTGAATAAAATGTCCACACTCTTTGACCTCAAAATTCCACTGCTTAGTCATATAATCCCCCAAAAGATTCCCTATACACCCAAATATTCATAGCATCTTTGTGATAGCAAAAACTGTCCATCAATTGGGGCATGGCTAAAAAACAAACTGTTACATAATTATAATGGGGTGATACTGAGCTGTGTGTAAGAAATGACAAATATGACGAATACAGAGAAGTTTAGAAACTGTTAAATGAACTTATGTACAGTGAAGTAAGCAGAACCAAGAAAGCAATATACACAACTGCAACAATGGAAATGGAAAGAGTAGCTGCTACAAACCACTGAAACCAAATACTGCAAAGCTATAAAGTCTAGCCTTGGCCACAAAGAAGAGATAGGAGAAGATGCACCCTATTTCTCCTCTCCTTTGCAGAGGTAGGAATCTATGGGTGGAGTGTAGAAGTTACATATTACAAAATTTTTTACAATGCGTTGGCTGGTTTTCTTAATTTTTTTTCTCTCCTTCCTCTTTTTAAAAAAATTTTATTTTACTACATTTGTTTATCTGCTTTTAGTTTACAACATTCAGTTCCATAATGCCTTGAGTTCCAAATTTTATTCCTCTCCCTCTCCTTCCCCTTCCCTCCTCCCCATGGTGGCATGCAATCTGAGACAGGCTCTACAAATACCTTTGCATTAAGCATTAGCCAGGTTGTAAAGAAGCATTATAACCAATAAAGTGAATGAACAACGAGAAAGAAGGAATGAAACAAAACTAAATACAAAAGAGAGATCACAAGTAGTTTGCTTCAATCTGCATTCAGACTCTGTAGTTCTTTCTCTGGATGTGGATATCCCTTTCCATCATGAGTCTTTTGGAGTTGTCTTACAGCCTTGCATTGCTGAGAGGAGCACATACATACATACAATGTGTCTGTAATTGTGTACAAAGTTTTCCTAGTTCTATTCTCCCTCACTCAGCATCAAATCATTTAAGTCTCTCCAGGATATCATGCCTTCCTCTTTTTTAAAAAAGAAATTCTTTGTTATAAAGGATGGCTCTCATGAAAGGTAAGGGAGAGGAATATTGTGAGGAAAGTAGGCAACATAATAAATATAATAAAAAAATATAATTAAAGAAATCAATAAAATATATTCTAAGTAGTTTAAATAAAATGACAATTCAATAGGTAGAAATGTAGTCATACTTCAGTTAAAAAAAATCAGCTCAAGAAGTTGAAGATGGGGAAGGCCTATATTTCAGCAGTTACTGTGAAAAAGATCTGGGGCTCTTATTGGACTGCAACCTCAATATAATTCAACAGTTTGATGTGACAGACAAAAAAAAAATTAATGCAATCTGAATGTACCCCAGTCCTAAAACACACTAAAAATGTTTATGAGATAGGGAGAAAACAGAGCTCTTCAATTTTCTTTGGTTTGCACCAATTCCACCTCTCTCCTCATTCAAGGGAGTATATTTATCTCTCTGAATGAGGATAGTCCCCTTCATACCAATGGGCTTTGGGACTGGAGTTACATTAGACTGCAGTAAGAGAGACAGAACCTCCAAGAATGCAGAGGTAATTGTCCCTCTAGCCTGCCTTGGTCAGAACTCATCTCCAGTATTTTGTTTAATTCTGAACACAATAGTTTAGAAAGGATATGGCTAAGCAGGAGATTGTCCAAAGGAGAGCAACCAAGGGGAAGGTCATTGAGTCTATGAGCTGGGTTATGTTTAGCCTGCACATGCCTCTAAGGACCATCCTATGGAGGAAACTTAAACTAGTTCAGCTTAACACCCAGAGCATAGAACCAGAAACAATGGATAGAAGCAGCAAAGAGGAAAAATTGGACTCTGTGTCAGGGAAAATGTTCTAAAGATAAGAGCTGCTCTGATGCTAATTCTGAGGTTCTCTTTCAATAGAGGTCTTCAAGCAGACATTGGGTGACTATTAGGTATGCTAAGTTGAGAATGACTTAACTGTAAGAGTCATTTGGACTAGGTGATTAATGAAAGCACTTTCAACTCAAAAATTTTATGATTCTCTAAATTTAAAGGTTTTTGTTTTTGTTTTTTACTCACAGAGGGTTAAACAAATACGAAGGGGAAAAGTGTTTTTAATAAAAGATGCAGAGTTGAAGAATGTAACTCTAACAGACTTCTCTGTCTCCCCTAGAACCGGCCAGCAGAGTAGCCCACTCTGGTATCAGAGATTAGAGAACATCTTGTACCCATACATTTCAGCCTTCTACACCAAGATCTACTCATGAGCAGTACAAGCAAATGTTTAGAAACATTTGAATCACTGAGTGGTAGAGCAGCTGGAAGTGACCTTACATTTTCTCTCACTCCCTTTTCTACTCAGCTAGGCCTGTGCCAACATGTGCTTGAAGAGCTGGTGAGGGAGTGGAGCCCAACAAGGAACCATTTCTGCTTTATCAACTTTGTATGGTACCCAGGAAAGTCATGCACCAATGGGCTCATTAACACCAGTAAAATCCCTTTCAAATAATGTATCCTCTGAAGTAGTTGTATTATCGAAAATCACATGCACATTTTCACTGGACTGGGACCAGTGACCATATTTTATATAATTATAACTTCAAATAGTGCAAATTCAAATACATGCAGCTGCTTTAGAGAAATCATTATTCACACTAATCATAATGTGGCTATGGGACAGACCCCAAGGGGCATGCAAATTGGTAGGTTGTGGCAGAGTTTGTTAAATAATCACTTCAAGGGCCATTATTTCATCTGCATAGGTACACCATCTCTACTCACACAGATCATAACCCTTCCATACCTTATTAGATAATTTTGTCAGCTGATATAACTCAAAAGATGAATTATTTGGTGGCCAAAAGTGGAGTTTAAGTGATTAGGATCTTTCAAACAGAAATGGGTACAGAAAGTTGAACATCAGTGCTATTTAATGATAGTGAAAGAAGTATAAATAGTTCAGCATAGGGCAGCTAGATGGTGCAGTGAATAGAGCGCTGGCCCTGGAGTCTAGGAGGACCTGAGTTCAAATCTGGCCTCAGACACTTAAGACTTACTAGCCGTGTGACCTTGGGAAAGTCACTTAACCCCAATTGCCCTGTTCTCCCCCCTCCAAAAAGCAAAAAAAAAAAAAAAGGAAAAAAAATAGTTCAGCATAGGGTTAATATTAGTTAGTAATTATATGACATTTTGAGGTTTGCAAAACACTTTACGAGCCTTATCTCATTTTGTCTTCCCCAAAGCCTTGGGAGGTAGGTGCTATTACTACCCTCATTTTACAGATGAGGAACCTGAGTAAGTCAGAGGTAAGTGACTTAGCCAGGGTAATACAGTTAGTAAGTGACTGATGCAGGATTTTAATTTGAGTTTTCTTGACCCGAATTCAGTCGGGTTCAGTGCCACCTAGTGGCCTATCTACTGTGCCACTTAGTTGCCTCAGTTTCCAAAGGGTTAATATCCATAAGGAAATGGAAAAGTAAACTCCCTTCCCTGTCCTACACCTCAAAATTCTGGGCGTAATCTTCCCTTCCACTCTCCTTTGCTTCAACCTCACAACAGCTGACTCTTCTCCTTACCAAGGCTAACTTGATCTTTCTGATCTTCTTTCTTCTTAGAGATTGTCCCTTCCATCACTTCTCCAGGTGCTTAATCAATGCTGTTTGAATGATTGAGAGACTCAGTGTAATGGGGGAAACAGTGTGCAAACAACTGTATGCGAACAAAATAATCTGAAGTTGTATTGGAAGAAGGCACTAAGATCAAAAAAGACTTCTTTGCAGAAAGGCTGATGTTAGCTTGACTAAAATCATGGAAGGATTTGAAGGAAGGCAGGGAAGTTAGAAGGCAGAGATGAGAAGGGAGAACATTTCAGGCATGGGGGACAGCAAGTGAAAATGTCCAGTATGGAGATGGAGTTTTAGATTCAAGGAACAACAAAGAGGCCAGTATCACTTGATCATAGGGTATGTGGAAAGGAGTAAAGTGTGAGAAGATTAGGAAGGGGTGAAAAGCAGATTACTAATAGAGGATTTTGTATTTAATCCTGGAGGTAATAGAGAGCCATTGAGAAGGTTAGGAAATGACAACAGCATAAAACCAAAGATATTATTAGACCTTTTTTTAAAAGATAGGATCAGATCTGTTAACTACTATTGCTGAACTACCTCCCTCCTTGTTTTTATTCTTTGTTATAAGGGATAGCTCTCTAAGAGAGGAAGAGGAGAAGGATAAATTGGACAATGTGGGTGATATAAAAACAAATTATATCCATAATTTTTTAAAATAAAAAATTTAAACCAGGAAAAAAGTACTAAATGGAGCACTCACTTGTCAATAATTCATGTGGAAAAAATATCTGGCTTAGTAACTTTACGTGTTTACTCAGAGAGAACAAAATGTATCACATAAACATACATGGGCAAGTGATTACTTCTTATATATTCCCACTTTATGTGCCCTTCTGGGTATCTTTAGTCAATCAGTCACTCACCCAATAAACATTTATTAAATGTCTGCTGTGTGCTAGGCGCCATGCACAGTGCTAGGAAGGCAAAGGAAAGCAAAGGACAGTCCCTGCCCTCGAAGACTCACAATTTAATGCAACATGCAAACCACTATGTGCAAACAAGCTACATACAGGAATTAGCCAACAGAGGGAAGGCACTAGAATTAAGGAATTAAGAAAGACTTCCTATTGAGAATATGGTTTTAAGCTAGGACTTGAAAGAAGCCGGGAGAGCATTCCAGGCAGAAGATATAGCCCATGAAAATGCCTGGAGCTGACAGATGGAATATCTTGTTCAAGGAACAACAAAGAGGCCAATCACTGAATCAAAGAATATGTGGTGAAGTATAAGGTAGATTAGAGAGATGTACATTTGCAGGTAGATTATGAAGACTGTTGAGCACCAAAGGTAGGGTATTATATTTGTTCCTGGAGGTGATAATGAACTAGAGTTTATTGAGCACAGGGGTGATTGTTAAACTTGTGCTTTAGAAAAATCATGTTGGACATTGGATTAGAGTGGGGAGAGACTTGTACAAGCAGATCGACCACCGAGCTATTGCAATAGGACAGCTGTGAGGACATGAGGGCCTGCATCAAGGTGGTGGCAGGATCAGAGGAGAAAAGGGAGAGATGTGGGAGATATTATGAAGGTAAAATTGACAGGCTTGGATATGAGGGTAAGAGATAGTGAAGAATAGAGGATGACACCTAGGTTTTGAGCCTGGGGTAATAGGAAGATGGTGGTTCCCGAGATGGTAACAGGGAAGTTTGAAGAGATGAAGGGTTTGGGTGGAAAGAAAATGAACTCAGTTTTGGACATATTAAGTTCAAGTTGGAGATTTAATACTAGTGATCAGCAGAGAGGTTAGGACTAGATAAGTAAATTTGAGAATCATCATCATAGAGATGATAATTGAATCTGTGGGAGCTGATGAGATGACCAAGTGACTGTTGAGGTCAAAGCCCTGTGAGATAACCACAGTTAATGGGCATGACCTGGATGGAGATATAGCAAAGGAGACTGAGGAATGGTCAGAATGTCAGGAGAAACAGGAGACTGTAGCATCACCGAAACCTACAAAGAAGAGAGTGTCAAGGGGAAGAGGGTGATCAACAATGTCAAAGTCTTCAGAGAGGTCAAGAAGGATGAGAATTAAGAAAAGGCCATTGGATCTGGCAATTAAGAGATCCACTGACAACTTTAGAGAGAGCAGTTTTGGTTGGATGACAAAGTAGGAAATCAGACAATAGAAAGTGAAGGAGACAGTGAGAGGAAAGTGAAGGAACCTTGGCCTTCTTAAGAAGTTTAGCCAGGGGCCAGCTAGCGGGCACAGCAGAATAGAGCATTGGCCCTGGAGTCAGAATGACCTGAGTTCAAATCCAGCCTCAGACACTTAACACTTACTAGCCATGTAACCTTGGGCAAGTCATTTAACCCCAATTGCCTTGCCTAACCCCCCTACAAAAAAAAAAAATTAGCCAGAAGAAGTAGAAAATTTTTTAAAAGGATCAGATAAGGGTTTTTCCAGAATGGGAGAGACAAGGGCATGGTTGCAGGCAATAAAGAAGTAGCCAGTAGACAAGGGGAGAATGAACATAACCAGTGAGAGAATGGAGATGATGTCAAGGCAAACTGCTGAATGAGACAAGAAGGAATAGGATCACTTGTACAGGTAGAGGGGTTTGTCTGGGTAAGCAGTAGGGCCACCTCTTCACGTGAGACAGGGCTGAGGGAGGAGATGGTGGCAGAAGGCATTTGAGTGATTGATTAGGAGGGGAGAAGAGGGAGCTCTCAGAATACAACTTCAATTTTTTGAGTAAGATATGAGGAAAAGTTCTAAGTTGAGAGGTTAGAGGAGGAGGAGTCACGAGATGTTTGAGGAGGAATGAAAAAAAAGTTTGTAAGAGTCTCTGTGTTGAATTAGATAGTGAGTTAATTAGGACTGCATAGCAGCAGTAAGGGCCCAGTGGAGATTGTATAACACAAGTCTGTGGTGGAGCTAGTCAAAATAGTTGCATGATTTTTTTTCTACCTTCATTCAGTGGCACGTGTGTAGAGAGGAAGGCTGAGAGTTGTGGGAGTGCTCTAGGAATGAGGGTTGTCAGGGTACAATTGGCAATACGATAAAGGGGCAAGTGACTCTAAACAGGACAGAGAAGAGGTCTGAACTAGTTAACCAAGAGATCAGGATGGGGAAAGTAAGAGAGTGTTGCTAATGTGGAGGTGATGAGAACTGAAGAATAAAGCAATTAAATGGTCAAGGTGTAGACAAAGATCAGGTTTTAGTATTAGAAGCAAAGGGAGAGGTGGAAAGTCAATAGGTTGTGATCAGATAAGGGAATTTCAGAGTTTGTGAACATGGAGGTGATGCTTTGGTAAATGATAGTAAGATCAAAAGTGTGACCATCTTTATGTATGGCTAAGGTAGAATAAAGAAGAAGGTCATGGAAAATAAGTAGCTTGAGGCACTGGGAGGTTAAGGTACTTGGAGTATCAATATGTATGTTTAAATTCCCTAAAGACAGGAGTTGGGAATGGGAGAAATATTGTGAGCCATGTATCACATTCCTTGAGAAAGAAAGAGGGGTGACCTGGAGGTTTCCTGACAACAATTAGCAGGATGTTGATCGAGTAGCAGATGTAGATTGCATGATTGTCTTTAAATCTTACCATAGCTGATCAAGAGTAGCACAAAATTTCGGTTCTTTACCAGCCGGCCAATGGATTCAAAATAAGCAGACTTATGTGCTTCCATGGTATAGCTCAAGTACTGGGCATGACTTGGGGGATATTTGGGCTTCTCCCTGAATACTTTTAAAGATAAGAAAGGAATGAACAAGTCAATAACCTGCGCAGAATGTTCAGCAACTATAGATGAATCACAAATGCCTTAGCTTAATGTTTAAGGCCCCCCCCCCCCAATCTATCCTCCAGCCCTCTTGTCTTGTTTTACCCTACTCACTTTCATACTCTTTATACATAAGGACCATCAAGGACCACCAGGCACTCCCTAATTATGCCCTAAACTTTTCCACCTCTATCTATTCATACTTATTACCTGTATTCCCTTCATAGCGCTATTAAAATCCATCCTTTTTTATAAAAAAATCAGGTATACCTTTCTGAACCTAACCTTGATGATTTTCCCAGCGGAAAGCCACTTATCTCTGATCAAATACTCTTATAGGACTTTGGCTCTCTGTTCTGTCCTTCTACCTTCTATGATACTTGTATGCACATCATGTTTTCCCCTAGAAGATTATAAGTTCCCAGATGGCAAGGACTACACCATTTTTAATTTTTGCACCCTCCAAGTCCAGCACAGTGGGTTACATGTAATATTAACTTAATAAATGTCTTTTTTAATTAATAAATTTATTTATATATAGTCACTTCATAAATTGATTGAATCAATTCCTTAAAGCCACACCTTTGCATGGAAGCTTAAACTGGCAGGCTAACAGGAGCTGCCTCGTCTGAGGAACAGAATGAATACCAAGTTTAGTTCTGGAAGGATTCCCAAGAGCCCACCCCCTGAAGCAACTTCTCACTGCATCCTGCTTACTGCGGCCTGCTTACTCAATGTTCTCTATGGTTAATTATTCATCACGGTTTACAGAAGGGTATGATCCCTCAGGTATAGATGCAACAATTTGGAGAACTGAGAATTCCAGTAATATGCAACAAGATAACATACCAGAAAGCCATGAGGAAATTGCAAAGCTCCAAAACAAAAATGTATAATAATAACAGCTAGCATTTTTATAGTGCTCTAAGGTTGGCCAAGTGCTTCACAAATATTATCTCATTTTATCCCTAAAACAATCCTCGGGGGTAGATGCTTTATTTTCCCTTTTTTTCAGATTAGGAAACCGAGGCAGACTGAAATCAGGTGACTTTCCACAGGATCATATTACTAGTAAGAGTCTAAGACAGAATTTGAACTCAAGTTTTCCTGAGTGTATCCACTTTATCACCCAGCTACCCATATAAGAAGCAAAGAAAACAAAAGCAAGAGTGCTCGGCATCCATCCTCTGGAGAAGTTGCTCATAAACAGGGCTCAATATTTGTCTCAGAAAGGATCTACCTCTCACTTAATCCGATTCACTTGCAAGTCAGTACATCGCTCCCCTGATGTCATTGGTCCTCTTCGGGAAAGAAGGATTAACAATAATCTGAAAATTCTAATGATCTACAGTTTTGGTTGGGGGACACATACACAGCTGGATATGATGCCTTGCTGAAAAAGAAAGAATGCCAATGGAAGTAATCTAAATACTGCCGAATAAGCCTGATTGTGTGGGTTACTGTCTGTATTTTGGTTTCTATAATTACTGTTTGCAATTTCCTTACATAAGTAATTTGCTATACCAACACTGAGTATAGGGAAGTTCTCTTTCAATAAATATTTGTCTAAACATAAAAAAAAAGAAAGAATCTAAAAGGAATTTTAATAAAGAATCCTAAACGCTCATCTTCTGAAACAAAAGGATGGGGTTAATGCAAAACAGTTCACCACCGATTTCTTCCTTTTTCAGCTCTACCCTTCTTGCCCTTTTCTCACCATACTTTGTCTAGTAATCGTCCTCATCAGAAGAGAGATTCCTGGAGGACAAACACTGTGCTGCTTTCATCTGTACTGGCCATTTCTTAGCACTAGTTTTAAACATAGTAAACCTTAATAATTGGTCTATCTTATCTAATCTCTACCCCTCCTCCACTAATCAAAACAATGGAGCACTGACTAAATTAATTAATTCAGCCCAGTCAAGCCACTAATATTATTTACTTTTTTTTTTAAGTCAGCAGTTGTTTGGCTATTCAGTGAAAATGATTAGCTGTGGACAAACAATTTAAATGTGATCTTTCCTAATAAAAATCATTAGCATCCCTTCCCCTTGACTCTCAAATATAACCCTAAATTATCTCTAAAGTTTATCTGAAGTAAGAGGAAACTCTGGAAAACAAGAATTTACTCTCTTTTAGAAGATCAGAGGCGACCTTTCACCCAAAAAGTACTCAAAAACCCTGACTTCAAAGTTCAGGTTTCTCTCTCTCCAGGAAAAGTCTCAGCTAACTTTCCACCCACTCAACCATTGTATAATCCAGTTCACTTCCCCTTTAAGTATGGGAATAAATACAAGGGAAGACCCTCTGTAAGGACAAGGAGCAATAAGGTTTAAGATATTACAAGTCAGAATTCTGTGTAGATTTCTAAGCACTTTTACTCAACCATTTTCACAAAACAAAAACCAAAAAAACCAGAAAAGTCAGTTAATTGCTGGCAGCAATTATAGACAGTCTGTCTACTGAAAATGTCAGAATCTGGAAATAATTGTGTAGAAATTTGACACTGAAAATCTGGCACTTGCTTTTTTGCTCTAATTTTGCTTTCCACCCACCAAATGAAAATATAGACAGTCATCAATTTGTGATTGCTGTGAACAGACAACCCCAGGAGTTCACTAACCACAGAAGGATCTCTTCTTCCCCCGAATCCCCTTCCTGATGTGTCTATCAAGGCACAATTTAATATCTCTGGTTTGGATAGCCTCTCAAGTCCCTTACAACTCTTTATCTATCATCCTATGAAACAACTTTCCCTTGATGTCCAAACTCCTTAAATCTGTCCCACTGCCAAAGATTCCACTGACAATCAAGAGAAAGGGACACATGCATAAGAACAAAATTTAAATGAGACTTCATCATTTCTATTAGCCTAACAAGTATGTGACCCAAACCCTAGTATTAACAAGCATTTATTAAGAGCTTTTTAATAATGTGCCAGGCCAAAATGATGGGGTGATGGGACCTGGGCTCCTAAAAGGAAAAGACCATGTGTTTGAAAGCAACTCAGTACCCGAATTTTCCCATACATTTTAGTAGCCCAGATCACTGGTGCCTCCTTTCACAGCCTCTCTGACCACCCTTGACCACTTAATACACTTTTCACAGCCCTCTTGACTCCCTCCATACCACTTAACTCCTTGTCCTAGCCCAGGTTACTTACCACTCTTTAATCCCATCCAGATCTTTTCACTGTTCCTTTTTTGTATATAAGCATCAATCTTATGTCCATCAATTTGCGGATTTACTAGGAATCTAGCCTGCTCTACTGGTATTACAATAAACCTTGATACTTTGACTGAAGGAAAGTTTGAGTGCTTGAATTCTTTCCAGGCAGACCACAGCTTCCCCCCTCCCCCCCAATTTTGGGATTCCCAGCAACTCCAAACCACATCAAAACCACTAAATCTAAGCTTAGTGCTAACAAGAAAAGGAGGATTATTCAGAACTATTGTCATCTTGCTATCAATGCTTCCTCAGTAAACAGAACAATCTCTTCTCAGAAAGTCTGAGATCCAGGTTGTAACACTTCAGGAACCAAGCTCACTACTCTCTACCAACAAATCCACACCTCAGATGGAGGTCTTTTGGACTAACTCCAGCTAGGTTAGGCCTCATATACTTACTGAAGATGACAAGAATGAAGAGAAAGGAAGCCACAACTCCTATCATGTAGAACATAATGCTTATGTGGTAGGCAAGTTCTTCCAGGTCCTGGATGTTGGGTACCAAAATAGGAGGAATCAAGAACCCTAAGGCAATACCCACCTGTAAGGAGAGAAAAGGGATGGAAATCATATTACTCTGATGAAGGGTATATCAACAACTGTACTCTTGTTAGAGAGAGGTCCTATTTCCCAAATTCAACCCTTCTCAAAACTATGTGCACAATATTTTCCCCTCAATGCCCATCAACTGAGGAATGACTGAACAAGTTATGGTATATGAATGTAATGGAATGCTGTTGTGCTTTAAGAAATGATGAGCAAGAACATTTTAGAAAAACCTGGAAAAGACTTAGATGAACTGATGTTGAGTGAAGTGAGCAGAACCAAGAGAATGTTGTATACAGTAACAGTGACATTGTGCAATGATCAACTATGATTGACTTTACTCTTCCTAGCAATACAATGATCCAAGACAATTCCAAAAGATTCACGATGGAAAATGATGTCCACCTCCAGAGAAAGAACTATGGAATCTGACTGCAGATGGAATCATAATATTTTCACTTTTTTTGTTTTTTATTTCACCTGTTTTTTCCCTTTTGTTCTGATTCTTCTTTCACAACGTGACTAATGTGGAAATACATTTAAGAGGATTGTACATGTATAACCTATATCAGATTGCTTGCTGGGAGGGGGAGGAGAGGAAAGGAGGGAGAAAAATTAGAATCTCAAAATTTTACAAAAATGAATGAATGTTGAAAACTATCTTTACATGTAATTGGAAAAAAGTTAAAATATTAAGGAAAAAGAAAAAAGAAACATATATATGTACAGGAAAATACATATAGATTCACATGGGTGTATATATATATTTTATATATATACATATACACACACCTGGGTATTTACTAAGTAGAGTAAAACTGAAAAAAAGAGTTTGTAAATAAGAAAAATATTTCCCCCTCAAAAAATAAGGAAAAGACCAACCTAATTTATAAAATGCAGATGAAAAATTCTAAATAAAATCGTGATATATCTTTTGAGGCTATAAAATAGCAACACCAATTTTAGTTATGGAAAAATTCTATATATAATTAATAATGATTAGAAGATAATTTAATCATGTGGCAAGATGTTAGTACTTTGTAGAATTGTTTAATAATAATAACAAGAATTGAAGAAGAGATCATTTAAAAATAAGATATAAGTAAAAACTGTCTCTTCACTGGTTATTTCACCCAAGTCTATCACCCTGTTTAAAAGGGAGCTGTGGTTTGAACTGTACAGTAATAATAACAGTAGCCAACATTTATATAGCATTTTCTATGTGCCAGACACTGTGCTGAGTGCTTTACAATTTTTTTTTTCATTTGATCCTCACAACAACCTTTCTAGGTAGATGCCCATATACCCATTTTACAGAAGAGGAAACTAAGGCAAAAAGAGGTTAAATGACTTGCCAAGGGTTACATAGCTAATAAGTAAAGGTTAATTCCACTGCCTGAACGAAAAAAGGAAGAACCTCATGGGTACTTAAATAGAAAGCAATTTTTGGATTATGAATTTGAGCTTGGATTGGTCGTCTACTCAAACTCATTTGATAGATGAGAAAACTGACACCCAGAGAGGCTGCATAGTTCACCTGTGTTCACACAGGAAGTAAGTGGCTGGGTTAGAATTCAAGTCCCAGGTCACCTGACCCCAAATCCAGCCTTCTTTCCAAAGTACCCACCCCATTGCCTCTATCAACTACAATCCACGAACAGCTCACACTTACATTACAGTTCACTCGTACACTTACAAACATATACACAGAAACTTGCACTGAGAACATGCTTCTCTTCTTGACAGAATAGGCTTCTAACACAGCCTCCACATGGGCTACGGCTTTTGAGTGCTTACTACAGTCATAATCATCTTGATTCAGAGTTAGACACACAAAACCAAAAGGGAAACTAATTCTCAAACCTTCTTTCCATACAGTCGAAGGTGATTAATGACTTTAGGGCAGAAAACAGGAAGTAAGCCCAAGCAGGCTTCCAAATCCCAACAGTAGAGATAAATACTGATTCTTTTGTCCCCGTGCCTCACTTTAGGACAGTAGTTCTCAACCTGTGGGTCGTCACCCCTTTGGAGTTGAATGCCCTTGTCACAGGGGTCGCCTAAGACCACCGGAAAACACATATTTCCGATGGTCTTAGGAACTTCCTCTATCCTTCTACAACGGGTCCACCCACATGCAGACACGCCCACATACGACTATTAAAGGGTCGAGGCATTAGGAAGGTTGAGAACCACTGCTTTAGGGCCTCTAGAATTCTAGATTTAGACACAACATGAGCTTCCAATCTCTTAAAGGACCTGCTGACCCTGATTTTTCCTTTATGACCAATTATATCAACACCTGACAAAGTGGTTTGAGGTGGTGTGATGGACTATGTGACAGTATTCAGAGATAGCTTTCAGCTATCATGAAGAGTCAGGAAGACCTAGGTTCAAGTTCTAACTATGACAGTCACATTCTGTGGGACCCTGGGCCAAGTCACAACCTCTCGATGTGCCCCGGGGTAACTCTTATTAGTCTATAAATTGCAAAGCACATACCAATTTGCTTTGGTAAAAGGAATTTCTTTAGTGGAAATTCCATATACTAATGAAATCACAGTCCATTCCTTCCTCCTCCTCCTCCTACCCCTCAAAATGGTGACAAAAATCTCTTTACCGCTGTGAGTGAGACATCTCTGATTAAGGCTTCCATAAAAATCAACGCCACCAAATCAGATGCTATAGGTATCACTTATCTAGATTTTAGTAAAACATTAGACAATTTCTTGATTTAAAGAGGTCTTTCTGACCTCTCTAGTCACTTCCTACAAGATGTGTGCAAGAACCAGTTCCTACCATAAAGAACTGATTGTTAAATGTTTCAGAATGAGCATTTATACTTTGGAAATTAGCAATGCTACAAAGCAGGGCTTTGTTTATTGTTTTTGATGATTGTCTACATTTAAGGAAAAGATAAAAGAAAATGTTAATAATCCAGATTAACCTGAAAAGTCTGTCGTGAGGACACAGACACAGACATACACATACACACACACACTCTCATATACATATACGTGTGTTTTTAACGTGTGTGGAGAGCTTGTTGTTAAATATTTACCAGCACACCAATGTCTCCATCTTTGTGATTATCTAAAAATAGTTTCCATTATCTGGAGAAGAAACTTTCAGTGCCTTTTGCTTACCGGTAGAAATAGTTTCAGACATTCAATTTTTTTTTTGTCTTTTTTGTAGGGGGGGGGGGGGATTGGCAAGGCAATTGGAGTTAAAGTGACTTGCCCATGGTCACACAGCCAGCAAGAAGTAAGTGTCTGAGGATGGACTTGAACTCAAGTCCTTCTGACTCAAGGGCTGGTGCTCTATTCACTGAGACACCTAGCTGCCCCCAGACGAATTTATATCCCCAACACCTCACACAGTGTCTGGCATGTAATAAGAAAAAAAAAATACTTGTTGAGTATTTGATTGATTCCGTTTTAATGTGGCCACTAAGACTAGGGCTCACTAGGCGGAGTGAAAATAGAGACTATAAGGGGCAGCTAGGTGGAACAGTGAATAGAGCACTGGCGCTGGAATCAGGAGGACCTGAGTTCAAATCCAGCCTCAGACACTTGACACGCTTAACCCCAATTGCCCTGCCTTCCCCCCTAAAAAACACAAAGTGGAGACTTAAGAGTTCAAACAAGAACAAAGACCCGTTAACTGAGAAGTGGGACAACCTTCTCTGGATGGAGCGATCACCTGTTCCTGAACTAAAAGAGAAAGGGGAAGTTCTTGGGGTACAGGTGCCAATTACTGAAAGTCACATTTGACTTGGTTTGAGTGTGCTCATTTCACCCCTTCATCAGTCACCAAATTAACCTCTGGGTGAAGATTCCCTGCTGTCGAAGAATGTAAATCTTTCCAGAGGGGGCAGGGGGGAGGAGGACAGAATGGCTTCATTGTTTACGAAATAAGGTAAAGACAGCCTCAATCACTCTCTTGCTTTCCATTTTCCACTTTATTTCTGCATTTGCAGTAAATTATAACTAGGAGGAGGGACTAGGCATAGGGCTTCAATGTCTAAGGGCGTATGTGTCTCCAAATAAATTTCACAGTTGCCAACATTTTTCTACAAATTCTAATAAGCACGTGAGTGCATGAACAGAATGTAGCTCTTGGCTTCCAGGTCCCATCCACACGGATGACAGGAAAGACTAAAATCAGTGTAATGAGAAGAGGATCCTATTCTCCATAAGAGTAGTCTCCGAAGTGGGGGCTGTGGCACAGTCCTAATGAAACTGTGGCATGATCTCCTGAGGGGTTGATAAACTGAGCAGAGGATGGCAATCTTCATCACATCCCACCCTCACTCACAGCTCTCTTCTCATTCCCCACTCAGCTGCTTTCCTTGGGGATTTCTCAGACTTCTCCTCATCATGACCCCAAACTGACTACGTTCCCCCTCTCCTTCCCCCTTTTCTGCGTGTTATCTTCTCTTCTTGAAGGCAGGCCCTGTCTTTTTATATTTGTATCCCTGGCATATAGTAGACTTTCAGCCAATAGTGGACTTAACTCTTTTTTTGTTTTCTCAATCCCTTTCAGTTCTTTGATGGGTCCCTAAGCTGCTCTCCTCTCCTGGATCCAGTTCCATAGAAATAACATAGAATGTTAGAACTAACATAGAATAGCCCAGAATATAACATAAGAATGTTAGAACTAGAAAATACCTTTAGAGATCATTTTATCCAATCCCCTCCCTTCCTTTCTCTCACTTTATAAATGGGGAAACAGAGATCCAGAGAGGAGACCTGATTTGACCCTCTCTAGGTAATTAGTGGCAGATCTCAGCCTGAAGTCCTAATCTCCTGACTCTCAGGATAGGACGTCTTTCTTACTGCATTGGTCTCTAGTCTCTGCTTCCCAGTGTGACAATGAATGGTGCATGTGTTGACATGTGGTCATGTGTTAATGGGACAGAGCCAGATCTTTTTTAGACATTCTCTTTTTAGGTCATCTGTAATGACTATTCGGTAGGAATTTCAGACTGGTGGCAGATCTGAGACAGATTTGGGGCAGGGAATTTGAGGGAAGACTTTCTGCCTCCCGCTGACACACCTACTCTGCCTGCCTACTTCTGTTGTCTACCCCTCTTTGGGCCTCAGTCTTTTTTTCTTTTTTAATTTTATTTTAGTTTGCATCATTCATTTCCACAAGATTTTGAGTTACATATTTTCTCCCCCTCTTTCCCCCACCCACCGCCCCAAAACAGCCATCCCAGTGTGTCCCCCCTCCCCCAGTCTATTCTCTCCTATGTCACTTTTCGGTAGGGCAGGATGGATCTCCCAACCGCAGTGCCTGTGTATCTCAAGTT
>CM053589.1:72135408-72170314 GCA_028646515.1 Pseudochirops corinnae | reverse complement strand
CTTTGGGCATAGTTCCAGATTGCTCTCCAGAATGGTTGTATCAATTCACAACTCCACCAACAATGCATTAGTGTTCCAATTTTTCCACATCCTCTCCAGCATTTGTCATTTTCCTGTTTTGTCATCTTAGCCAATCTGGCTGGCGAGATCTCACTTCCTCTTTTGTAAAATGAGCTAGAGAAGGAAATGGCAAACCACTTCAGTACCTTTGCCAAGAGAACCCCGAATGGAGTCATGAAGAGTCGGACATGACTGAACAACAACAAATTGTTTGCTTGACTTTATCATACGCTACTCTGTAGTTCTATGAATCTTTGCCTCTCCAATTTTATTGTAAACCCCTTATGGACAGAGACAATATTTTACAATTTCTTGTATCTCCCTTACATTATATAGTTCATTGAAAATACTCAGGTTCCTTTAATTGTTAATAATAATAAAGCAAATGTCTTGTTTATAATGATTTCAGAGCACTACATGACCTGTAATGTCCCTTTCAACTCCAAAATTCTGTAATACTGTAATTTCTCACCATAGCCCTGTAAGCTAGGGTGATAGGTACTGCTGGCCTTATTTTCACAGTGGAGAAAAAAAGGCTAAATGAATTGTTCACAGTCACCTAGATAATTTCTGATAATTTCAGCTTTGCAACTAGAATTCATAGTTTTTTATTTTGTTCTTTCATTACTAATGCGTTTCACACCATGTTGTTGTTACAAAACATTAGCTAAAATCAGATGAAAATTCTAGGTCCCATTTTTGGGGAGAGGAAGAGGATGGGAAAGTGACAAGCACAAGATGGTAAGGGTAGAGAATATTCTAATATAAGTCTATGTTATTCCTTTACCCTCACTCTAATGCTACACTCTGTACCAAGGGTGGGAAAGCTGTAGCCTGTAGGTCCTCAAGTGCAGCCCTTCACAGAAGTTTGGATTTAGTCAAAAGGCAGCACGTAAGGACCTAGGGGACCACTAATGACCTCAAGGCTGCAGGTTCTCCATCCCTGCTCTATACCCTGCTACGCTTTCACATCCCTACAAAACACAGACTCCCTAATGTCACAGCTCCCCAATTTCAACAACTAAAACATGGTTTAGGTCTTAGGTAGCAGAAGCTTGCTTTTTCTCTCCTTCTTAGTATCCTCAGCTGCTTAGCACAGTACAGGATAAAAAGTAGCCTCTTACTAAAGGCTAGTTGATTGATTAAATGCAATTTGCTTTCCTCAGTCAGGTGAGAGGACTTCAGATGCCACTGAAGCTTTAGGGTCACTTTGAAGCCTGTTTTATCCTCCAGGAGAAGGAAACAAGTATTTTATCAAATATTTCTTATGTAGTATTCCATGGGTTACAGTGTAGCAGGCACTTTACCAATCAATATTTGATCCCAACAGCCCTGAGAGGTAGGTGCTATTATTATCTTCATTTTGCAGTTGAGGAAACTGAGTCAAACAGGGATTAAGTGACTTGTCCAGAAAGTCTTCCTGATTCCTGGGCTACCTAGCAACCTGTCTCAAATAAATTAGAAAGTGGTTATCGTCTTTGCTCAGTAGCAATGGGATGCATCTCAGCAAAATAATCGTGAAGGTGCTCTTTGGAATGCAAGGGAAGCCTGTCTTCCAAGAGGCGGCAGCTTAATGGTCCCTGTTTTGATTTAGGGTTCTTGATTTGGATGGAAGTAGGAGGAAGCAGTCACGTATGCCGCCCAGTGGGTATAAAGAGTACTTAAGAGTGTGACATTCTGATTCAGTCTAAATTAAACCTGGAATTTCTAAAGGACTTCAAAGCAGCCTAATCCAAAAGATCTTGCCCAAAGGCCATGTTACCTGTCCTTTTTCCTAGTCGCTAGCGGTTCCCCTCCTCATCCTCCCCCGCCCTTCTCTCTTTCACTTGCACTCAGTCCTTCAGTAAGAACCAGTTTATCATTTCCGATATGAACAATGGCGAAAGGCCATCCCGTTTTCTCAATTGAATGTAATGTGATGTAATACAAAGTAATGGATTTGGATGTCAGACGACGTCTAAAAGCTAGTCTAGCCCCCTCACCTCTGAGGGTGTTTCCTCACCTGGAAAATAAGGGGATTAGACTAATTGATCTCTAAATCCTATGCTCTGCCTCTTTTTTTTTTTGGCAGTGGGAGTAGGGAATGTAATTTTAGGTATGGAAATAGTAAGAGAAATGGAAGCATTTGTGACTCTCTCTTTAGGAGTGAAAGTTTTGAGGTGTTTGGAAAGGAATTGCCACCGTAACTTTGGAGTGTTCCTGTTTGTGGAGCGCGTGTCAAGAAGGGATAGTGGATTTGTGGAAAGAGGAAGATAGACACTGGGGGCTTTGGTTTGGGAAAGACAGGCTGGAGCGTGGGGGCAGGGACCAGAGAGTATCCCATGGTTTCCTTGGTGATGGGCATGAGGTAAGGGGCCTGAATCCTGCCGCGGCACTGTGGAGAACCGAAAGGAAGGACTTGTCAGCAAAGTTTGAGCAGGGTAGGGGAGGGCGGCGGATCACGTGTGTAAAAGGGGGTGGGACCCAGAAGTTGTTCCCGGTGTTATTTGAGTGCCTGACTGCAAGAGGGATCAGGGTTTTGGGGCTGGGCTTCGGAATTGCTAAGCTGGGCACTGTCTGAGTGAGGGCAGGAAAGCCGTAAGGGTTCGAGACCAGAGCTGACAAGAGAGAATCTGAGGCATCAGCTGAGACCCCAGTGGAAACGAAAAGAAGTGGTAGCGGGAAGACTAGGCTGAGAGGCGAGCGCCGACGTGTCTTATATTGACTTCGGCGCTCCCTTTCCCCTGGTTTAGCCACTGAGTGGCTAAGCTGATTGATTTTCTCTTGGAGCGAGATTTTTGTTTTGTTTTGTTTTTCATTTTGGCAGGGGGGCAACCCTGTAAGCACTAAGTCTTCCTTAACTTGAGGCCAGAAAGGGTCATACTGAGAAGGAGGCAGAGAGCCCAAGGCACCTAAATCGTAGGGAGGGTAAGGGATTAGTGGGGCGCAGTGCGATTTGTAGACATGGTGAGTGTGACTTCAGTGCCCACCACTGCCGAAGGGCAACCTCAGCAGCCCGAAAGGGAATCCACTACGGAGCCGGGTGATTCAGCCCCCGGAGGACCCGTTAAGATCAAAGTGTCCCGTCTGCGCTGGGTGATCGTTCTGCTCTTCAGTTCCTATTCGCTGTGCAATGCCTTCCAGTGGATCCAGTATGGTGCTGTTAGTAACGTCTTCATGCACTTCTATGGGGTCAGCTCCTTTTCCATTGACTGCTTGTCCATGAGCTTCATGGTGACCTATATCCCACTACTCTTCCCTGTGGCTTATCTTCTGGAGAAATATGGCTTACGTACCGTCGCCCTCTTGGGGTCATTCCTTAACTGCTTGGGCGCCTGGGTGAAAGTGGGCAGCTTGAAGCCAAATCTCTTTGCCGTCACCGCACTGGGGCAATTTATCTGCGCTACTGCCCAGGTCTTCATCCTTGGCATGCCCTCGCACCTTGCTGCCGTCTGGTTTAGTGAACGGGAGGTTTCCACAGCCTGCTCCCTGGCTGTCTTTGGCAATCAGGTAGGTACAGCAATGAGTGTCTGGATAGCTCTTTGCTCAGTGTGTGTATGTGTGAGGAAAGTATGAGGGGGGCTGAGGGGAGCACTGGGACCCTTCTCTATTTCACCTAAAGAGCAGTATTGCTCCTGGGAAGGCAAAGTCTCTGGAGTTCTGTCCTGAATTGGTTGCGTAAAACCAATCGCTTGTTTCTACCCTCTCCCTACTAAATTCTAGCACCCTGGCCACTTTTAGACTTTTGACAGTATAGTAAAACTACTATTAAGTATCATACATATATGCACATGTACACATATTTGTGTTTGTGTATTTCTATTTCTCTATTGTCATCTCATGTTAGCAATTAGTGTTCTTAGCAGAACTATTCATTTTAGAGTGCCATGTCTCATTGGGGAGGCAGGAGGGGGAGGGGATTGTTAAGGCTGAATTTTAAAACCTGTATTCCCGTAGTGGTGATACTTTGTGTACCTTTGTGCACCTTAGTCCACCTTTATACCAAGTTTTATACCAGTATACTGGGAACAGCCTATGACTGAAAGCATTTCTGCCACAATTAGTTCACATCTCACATTTCTTGTTATTATAGTTTAGTACAAATGACTACCAATTTCTTTACAACTCTAGATTGTGTAGATGGACCTGCAGAAATGACAGTGAGAACTGAAACACTTTTTCAGGCCCAGTAGTTAAAAAACAGTTAACAGAATAAAACTTTTGATGGATCTCTTTTAGCTAGCTGAAGGGAAAAATTTCGTTGACATTTTTTAGGTAGATCACTGCCTCAGTATTTCATTTCATATTGTGAAATTTCACATTTAAACATGAACTAGTTAGTAACATCTAGGTCTTCTAGGCTTGTTTTCTCATGCCTAAGATTGTCTGTATAAAATTGTCATTTTTGTTGGAAATTTTCCATATACTCTTGCTGCCCAAAGGTGAATTCCCATTCTGTCCAACTCTGCCACAAGGTGGAAATTTTGAGCTAAATTTGAATCTTTTACTTTTTGTAGTTGAAAGAAACCTTTGAGACCATTTTATCCAATCTCCTTATTTCACAGATGGGTCAACTTGCTTGGTGACACATAGTTGATTAGTAACAGAGCCAGAACTAGAACCCAAGGGGATCTTCTGGGTCCAAGTCTGTCCTCATCTACTTCTGAATTAATAATTTGGATGGAATTTAGAGGAAATAACCACCTTTATCATTAAAAAAAAAACATTCCCCACATTTTTTCCTATGTCTTATGTTACTTGAAAAATTAAACTGAGAGTTTGTAATAAAATCAGATGGATTTTTATATTAGAGATAATTTAAAATAATTTTGGGTGATGTGTTTATTCTTAATCTCTTCTCTTCCCCTCTCCCCAGGATTTATGACTGAATTTTAATGATTGTAAAGCATGACATATATTTTTACCAGTTTTTTTTTTTAAGTTTTCAAACTGGACATGGGGGGGGGGTGACTTAAATTAGATTTAATCAAAACACATTTATTAGTAACCTACTCATTGACAGATACTGCACTAGGCAGATGAAGATATTAAGGAAAAAGAAAACATACTTCTGCTACATAAGACTCAATCCATGTTTTTTTAGTTCTTGAAACTGCGCTGCCATGGCATTATTAGGGAATACATGCTTTGCAGTGTATAGAGATATGAGGGTGTAGGAAGCCCAGTCTATACCTGCACTCAGTTTATGTTAGCACGACTAGCAGTCATGATTCAAGTAGGATTAAGGTTTCAAGTTCCATACCTGTTTGAAAAAGGCAGAAGGAATGCCCAGCTTTGGCCCTCTTAGCTGGTACAAGGAGAAGAGAGAGAATCTTGCCTTTGTTTTTCCTTTTAACAGTAAAGGTCAGTCTAACAGTTTGTTTTCTTAAAATCTGTTAGGGGATATAAATTTAAAAACATGTCTTTGAAACTTAAAATCACAGTGTTTATTCATGAAATTCCTCAGAGTTAGGAAATGCTAAGATTCTTATAACAAACTTATTCATGCTCTGAACCTTTGGTATTTTTTTTACATCCCAAAGCAGTCTGTCTAGTGTTATCTTTGGGAGTACATTAATGTGCTGAGTTAAACATTACAAGGTATTTGGAAGTTTTTCCTTCCTTACTTTGTGAGGTTAGTACTCCCATGTTTTTCCCTTTTCTGAGAGCATCCTGACTGAATAGGAGAGTGATATAACCTTGAGTTATATTTGAAAGAAAGGTATTTAGGGGAATAGAGCAACCTTAAAAAACAAAACAAATCACATCATAAGAATTTAATTTGGCTTGCAAAATCTCCATTGGTCCTGCCCACATTCACCTGTGCAAACCACTCAGCTCTCAACAATCCTTACCTCCTTTTGTGGTTCTCTACCTGTTTATATAAACATACTCAACACAACCTTGGAAGGAGAATCAGTATATATAAAATGCCTTCTCACTTGTCTGCCTGATTTTCATTGCTTATTGCCCAATTAAATCATAGCCTTGAATTACTTTTATGTAAAGTGCCTTGCTAACTTTAAAGTGTTTGATAAATATTATTTATTATTATTATTATCCTTGTATAATTGGATCAATATTTTTTCATGACACAGAAGTTACCCTAGGCTTTCAAAAGCTATGCCTGAAGAGCACAGTCTCTGATAGGTTCTAACAATTGGTAGAATCAGATTTAGAACTAGAAGAAATTATAAAGGGTTCCTTCCTTTTAGGCTTTCTGCCTTCATTTTACCAATGAGGAAATTGAGGCCCAGAGAACTGGAAAGACTTATCCAAGTTCTCTCGGTGGCAGAGATGGGATTTGATTCCATGTATTCTTGATTCCAGACCCAACGTTCTTTCCACTCTTATCACACTACCTCCAAGATTTGATTCAATTCATTTAACAAACATTTATTAAGTGCTTACTCTGAGCGAGGAAAGTATCATGCCAGGCCCTAGTGATACAAAGACAAGAACGACACAGTCCTTATCTTTAGGGAGTTTACATTCTATAAGCAGATTTATGTACAATTTATGGACAGAGATGTCAATACAAAGCATAGGGAAAGTTGATATGATATGATATTCCTATATTTTTGTTGTTGTTCAGTCATTTTAAATTGTTTTTGACTCTGTGAGCCTATTTGGGTTTTTTGTTTTTGTTTTTTTGCTTTTTGGAGGGAGGAAGGCAGGGCAATTGGAATTAAGTGACTTGCCCAAGGTCACATAGCTAGTAAGTGTGTCAAGTGTCTGAGGTCAAATTTGAACTCAGGTCCTCCTGACTCCAGGGTGGTGCTCTATTCACTGTGCTACCTACCCACCCCTGGGTTTTTTTTCCTTGCAAAGATATTGGAGTGGTTTACCATTTCCTTTTCCAGTTCATTTTACAGATGAGGAAACTGAGACCAACAGGGTTAAGTGACTTACCCAGGGTCACACAATTAGTGTCTGAGGCCAGATTTGAACTTAGGAAGATGAGTTTTCCTGACTCCAGGCCCAGTCCTCTATTCACTGTACCACCTAGCTGCCCATTCCTATACTGAAAGGTCTTGAAAAGTCAGTTACATATGAGAGAGCTACATGAAGAACAAAGTTCTACTCCGATTATCACTGCTGTTCTTATACTACAGTATAGCAAACCAGGCAGCCAAGTGGCCTGGTGATAGAGGGTCAGGAAGACTTACCTTGCTGAGTTCAAATCTGTCCTCAGACACTTACTAGATGTGTGACCCTGGGCAAGTTACTGAACGCTGTTTACCCCAGTTTCCTCATCTGTGAAATGAACTGCAGAAGGCAATGGCAAACTGCTGCAACGTCTTTGCCAAGAAGACCCCAAATTAGGTCGTGAAGAGTCCAACAACACTGAAAACTCTGTCTAACAGTGAGAGGACTGGGGAGGATTTTCATTGTCAGTGCTATCACCAAACAGACTGAGTGAGATACAATGTACAGAAAATGCTACATGGCTCTTAAAGCACAATGTAATTTTAATCTATTATTATTATTTTAAAATGACATTGTACCAGGTGGGGGTGGGAGTGGAGGGGATTTAGGGACCAAAATTAAATAGTCCCTGTCCTCAAGGAGTTTATATGCTACCAGAGGAAATAATATATGTATATAAGTATAAATCAAAATAAATATGAGGTGATTTCAGGGGTATTGGGGGAAAAGGTGGTATTGCTGAGGGATCAAGAATAATCTTATGTAGGAAACGGTACAAAATCCGTGCTTTAAAGGAGACTGGGAAGCCGAGAACAGAGGCATTCTGGGAATGGGGCACAGCCAGCTCAGATGAGATGAAACATCAATAGCAAAAAGACCAGTTTGGCTGGATCATTGAATGAAAGCCTGGAAAGATTCGTTGTGAATGCTTTCCAGGGCCAGAGCAGTGTGTTTCTTGTCTTAGAGGCAATGATGAGCCCCTGGAGTTTGTTGAGCAGGCCTGTGCTTATACGGTCAGACCTGTATTTTAGGAAAACCATTTCCACAGCCATTCGGGAGCTCTGCTGTAGCCTGGTCAACAGTAATTTATTGAGTGATGACTGCACTGGTCGTTGTGCTACAAACACAGGAAGAAATAAACCAATATTTCTTTTTGGAGGGGGAAAGGCAGGGCAATCGGGGTTAAGTGACTTGCCCAAGGTCACACAACTAGTGAGTGTGTCAAATGTCTGAGACTAGACTTGAGCTTGGGTCCTCCTGACTCCAGGGCTGGTGCTCTATTCATTGTGCCACCTAGCGGCCCCCATAAGCCTGACTCTTAAGGAGTTTACATTCTATTAAGCGAGACAAGTATAAGTATATAAGAAATTATTATAAATATGTAACTAGGTCACTGAATAAACACCGATAAATAAATATTAAGAGGACGCCTATAATGGAGGGAACAGTGGGATGTGTCATGTAGGAGGTGGTGCTTAAGCTGCCTTTTTGAGAAGAGAGAAATCCTGTGAGGTGTAGCTGAGGGGAGGCAGCGTGGGAACCTATTCCAGGCTGGGCGGGAACCTATTCCAGGCTGGGATGGCGACAGCAGATGGGGTGTTGAGGAGTCTAGGCTGGATCACAGGTAAGGTGTGATGAGGCTGGAAGGGTACGTCGGGGCCAAGCGGCAAAGGGTTTTACAAGCCTGGCAGCACAGATCATGTCTTATCTTAGTGGCAGTAAGTGATGACCAGTATATGTGGAGTAACATGTAGTATATTGAGTAGAAGGCTAAATCAGATCTATAATTTAGGAAAATCTCTTTGGCATCTCTGGGAAGGAGGCATTAGAGTGGAACTAAACCCGGTCATTGCTTTGCCTTAGACTTTTTATAGCCTGTTTCCTCAGAGCGTAATAAGAAGTTATTTGGAAACACTTGTTTCATATTTTCAACAATAAATCTTTGTTTGATTTTGAGAGAAGGCCATGAATTATTCTACATGTTATCTTCACTCAGGAGTTGAGGAAGAAATCTTGCAATCATTGATAGCTTAAAACCACAGAATGTCAGAGCTAGAAGGGATCCTGAAGACTGTCTAATTCAATCATTTCATTTTACTAACAAAAAATCTGGGAACTCCAAGAGTTGGCCTCAAGGAGCTTATATTCTAATGGGGGAAAGACAACTTACAAGAGGAAGCTGAAAATCTGAGGGCAAGGGAAGAGAGGGAGAAGGCATTTGGATGGGGCAAGATGTGGAAATGAAGAGACTCAGGACTAGAACTCCAAGTGGACATCACTGGCCTGAGACTTTCCTTAAAATGGAGGTTCAAGAGGGTGCTGACTAACTAGAGGAAGGAGCTACAAGGTAGGTGGGAGAAGAGAACTTCCTAGGCAAGAAGGTTGCTCTGTCATGGTGAAGAAAGTACAGAGAGTCAGGAATGGAGCTTGGAAAGGGAGGAAGATATGGTTGGACTGGGCACTTTCCTTAAAATTCACAGGTCATTTTTATCTTCTATTCCAGGCTACCCTCTTTGGTATAATACAGGGTTTGGTTTTTTTTGGAGGGGGAAGGCAGGGCAATCGGGGTTAAGTGACTTGTCCAAGGTCACATGGCTAGTAAATGTTAAGAGTCTGAGGCCAGATTTGACTCAGATTCTCCTGACTCCAGGGCTGGTGCTCTATTCACTGTGCCACCTAGCCACTGCTAATACATGGCTCTGATAAGTCTGTATGGAGACTAAAATTATTTTAATGGTAAATATAGCATAATAATGGTTGCTTGGTTGTTTTCAGTCACGTCTGACTCTTTGTGACCACATTTCGGATTTTCTTTGCAAAGATACTGGAGCAGTTTGCCATTTCCTTCTCCAGTTCATTTTACAGATGAGCAAACTGAGAAATAGAATTAAGTGACTTGCCCAGAGTCACACAGCTAGTGTCTGAGGCTAGATTTGAATTCAGGAAAATGAGTCTTCCTGACTCCTTATGCCACCAAGCTTCCCTATAATAATTCTATAAAAGCCATAATTTTGATTCCCTGGCTAGACATAGAGTTACAGTGTTGGTATGTGTGTCCCCAGGTAAAATATGATTCTGATGGACAAAGAAAGCTCCTCGAAATTGATACATGAAGTACTCAGTCATACTTAATGGACATATTGATCACATAAGTAAATCCAAGGGAATCTGAAGGAACTTAATTATCAGAAATACTATTCCAGGAGTCTAGTCTGAGGTTAAAAAAAATCAACAAGCCTACCATGTCCCAGGCACACACTGTGCTAAGTGCTGGGGGTACAAAGAAAGACAAAATACAGACCTTACATCCAAAGATATCACAGTCTAATGGGGGAGACAATATGCTAACTTCTATATGTGTGTGCATGTATGTGTGTGTGCGTGTGTGTGTGTGTGTGTGTGTACAGGTTAAACTGGAGGTAATCTTAGAGAGAAAGCACTAAGATTAAAGAGGACTGGGAAAGGCTTCTTGCAGAAGGTGAGAATTTAACTGAAACTGGAAGGAAGTTAAGGAAACTAGAAACCTGTGATAGTTTTCCTTTTTTTATTCAAGATTTTGTCATCTTTAGCAATATTAGCCTCCCCTTCTCTCACTTAGGACTTTATCTCTCTTTTATTGAGAAAATTGAAGCCATTTGATGTGAGCTCATTCTTCTCCCATTCTCTTCATCTCAAAACTCCTTAATATCATCCCCCACTTCCTGTTCTCTTCCCCCAGTCTCTGAAAATAAAGTGGCCTTTATCCTCAACACTTCAACAAGACCAACTCATCTACATGTTCCCTTGATCTCCAACCCTTTCTGTTTTTTCCACATTAACTCTTCAATACTCAATAATTTCTCTCTTTCTCTCTCTCTCTTTCTCCTTTCTAACAATTTCTTCTGTACTACATTCAAACTATTTGTCTTCCCCCACCTTAAAAAAAAACAAACCATCTTTTGGGGCAGCTAGGTGGCACGGTGAATAGAGCAGTGGTCCTGGAGTCAGGAGTTCAAATATGGCCTTAGACACTTAACACTTACTAGCTGTGTGACTTTGGGCAAGTCACTTAACCCCAATTGCTCTGCCTTCCCCCCTCCAAACACACACACACACACACACAAAACATCTTTAGATCCAACCATCCCTTAAGCTATCATCCCATATCTCTCCTGCCTCTCTCAGTCAAACTCTTAGATAAAATTGCCTATATGCACTGCCTCTACTTATTCTCCTCTCACTCCTCCATCCTTTGGCTTCTTACCTCATCCCTTAATGGAAATTGCTTTAGTGGTCTTGTCTCAGTCCTCATCCTTTTGAGCCTACATGCTGCATTTGACACTACTGACTACTCTTGTCTTGGATATGCTCTCCTCTCTGGGTTTTTGAGATACTCTTATTTCCTGTGGGTTTTTTTTTTTAACTGTCAGACTGTTCCCTCTCCATCTCCTTGTTGTCCATTGGATTCCCTAAGAATAGATGTTCCCTAAAACCCTGTCCTATGCTCTCTTCTCTTTCTACACACTCTCTCTTTTGATTACCTCATCATCTATCCTTGGTTTATTTATCCATTCAATCATTTCATTTTACTAACATAAAATCTGGGAACTCCAAGAGTCAAGTCAAGGCATGAAGCATTTATTAAGCTCTTGCTGTGTGCCTGGCACTGTGCTAAGTGCAGAGAATGAAAATATAAACAAAAAGAAAATTAGTTCCTGGCCTCAAGGAATTTACATTCTAATGGGGGGAAGACAACATATAAGAGGAAGCTGAAAGTCTGAGCGCAAGGGAAGAGAGGGCCTAACCCAATCAGGTCTAATCTTTCCCCTGGCCTTCAGTGTCACATGACCAATTACATCTTGGACATTTCAAACTGGATGTTCCAGAGGCATCTCAAACACATTTCCGGAACAGAACTTATTATCTTCTCCTACCCCTAAATACATTCATCTTCTAAACTTCTATGCTTCTGTTGAAGGCAGGTATCACCATGCTTTCAGGTTCAGAGTCTTAGTATGATTCTCAAATCCTCACTCTCCCTCCCCCAGCATATCCAATCAGTTGCCAAATCTTGTTATTTATTTCATCTCCAACCCCTTCTTTCTATTCCCACAGCCCCCACTATAATTCAGACCTTCTTCACCTCTCACTTAGATAATGGCAACAATCTTTTACCAGAACTTTCTGTCTCAAGTATCTCCCTCATGAGACCCTTTTTCACATTGCTGTCAGATGATTTCCCTTAAGCAAGCTCTGATGCCTGCTCAATAACCTTCAGTGCTTCCCTTTTGCCACGAAGAAAAGCTATAAATTCTTCTATTTCATATTTAAAGTCCTTTGTAAAATCGCCCCAAACCAAGAGCTTCATCGTACACACCCCCTTTCCTGTGCTCTGCTACGTAACCAGATGTCATCATCTCTCTTCCTCCCACATGAAACTCCACATCCCCATCTCCATGCCTTTGCAATGATTTTCCTCTGCTCCGAGAACGTCCTCTCTCCTCAACTCTGCCTCATGGAATCTCTTTCTATCTTCAGAAATGCAGCTCAAGTGTTATGTTCTCAGTGAAGCCTTTCCTGGTCCTTCCAACAGCTGGAGCCTTCCCTTCCCAACCGTCTTGTACTTAATGACCTTGTGCTCATTTTTAGTTACTATATTTAGATTTATTCCTTGTTTATATGTAAACTCATCGGCAAGGTTAGAATCCAAGCTTCTTATAACCAGGGGTTTGGGGAATTTGTTTACCCAATGACCAGCACAGTGCCTGATACATAGCAGGCACTTTATAAATGCTTGTAGGCTGATTGACCCTGTTGCTCTGAATGTATGTATACAAATGGCCACAGTTTAGAATACAAGTAAGACAAAGAAGAAATCTTAATGCAAGGCCAATTGGACCTCATCTATATCACTAATAGGTGTAATAGGTATAACTTGGTTGGACGAAATCTGTGACTGGAATATGGTCCTGAATGGATATGCCTAATTTAAAAGAAACATGATAGGGAAACGAGATTGAGGTTGAGTTGCATTATATATTGAGAAGGTATACTTATTAGAGGAAATTTGGAAACTAGTGGAGGGCAGTTGCGTAAAGATCACTGGAGAGAGAAATTAATGATTTTGTCATTGGAGTGTACTACATTTCACCTAGTTGGAATGAGGACATAGATGAGTTTTGCAATCATTGCAAGCCTGGCACAGAGACCTAATTTAGTAGTGATGGGGAACTTCAGTTATCTAGTTATCATTTTGAGATCTGTCTTTCTCTCTCTCTCTCTCTCTCTCTCTTTCTCTCTTCCTCTCTCTCTCTCTTCCTCTCTCTTCCTCTCTCTATCTTCCTCTCTCTTCTTCTCTCTCTCTCTCTCTTCCTCTTTCTCTCTCTCTCTATTCCTCTCTCTCCCTCCCTCTCTTTGCTTAAAGCAGAGTGACTAATAATATAAAATCCTCTTGTTTGACAGTTAAAATCTTTATAACCATACACCCACACACACTCACACCCCCACACACAGACAGACACAGACACAGACACAGACACAGACACAGACACACACACACACACACACACACACACACACCACACCCTTTCCAATTTTCTTACACCTTATACCCCTCTCCCCAGATAGTCCCAGATTCAGTGACACTGGCTTCTCCGCTGGTCCTCAGACAAATCACTCCTAACTTTGAATGTTTTCACTAGCTGTCCCCCCATGCCTGAAGTGCTCTCCCTCCTCATCCTCATATCTTAGTGTCTCTCACTCCCTTCAAGTCCCAACTAAAATCTCAAATTCTACACAAGAATTTCCTGACCCTTCTTAATTCCAGTGATTTTCCTTGTTTGATTATTTCCAATTTATCTTGTATGTAGGTTGTTTGTACATGGTTGTTCAAATGTTGTCACCCCTACCCCCACCCCCACCTGTGCAATACACTGTGATCTCCATGAGAGCAGGGACTGTCTTTTATCCTTCTTCTTCTTGTCCCCAGCACTTAGTATAGTGCCTGTGACATAATAGGCCCTTAACAAAAAATATTTGTCAACTGAAAACCTAATAGATTTCAAGAAATTGGAAAAATGACAGTTGTCACAAGAGAGCAGTGTGGACAAACAGAAAATACACCATACAGATTAGTTTTTAAAAGGATATGTACAGAAGATGGGAGCAAGGGCATGTAACAGAAAATGAATATAAAAACTTGGTATCATCCTATAAAAATATTTTTAGGAGCCTTAAAACTCAAAATGAGTTAATCTTTTAAGGGAAGCCAAGCCCAACAAGATAGATGTGTGTGTGTGTGTGTGTGTGTGTGTGTGTTTTTAAATAGTTATTTTGGTGGAAAGATAAATATTGAAGAAGGGCTAGGACTGTTGCTTGGGGGTGCATAGAACAATGATAACTGACAACAAAGATAAGACAGTGCTGCTTAATTCTTTTTTCTTCTGTTTTCTTTGCCAAGGAGATTGACTTTTGCAATGGATGTGACAGAATAAAAGTGGCTAATAGAATTGATACCCAAGATAAGTAAGGAAATACCTAATTCTCCTTGATAATTTCTAGTCATCGAGCCCATATTAATTCTATCCTTGGGTACTGAATGCACTGGAAGATATGGTTGCTAATCCACTGTCAGAGAGTTTTGCAAGATCATAGAAATCGGAAATGTGGGGAGAGGTGACACAGGACTAGAGAAGGGCAAATGCTGACATGATTTTCAAAAAGGAAGAGAACTATAAGCTTAAGGTCGATTAGCTTGACTTTGATTCCTGTGACAATTCTAGAAAAGATCATTAAAGAGCTGGTTCGCATCTATCTAGAAAAGGAAATAGTATCACAAAGATCAGCGTGGCTTCCTGGAGGACAGATCATGCCTGACCTTCCTTTTTTCATATGGTTTTTTAAAATTACTGTACTAAACTAGTAAATCAGGAAAATGCCGTAGATAATAGTTTACTTAGACTTTAGCGAAACATCTGTTAGAGTGTCTTCTAGCCTTCTCGTAGAGTTTTTCAAGAGATACTGATTAGAGGATTTGGGACTGCTTAAAGGGGCAGATTCAAAGAATAGTCATTAATGGTTCAACATCACCACTTGGCATGAGCTTCAGTGTTCTAATATGGCAAGGGTTCTCCATTACAATACTCTGAAGATCCTTGCTTGTTCTCATGCTGTTGAAAATTTTACCAATAACTTAGATAATAGTTTAAGTAATATATTCATAAAATTTTCACGTTGGATGACAGTACCAAGGTCCAAAAGATGTTGAGCCTTGGGATGAATATGTAAGTTGAAATTCAACAGAGATAAAGTAAAACATTACACTTGGGTTAAAAAAAATCAATTTCACAAGTACAGGATGAGAAAAGCATGGTGAGATAGCAGTTTGAGAAAGTTAGAGGAATTTTTTTTGGAGGAGGGAAGGCAGGGCAATTGGGGTTAAGTGACTTGCCCAAGGTCACACAGCTAGTAAGTGTTAAGTGTCTGGGGTCGAATTTGAACTCAGGTCCTCCTGACTCCAGGGCTAATGCTCTATTCACCACACCACCTAAATCCCTCGAGATGTAGGAATTTTTGAAAAATTGTTTATTCAGTATGAACCTTCAGTGTGATATGGAAGTCAAACAAATTAATGTGATCTCAGGCTGCAGTGAGATGCAGCTTTGCCTTGGTCAGAATACATCTGGAGGATTGTGTTGTCTTCTGGGCTCCAAAGTTTAATTTAAGCAGGACGCTGATAAACTAGGAAGCAGACAGGAGAGGGCATCCAGGATAGTGAAGAGATTTGAGTCTGTGTCCTATGAGGACCAGTTAAAAGAAGTGGGCATATGTAGCCTGGAGAAGCAAGAACTCAGTGAAAGGGACAGTTATCTTTAAGGATTTGAGGGGCTGTCTTATTGAAGAGACTTTAGATTTATTTTCTCTGGCCCTAGAGGGAAGAGAGGAGCAGTGGTAGAAGTAGAAAAGAGGCCAGTTTAGTCTTGTTAATCAGGAATCTTAACAGTTAGAGCCATCCAAAAGGATGAAGGGAGCTGCTTCTGGAGCTGTGGATGACCTTTCAGTAAGGGCCTTTAAGTGAAGGCTGAGTGGTCACTCATAGGAAATGTTATAGAAAGGATTTCTCTTGAGGTGTGAGTTGGACTTCACATCTGCAGCAGACCTTTTTGACCCTCAGATTTTGTGATTCTGTGGGTAGTGAGGCAATAGATTGAGAACTCTAGGAGAAAAAAAAATACTATACTATGGGATTTCAACTCAAGTCTTGCTGGAAATGATTTTATTATCATTCATCTCTTTAAGCCATTTCTAGCTGTTAGTGAGAAACATCCAAACTGGAAGGATTCCCCTTGTCCTCCTTAATGCTCCAAGAAGATTTCAGGTGACATTTATTTTGTTGCTGTTTAGTTTTTTTTTTTTCAGCCCTGTCCAACATTTTGCAACCCCTTTTGTTGTTTTCTTGGCAAAAATACTGGAGTAGTTTGTCATTTCTTTCTCCAGTTCATTTTACTTATGAGGAAACTGAGGCAAGCAGGGTTAAGTGAATTGCCCAGGGTCACATAGCTAATAAGTATTTGAGGCTGAATTTGAGGTCAGGTCTTCCTGACACCAGTTCCAGCACTCTATCCATTGCACCATCTAGCTGCCCAAGCTGTCATTTATAGGAATCTTGAACATGATAAAAATACAGTCTGTGTTAACATTCCTTTCCCACTGGAATACTCCCCTCAAGGAATCTATTGAACTTTTAGCAAGTATCTATATCAAGAAGGCACTTCTGCATGTCCCTTGAGTGAGTCCTAGCCCTAGTTGCTTCAGGGGTGGGAAAGGCAATGATTTTATCTTGTTAATTTGGTTTATTACCATTTTACTAAGAAAGGCTTTTTTTTTTCCCACCTGATCTATCATGCATCTTCCTAAGGAGTTTTTTCACAGAAAAGGCTTTAGAGGAAAATATTATTTTTAAAATTATTTCTAGAGAAACTAAAAAAGGAAGTTTTACCTATGCTCCACAATTCCCCCTTTTGTGCTATTTGTACAACTTATTCAAAGGCTAATCTATATTTATTAATTCTAGAATATCTCAAGTAACTCCCAACTCCCAAGTGAAGGTTACAGGGTTATAGGAATGGCAATCTAACTATTCTCTTCTTACCTCGATGAGGTCTAAAAAGCTTCTTTAAATTTTTCTTGCTATTTTCTAAAATAATAGTATTTTATTCTAAAATAATAGTAATTTAGTATTTTATTAAGTTGGTAAGTTTTTATCTAAATTAGGCCTTGCTAGGGATTCTGATAGCAGGCAAAAATGAGAACCATGGATGGTCCCTATTTAAGTAAAAAAAAAAAAAATCACTCATTTTATTTTCCTGCTAATGGGAAATCAGAAATTAAAACCACCCACACAAGCCCTAGATGAGTTAATACCACATGCAGTTGCATTTTTAGAATTTTTTATTTTTGAGAACACCTTTATATACTTCTTATTCACTCTTAATTGAATCTCAAGTCTACACTGCAGCAGTGTTTACTACCTTTCGTATGGTCATTTTTAGGCGTGTTCAACTCTTTATTGACCCCATTTGGGGTGTTCTTGTCAAAACACAGGAGTGTTTTGCTATTTCCTCCTGCAGCTCATTTTACAGATGAGGAAACTGAGGAAAACAGATTAAATGACTTGCTTAGGTCACACAGCTAGGGTCTAAGATCAGATCTGAATTCAGATCTTCCTGACTCAAGACTCTATTAGGCTTCCCTTTGGCCTGGGATTCCTGTCCACTTTATCCCTCTTCAGGCTTCAGATTGGGCTAGAAGCTGGAGTGGAAACCCTGCTCCACCCACACCTGAGGTCGGAGCCACACAATTGCTCCTGGCTTCTGCACTTACTCTTTTCCCAGTACACAACTTAAGGCCCACAACTACTCCCTACCCTTGAATGTCACCCCTAGGCACAGGTCTCCACCTCAGTCCACTGGGAATTTGTGACCTGGAACTAGGCAGTGATCAACAGAGCTGCCAGGTGGCACCTGTTCAGGTACAAATTTGGGTCCCCACGTGGCTTCTTTTGTCCTGGTACACAGACTCTTCCTACACCTCGCTGTCTTCTTCTGTTGACCTGGGCTTGAAAAATGACTCCCTTTGATTTTTTTTTCTTGGATTTCCTGATCAGCTTTTAGCATGGTGTGTTTTCTAGATTTCTTTGGAGGATTTGTATGGGGGTGGGGAGGGAAGTCAAGGCAGAAGGAGTGAGCTTGCTGCCCATCTTATTTCTCCACCGTTTTGGCTCTACCTCTTAGTATAACATTGCAAAACTTTTAATTTCATGTAACTGATCAGCTGTTCATAGAATAGTTTCCATGGAATAATTATCCCTCCTGTAATATTATTTCACCTAATGCTTCCAAGGAACCACCTAATATTATGATGTGGAACATATCTGTACTTTGAATTCCTTCTACAATTTGTACAAACTTTAATCTATATTACTATGCAATTTATTTTACTTTCTAGTCCTATCACGTGTGATATTTCTTCTTTCCCTCCCCACACCTCTGTAGTTAATAAGTTCCTTAATCTAGGGCCTGTTTCTTCTGATTCTTTTTTATATCTCTTAGTGCCTACCATATTCATAGCAGGCCCTCAAACTCAATGAATGCTTTTGCTTGAATGCTGAAGCACCTGAAAGAAATTTCAAAGGATTTATAGAAGAAAGGCTGTTAGACAGACAGATTTTGGCTCTATATCCTTTTCCTTAATTGGTTGCTAAGTGATTGAAGCTTCTAGGAGGGATAGGAGGTGATATGCCCATCTTTAAAGTGACGATTCTCTTCTGTGAAGGTCTTTATGTTCCTGGGGTAACACAGTATCCTATTGGTCGGCTATTTAGTTTCATAAACATGAAGGCCTGCTGAAGGAAGTGGGGGCAGTCCAGACCTATCAGGTACATACAGCTGTTTCCTCAAATGTCTTCCAGCAGTGATATAACAGGATGCCCTGCCCTCAGCCCCAATCCCTTGCCTAGAGAGTCAACCCTTTCTAGCAGGAAGAATAAATACTGAGCCCTCATTTTAGCATTAGGTTTCTCTTTCTTTATATTCTTTTGTAATGTTTACATTTTCCCTGTTTCTCTTTACACTTAATATCTGAATACCTAGCACCTTCCTCAACTTCTTTTTGGTTCAAGGTGAAATGCTTTCTCTTTTACAACAGCAGTCTTGAGGTTTTTTCTTTTGCAATTCTGTTAAGGGTAAGAAAGCTACAACTTTCCAGCTCTGGATGCTTCATTGACTATTTGGTTTTAAATATTATTTGGGGGCCTTTTTTCTTTATGCAGAGTAAACATATAGTTGAAGCATCATTTTCTTTTTTAAATAAGTTTTTATTGATGTTTTATTGATAGTTACCCAAAGTATCCCTTCTTCTCTCCCTCCCAGAGAGCCATCCCATATAACAAATAATATTTTTAGAGAAGAAAAATATCTGCGTAACTGATAAGCACATTGAAAAAGTCAGAAAAGATTTGCAATGTGCAACACTCATACACCTCCCACCTCCATTAAAGGGGGGGTTTAAAGGTGTCTTTTCATATCTCATTTTTGAGTCCCGTTTGATCTTTACAATTTTGTTACATTTGGTTTTGATTTTTTGGTGTTTCCTCATTCTTTCCATTTACATTGTTGTAGTTTCTGTGTATACTGTTTTCGTAGCTTGGCTTACTTCATTCTGCCTCAGTTTATATAGATCTTTCAATGCCTCTCTTTATTCATCAGTCACGTCATTTCTTACAGTACAATAATATTCCATTACATTCACGGACAACAATTTGTTTAGCCATGGGGTGGCTGGGTGGCACAGTGAATAGAGCACCAGCCCTGGAGTCAGGAGGACCTGAGTCCAAATCCGACCTCAGACACTTAACACTTGTTAGCCATGTGACCTTGGGCAAGTCACTTAACCCCAATTGCCCTGCCCTCCCCCTTCCAAAATGCAAAAACAAAAACAATTTGTTTAGCCATTCTCCAACTGATGGGAATCTACTTTGTTTTCAATTCTTTGCTATCCCAAAAACTCACCCATCATTTTCAATGCCAAAATTTACTCACATATGGAAGTTCAAGGAGGGCAGTCATCTATGATATGGACATCAGATCTTTTTCCTTGTCATCTTTTGGAGGAGAGAGAAGCAGCATCTATCAACTATTTTATTAATCAATCAAATTATTATAAATGTTAATGAATTAATAATTATTTAATTAATCAACAATCATTTATCACAAACACTTAAGATGTCCCAGGTATTGTGCTGGGTGCTAATGAGATAAAGACCAAAATGAAACACTCCTCTGCCCTCAGGGAGCTTACATTCAATTGAGGAAGGAAATATGTACAAACATACAAAATAAATTTATGGTAATGAGAGGGACAGTATGGCAGTTGGACAATCAGGAAAGCCTTCATGTAAAAGTTGAGAGGTTGAAAGAAACTAGGGATGCAAAATGGCAGAGGTGAGGTGGGAGGGCATTCCAAGCATACTGGATGACAAGTACTATGTGTAAAAAACAGCAAATGGCTGTTTTGGCTGTTCCATAGGTACTTGAAGGGGAGTGGGCTATAACTATGTTGGAAAAGCTGGTTGGAGTCAGATGTGCTGGGCTTTAAATGCCACATAGAGAAGTTTATTATGGAGATAATGGGAGTCACTGGAGTTTGTGTAAGAGAATGACACAGTCAGATCTGTGCTTTAAGGAAAATCACTTAGGCAGCAGTGGAGAGGATGGGTTAGAATGAGGAGAGACTTGAATCAGGGAGACTAATTAGGAGTTTATTGTAATAATTCAGGTGAGGGCTGATGGGGGCCTGAACTAGGGAGGTGACTGAATTAGAGAGAAGGATGTGAATGAGAGAGATAGTGTAGAGATAAAATAAACAGGACCTGGCAATTGATTAGTTTGGGAGATGAGCAATAGTGAGGAGTTAGAGGTTTGGAGAAAGAGGAGTGTGACTAGAAATTATGTGAAAAGAGGAACAGCAAGGCAGCTGTTTGACTTGATTTGAGCCTTTCCTGTTGCTGATGTATTTTTAGGATATTGGTGGGAATTATGAAAAAACAACATTTATATTAGTTCCTGTTCCAGCACCTTGGAAAGAATAATGCCCTTTTGAATGAACAGAGCACCTAAGGGGTGGGAGAACATGAGAGGGAAGTTGCTAGAGACAGTGAGAGAGAGGGAGGAGAGAGACAGAGGGACTGAGAGAGAGAGACAGAGACAGAGACAGAGACAGAGACAGAGACAGAGACAGAGACAGAGACAGAGAAAGTTTATGTGTTTGTCTGTCTGCTTTTATGACTTGTCTATCTTCTCCTATTCCTTTTCCAGGAAATTTCTGCCTGAAATGACCTAGATTGACAATACTATATCTGGAATAGCTTTCTGTTCATTGCCAGCTATTAATTGCCACACACTCTCATGTGTTCTATATCTTCCACCCTTAAGAACACGGGAAACTGGAAGTGATGAATCATACAGACCAGATGAGCTGCAGTCTGTGGGGTTCTCTTCCTAGGAGGCAGCTATTCCCTTAAAGAGACAACCTGGCCTCAGCTGTCCCCCCACCCCCCATCCCTTTCTTCCTAGTGTGGTATTGAAAACACATCCATAAAGTAATGAGTTAACACAGGGAACTGTCCTATCTAGGAAGACATTTAGAGTCTGAGCCTTCTAAGACTGGCAAAGTTGACTACTCAGGCGGGATCTGGGAAAGGTGATACTCGCCCATTGGTTTTCATTCTGATGTTATTTTTATTTCCTTGGTGGGACTGGCTAAAATGAGCTATAAGCCTATAAACCAAATATGAACACTGCTGTAGTCAGTCTTTTGTGAAAGGTTATTCCTTAGAAATGCCATACTAACAAAACTCAGAAGCGAAGAGTTCACAAGCAGAGGGAGCAAACACGCTCTGCTGAATATTTCCTTCTCCTTCCAGCCAGCTCTGGGTTTCACTCTGGGTTTCATTCGTTTACACTCGATAGATATCTGTGGGGCACCTATTGTGCTTCAGGCACTGTGCTAGGTTCTAGGTGACTGGACCTGGGATTTCCCTGGTATATAGAACTCTCAGTTGAGGAAACTCTATCTACCAATGCAGGTTGGCACCGTCTTTGTAACTTTCAGTCTTAGGGAGTTGCTGAGAGCACTGAGGGATTACAACTTGCCCATGGTTATTCAAGCAGGTAGGTGTCAGAGTTGAGACCTGGCTTGGGTGCCAGCATCTAACCATTATGTCTTCTCAAATGCTGGGGTTACAAAGTCAAACAAAAATTTCTTCCCTTAAGGAACACAACATTTAAAAAAAAATAAATTTTATTGCTCTCTTCTGTTTATACAATGACTCTATTTCCCCCCCTGTATTCCTGTCCCTCTCTGAAACTAAGCCTATCCTACAGAAACTTGGAACTTTTCTAGAATAACTGTCATGTCTACAGCTTGTTTCTTCCCAGCAATTCAGTGATTGTCATCTCAGGGTTTTGATTTCTGTCCTGGAATTCTCAAGAATGAATTTCAGACTACTGGTGAGGTAAGCAAGGGGAAAGACTTTTTTGTTTGGCTTCTTGTCAGAGTTCATCATTCTTATTTTGAATAAGAACATGACAGAAATCTTAATTGAGGAAATTCTATTTGAGATTCTCTGAACTGAACGGTGAGGAGCTGAAGTCTTAACTACTGTCAAGGACCTTTCTCAGATTGCTGCAGGTCAATAAAGCCAGGCTGATAACTGAGGTGCTCTGCTTGGAATGCTCTCTCCCTGTCTTTGCTACTTGTCTTAATAATTTAATAGCATTTCCTGGGCTGATTTGCCATGAGAACTTTTCAGGGCATAAGATAAATGCCAATTCAGGGAAACTTAGGGACATGGAATGGCTCTGGAATTTTTTTTTAAAGAGGAGCAAATTTGGGAGCAAATAGAAGAAATTAAGTCTATTGGCATGCTGAAAATGGAAATACAAATGCCATCACCAGAATTTTAGAAAGTGAATACACTGACTTCACAATTTTCCCACAGAAATTCTATACAGAATACCAGATTTCCAAGAGACAGAGAAATATTACTATGGAGATTGGTGCCATGTCTCAGAAAGCCAGTCTATTTCTTTTCCTTGCCACCTTTATTTGGGTGAATTATGGGGGTAGGGAGTGGTTGTCTTAATGTAAACAAAGATTATAAGAAATGTTCTGTGACTATTACCTTGCAGAAATCCAGTCCTGGTTATATAAAGGAAGCTCAGGGGGGTAGCCCTGGAGGGTGTGTTATCTTTCCAAGGTACAAAGTTCTTTTCTAAGGAGTATTTTCATGTTTCCTTACTAATCTGGATCTTGTAGGAATGTCTCTTCACTCTCCATTCCACAAACATTTATTAAATGCCTACCATCTCAAGGACAAAGGACAAATTCCACCTTTGGCACAAACCTTGTTATCTTGGGCAAGTTATATTACCTCTCTCTTTTTGTATAAAAGGAGGTAACTGGATTAGATGGCCTTGAAAGTCCCTGTCAGTGCTCTATCTGTGATCCATATGATCCAAAGCAGATTTCATTCTTCCCTACATAATGGAGAAAGGGGATTTTCCTTATCTGTCCCTTCTCTCACCCCAGCGTCTTTACCATACCACCACCATGGTATCAGATTTGGATTCAGAGTCAAAAGACTTAAGTTTGATCTCAGTTCTTCTACTTAATATATGAAACATGAACAAGTGACTTTATCTCCATGAGCCTACATTACTGTATTTATAAAATAAAGATGTTAGACTAGGTGATCTCTATTGTCAAGCTCTAGATCTGGGGATCCTATGTGTTGGGGATCCAAAGCATTGCTTTGGCTTCTGAGGATAAAAAGACAAAACTAAAGGTGTTGCCCTTCAGGAACTCACATTATCCTTGGGTAGAGGGAGGATATGACAGGTGTATAGATAAGTTCAGTACTATATAGGGTATGAATGGGACAAAGGAGAGGACAGACTCAATGATGAAGGAATATTTGAGGAAAAAGAGATTAATACCTGAGAGCATCTGGAAAAGGGTCCATGGAGATCTCATCTGAACTGAGCCTTAAAGGAAAAGGGAGGGGGTAGGGAGTGCTTTACAGTTTTTGTGATTTCATGGAGTTTAGAGATGCTATGTTGAGTTCAGGGTACCAACTAGTCCAGTTTGGCTGGAGACTACTAAAAGAAAAACTCTGAGATCAAGTATAAATACAAATATATTATATTATAGTATAGTATAGTATAGTATGTTATGCTATGTTATGTTATATTAATTATATCATACCATATCATATCATATTATGTCACATTATATTATACAAGTATAAATACAAGTCTCTTTTTCTTATGCTGGAAGTATTTCTTGCACTGAATTCAAACTAGTATTTGGTTAGGTCTCTGAGAAGACCACAGTGCCCTTCTGTCCTTCAAAGCTAAATCCTCTCCTAGATTCCTAGATTAGCTTGGTATAAGGGTTAAATTATGAGGTAGTGATACTTCACATTACTGTTTGTCTGGTGGACAGAGCATAACTGTCTGAGTCAAAGGACTTGGTTTGTTTCCCTCAATTTGCCTCTTGCTCACTGTTTGATGTCAAATAGGATATTTCAGGAATCTCTCTCTCACATTCTCTGTTTATAAAATAAACAGTCATTAGTCATTCTCAGGTTTATGAGGATAAGTAAAAGTATTCCTAGTTGCTAGTTCATTCCTGGGTAATAAACAAGATCCTTATGGAGGTTATATTCATTCTTTTTGCCCATTTGGATCCCATCTGATTCAGTATTGCTAAAATATGAGTTAAAGGTGCAGAATAAATATGCTAATGTTTGCTATGCATTTTATGGTGATATCAACCTAATCTATGGAGATAAGAGAACAGTAAACTATATTCTTGTACACACACACCCCCATAAAGTTTAAGTCCTATAAAACTCCTTTATACAGTACTTTGCTATATCATGGATTATATCATGGATATTATATTATCAAGGATAACATTTACATTTTCCCAGAATATGCAGTCTTTCTTCTTCCTCTGTGCTAGTGCACAGATAGACAGAGTGTCATGTGTGAGGAATAGCAATTTCAGTCTGGCTGAACCATAGAATAAATGGTGAGGAATAATATACAATGAATCTGGAAGGACAAGTTGAGCCAAGTTGAGAAAGGCTTTAGGTGATAAACAGAGCAGTTTATATATTTGATCTGAGATGCAAAAGGGCCACTGGAATTTATTGAGTAGGAGAGTAACTTGGTTGGACCTAAGCTATAAGAAAATGGCTTTAGCTGTCGAATTTGCCAATACAGCTCTGATTTCTTATCTGTAGAGGTGACTCTGATTCATTCTTGGCAGTGAATTCACAAAAATTAAATGGATAGTGATCCAGTTCCTGCCAATCTGTGCCATCAAATTACGTCTTATGAGTATAATTATGTATCAGCATTTGGGTCCCCAAAAGTCGGGCTCTCTTGGTCAAGGATAAGATCCTCTGTTCCTAGATTCTTTGGCCACACCAAGCATTCAAAATCTCAGGAGAATCACAATATCATAGAGTTTAGAGTTTAGAGGAGATCTTAGCAATCATCTAGTTCCACCTCCACATTTTATAGATAAAGAAACTGAGACTGCAGGAGGTCAATTGACTCAACCAAGATCACACAGATAAGCAAGCACAATGACTTTCTTTACCCATGAACCTTCCCCGGTTCAGACAGAGGAGATTTGGTGAGTGTGTCTTAAAACAGAAAGCTTGTGAAAGTGTTGTCTAATGGTAGCAATGGACACTACAGGAATGCAGACTTGGTTTTAGTTATGGGGAGGATTGAATTAGCAGGACTGAATTAGCAAGTTAATTGCAAGTTAGTGAGTTAAACTTGCAAGATGCAAGCCTCAAATATGGGGGAAAAATAAATTTATTACCCTAGTATTCCCCATTTGGGAAAATTGATGTCTGTGCTCTGTGGTTTCTAGTCTGTCAAGAGAAAGCTACTCAGTTTTCATTCTTACCCTGCTGAGTTGCTAAGGAAGCTTGCTGGGCCTATTTCATCACTGGCCTGTGACAGTTTAAATCAATGGGACCTTTGAATGTGGAAAGCAACAATGAATCAAATTCTGTGAAGATGGAAACCGATGTGGCTCTCTCTGGCTTCACTGCTGTTCTTTCCTTTGGAAAATCTGCTGGTCTTCTGGGCTACTGTAGGAGGATAATTTCTCCTGTTGGACAGACAGTCAATCTATAAAGGGAGAATGCACATGCTCAGAGAATCTGAGGCAATAGACAGAAGCAGAGTGAACCTTAGACTTCATGCAGGGAGAATTTTTTTCGCTAATGCCACTTTTTTCATGCTTATCACAATAAACTACTAAGATTCAGATTCCTTTTCCTGAACATTTTATAGACATGTTTATAACCAAGGACCTTTCTGTTTTGCTATGTGGCATTCCACAGAGATGAATGATAGCACCAAAGCTGATATAAGTCAATACATTGGATAATTTCCTCAATTGAGGGCTAGACACAATGTTGCTTGGTCTTTTTTCTCAGGAAAGAAACAAGTATTTATTAAACACCTATGTGTAAGGCACTGGGCTGAGTGTTTTTACAAATATCTTCTCATTTTGGGGCAGCTAGGTGGTGCAGTGAATAGAACACCAGCCCTAGAGTCAGGAGGACCTGAGTTCAAATCTGGCCTCAGACACTTGACACACTTACTAGCTGTGTGACCTTGGACAATTGCCTTGCCAATGTATGTGCATATATATAATCTCATTTGAACTTTACAACAACCCTAGGGTATAGATGTCATCATAATCCCCATTTTATAGTTGAGAAAACTGAGGTAAAGAGGTTAAGTGACCTGCCCAGGGTCACACGACTAGTAAGTGTCTACGGCTGGATTTGAACACGGGTTATCTAGACTTCAGGCCTAGCCCTCTATCCACTGAGCCATTTAACTGGTGTGATGTATCTGGAAATAGCATGATTTTGGAATCAGAAGAGCTGGGCTCCACTTTCTGTTATTTGCTAACTATTTTATCTTCGTTTAACTTTTCTGAGCCACAATTTCTTATCTATGACTGATACTTATACTATTTGCCACACATGTCACACGTGTTAAATGCTTTGTAATCATAAAGTTTTCTGAAATGTGAGTTGTCTTAATGTTGACTCTCTTGTTTGTGAGAAACACCCGAACCCACACTCCTGTCAGTGCCAGCTCACAGTCCTGGTCTGATTTATAAGGTCTTACTCTGTGGATGAAGGTTCTTTTTGTTGTTCTAAATTAGCTTCTGTCTGCTTTTGGTAGTTGGAGCCACATAATTTGTTTGGTTGGGTGACCCTAACAGCACAGGAATCCACTGGTTATGGTTAAACTGGAAACTCTTTAGATTTATTGTCCAGTCACAATGGGAGAGTGACACAGCATAGTATGACCATATTTGTATGGGTCTAAACAGTTGATAGTCAATCAGCAAATGAAGTCCCCATATCCACAGCACATTGTTGTAGGGAATACAGAGTAGAAGAGAAGGGCTCCTATTTTTCTGAAAGGGGGCCCCTTTTTGACAACAACAACAGCAACATCAACAAACTTTCATGTGATAATGGTTTTTCTATTAGTATATGTTGTTCGGGCAAAATACATAATCAATAAATGTTTAAAATGTACCTACTGAGTAATGACACAAAACTACTATTTAGTAATGATTTTAAATGAATTTGTACCATATTAATTTGGGAAATTTTACAGTACTTTTATTGTTCTAAGCTTCTCCCTGGTATGAACATAATGTTCTCCTGGTGAAGCTGTGTGGGTTTTGATCTTGGAACACCAAAATTTCAAAGTGAAGTTGCAATTAGCCCAACAAATAGTGGAGGAATGCGTGATGGGCACGAACAGGCTGTAGTATTTCTTCTGATAAGAGCTAGCTTTTATATAGCACTTCAAGGTCTGTAAAGCAGTGGTGCTAATGATGGCAGCATCCGCCTCGCAGAACTGTTCTGAGAATCCAGGGAGGCTGCTCATAAATAACATTTCTGTGAGGTAGATGTTGTCATTAGTCCTATTTTACAGATGAGGAAACTTAGACTGAGAAAGCTGCGTGACTCGCCCAGAGTCAACAGAGCTAATAAGGGTCTAAGGCAGGATTTGAACTCAGGTTCTTCGGACTTTAGGGCTAACATTCTATCCTCTGCACCACCTAGCTGCCTATAATGACTTAAACTCAGGAGGTGGTTTAAAGAATGTCACTGGAGAAATGTATGTTTGGAAAAGGTAGTGGGATGGGTGTGTGGCAAGAGTGAGTGATAACTGTCATATGAATAGAATGTTCCTCTGATAGTCATGAAAAATTGGAAGGAAAGCCTTCAATATATATTATATATATAGAATTATAGAAGCACATGAATGAGATTGATATGGGATGAGGAGGCATGAATACAATTGTGATTTATGCAAATGGAGGGGCAAATTTGCAAAAAAATGCAAATCTCAATGAGATGTTGGATCCATTGAAGTATATTTCATCAAACACAAAAGCATGCACACACACACACACACACATATGTGTGTATATAAAGTAGTTATAAGTGGGCGGCTAAATGGCGCAGTGAATAGAGCACTGGCCCTGGAGTCAGGAGGACCTGAGTTCAAATTCGGCCTCAGATACTTAACACAAAAAACTAGCTGTGTGACCTTGGGCAAGTCACTTGACCCAAACTGCCCTATCTTCTCCTTCCAAAAAAGCAAAAAACAAAACAAAAAAATTAAAGTGGTTATAAATATATTTACAAGGCACATTATTTATTCAACCTGTAGAAGGCATATCTGCTTATTTCTTATACATCATGTCCCAAATATCTCATGAAGCTTAATTTAGCTCTAAAGCTTAAAACAGCATTGAGATATTTGGGACACCTTTTATTGAGTCACCTGAGACAGACTTTGAAATAAATCCACTTTTCAACCTCTCAAGAATCTTTAGCCACAACTGGTTTAAGACTATATAAGATTGTAGTCTTATTATAATCTTAGTGCCTAGTCTAGCAGGGGAAACAGAATGCAGAGCTGAGAAGTTCCATGCCACATGCAGTATATTATTTTAGTACAGCATGTGTGGTACAGACAACAGGTTAGCACCCCTCCTCAGTACTGCAGCAGCATCTTGTCTGTCTGTGAGCTAGGATAGGGGATGAGAAAATTACAAACCAAGGCAGCTTCTGTGGGAAGAACAGAATGTCCTTTCTCTGCGTCTCAACCTATGTTTCCTAGTACTCTTATAGTTTGGGCTGAATAAGAGTCAAGGACTGGGATTCACCACTGACTTCCTGAGCAGTCTTGGCTTCAGCATGGCCACTGCCACTGTTGGGCACTGTCCAGATGGATTAGGAAGAACTTGGCAGTAGAGTAATGGAAGCCTGCACTGTATTCCCAGACTTTGCCAAAAGACCCAGTGATTTGGGGCCCATGCAACTGGACAGGTGACAGCTTTATTCCTTTTGTTCTTAGAGACTTAACCAAGTTTCTGAATCCCCATCTTGACTGAGTTTCATTAAACCCTGGGGATTACATGAGGTCCCATGGGTTTGCTGCCATGCCATTAGCACTGAGCTAGCATTTGAGGAGGAAGCTTAGTGTTTAGATATGGTGCTTTCAAAAGCTAAGCCTGGGGAACAGAATCTACAAGCTTCATTATTTCATACCATGAGGTTTTACTAGGTACTGCCCAGCATTCCTGGATGACTTTGGCCCCCAAGCTCATGACTGAACTAATACATTACATTTTGAACCCTGTGATTGTTTCCACCCCACTAGTAGTTAGTTAAATGGCTCCTTTGTGACTTCCTTCTTTGGTTCCTTTGTTGCTTAATTCTAGGGACTCCCACCACTGAGCAGCTTTCAAAGATCTCAAAGTTGTCTGGTCATTCAGAATACATCCACACTGGGCTAGAGCTTTGTCTTAGGTCTTACTAAAATTATTCATCAGAGTTGTAAGATGGGGATCACTGGAGTTTTGTCCCAAGGCACTGAAGTGAAGGGAGTCCACGCATTCAGCACTTGCTCTTCTGGCCATGTGAAACTACTAGAGAGACTGATTCTGGAGTCAGAAAAAGATTCAATTGCAGTTGCTACTTGTTAACTAGCTGATCATCATTTAATCTCTTGAGCCTCAGTTTCCCTATCTAGCTCAGATACTTATACTATTTATTTCATACACAAATTGTATATTGTCATATACATATGTGTTGGTATCCCCCGTGTTAAATGCATTAGTAGCCATAAAGTTTCCTATGAATATGAATATGAGTTGTCTTATCACTGACCGATTTGTTTGTGATAAAGATCATAATCCCCATAGGCTTGTCAGAGTCAACCCGCATTTTGGTCTTAATGAGTACCAGAATATAAAGTCTTAGTATATGGATGAAGATTATTTTTGTTGCCTTCACATTCAACCAGATTTTCTTTCATTAATTGTATAATTTCCTCATGAAGAATTATGACATTAATTGGAAAGGTAGTTTGTGTTGCACACTCCAGAGCTATTTGAGCTGATTGAGCCAGGAAATCACTAGTCGGAGCTCTTGTGTATAATATACACATGTACATATACATTGTGTTTTTGTGTAAATACATGTGCATATATACAGACATATAGCAAATTGTTTAAATAATGGTATTATTAAATCAGTGTTTTAAAAATGTCCGTGCCATATGAGGAGTAAGCACTGCAGTAACCTTTTAAGGGACAGCAGTATTCTCTAGACTTAGCCTTAAAATAAAGGGAGCTTTATTCTTTCTAATGAGAGCAGTGGTATTTGCGAACTTAAACTGAAAATAAATATAGCAATTCAGAAATGTTCCAAACACTCTGGGCTTCCATACAAAATCATGTGTGTGTGCGTGCGCGTGTGTGTATGTGTGTGTGTGTGTATGTAAACAAGCATTTATTAAATGCCTACAATGAGCTAAGGGAAGGCAAAAGACCATTCCTACTCTCAAATGGCTTACCATCTAATGCTAGACATGTCTATGGCATATCTCTGTGTTTTTTTATTTGTAGGATAGGAATTAGGCATAGTGTTTTGTTTTGTTTTTAACACATCAATATGAATTTTTTTTGATAATAGATGAGACACACCTATAGTGTTGTTGATAGGAGACTGGCTTCAGAGCAAGGAAGAGCAGGGGTCGAGCTCTGCCTCTGACTTTATTGGGAGTTCCCCACATAGGTGAAATCACAGACCTAGTCCCCTGCTCCCCAAATAGATAATAGAATTTTCTATTATACAGTTTACCTAGTTGTGTTTACACAAATTAAGAGATACTCCTTAGATGTGGTTTATTATGTCTCTGAATACAGTCATAATCTGTTTACCCTGGTTAACCAAAGTATAAACTGTTCTGACTTTAATTCAGTTCAACAGCTGTTTGAGGAACTGAATAAATTAGAAGTCTTGTCCCTGTTAATTGCTTTGTTCTTAGGTGACTGTAAGTACACCTGCACATACACCTAATCCTAGTGATGGTTTTTTTAAAAAAAATATTGCATGTCTATCGTGTATTTGACATTGTTCTGTATATTTTATACAATCCAACTTTGCTTTAAGCAAACCTGCCATATGAAAACTGAATGAATCTACCTCCCTACGTTTCTTTTTCCTCATTTGTAAAGTGGCAGAATTAGATTAGATGACTTTTAAGGCCCTTTTGAGTTCTAAGATTCTATGAAAACTTGGACACATCTCACAATTCAACTTGGTCATGACTTTTACAAGAGGAATCTATAACCAAAATCCTTTCAATAGTAAGTTTTCCTAATGCATTTAAAATCAGATTTGATCCCCCCTCCTGCCAATTTATACCTAAAAATAATCTTTAGGATTTGACCTATTACAGAAATTGCTAGATACACACAAATAAGCATAGAGACATATGAGCAGTTTTACTGTAGTTTCTGACATTTGCTAATGAATCCTGGGGCCCTGGACTCTTTTTGCTTCAAGTTTTGTTACTGAGGATAACTGGATGGTTTTAGTAAGTTGATAGTATGGCAAAAAAGGAGGTCTGTGTCTATGACTGGCTCTTAAGTATTATGATGAACCAAGCCTTTCTAAAAAAAATAGTATTGCCTGAAGTATTTCATTATTAAAGTGTGCATTCTGTATATTACCTTACTTAGAGAATCTTATTGCTGGAAGGAAACTTAGAAATCTACTTGTAAAATCTCAGATCTGGAAGGACCATCCCAAGGATCCTTCTAGATATCATCCACTGGAATGAAATAATTAAATTTTTATCAGTGACAAAACTTAGAGCAAAAAGAATTAGAGGCTTTGAAACTCAAGATATTAACAAATGTTAGAAACTACAATAAAGTTGTTCATGCATCTGTGAGTGTGTGTGTGTGCGTATGTGCATGCATGTGTGTGTGTTTGTGTGTGTGTAGCAACATAAAATTGTAGCCTTCTGAAATAGATGAATTCCTGAAGATTGTCTTTGGCCATCTAGTTCAATCTGTAGCCTGGCAGAAAATTCCTTCTACAATGTCCCTAGTATTTACTTGAAGACCTCAAATTAGAGGGAACCTACTATCCCCTCCCCGGCCACCCCAATTGTATAACTAATTGTTAGGGTGTTCCCCCCCACCCTGGATTGAGTCCAAATCTGACTGTTACTTCCACTTGCTCCTAGTTCAGGCCTCTGGGACCAAGGATAAAATTTATTCAGTCTTTATTCTATATGACATTGAAGTGTTCCAAGTATATGGAACAGCATAAGCAAAGGTGAGAAGGTAAGGAAAGAACAATGGACAAGCATTTACTAGCATTTATGCTGTGCTAAAAAAAAGCACTAGGAATTTTTTTAATAGTAAAAACAGTCCCTGGTATCAAGGAGCTTATATTCTAATGGAAATAACGTATCTAGGTCATGATACAGTCCATTTTGACTTGAGCGTAAGGCATGTGCAAGGTATAACGGTAGATAATGAAGACAAAGTAAGTTGGGCCTAGACAATGGAGGACATGCAAAGTCTGGGACGAGCTGTACTTTATCTGGGAGGCAAGAAGCATCCATTGACAGGTTTGTCAGCGAGGGCAGTGACAATTTAAATTCTAATATAGGAGGGATCGTGTATTGGGCCATGGTGAGGAGAGATACTGGAGACAGAGACCAGTTAGGAGGGGGTCATAATAGGCTAATAGATACGAAGTAATGATTCTAGAGTAAATGAGTCACACAAATGGAAAACAAGGGGTATACTTGGACTCTGTGAATGAAGAATTGACAAGATTGAGGACTAACTGGATACATGAGGGACTAGAGAAAGGAACTAGTCAAAAATGACTCCCGAGTTTTGAGCCTTTGTGAGAATGGTGACATAAAGAACAGAACAAGGAAAGTCGAGGTGGAGGAAATGAGTTTAGCTGGAGACTCCGAGGTGGGATTGACAGATGGAAATGTCCTACATGCTGTTGGAAATATGGAGCAGGAATCATTTGAATAGAGCTGATAATTGAAATTAAATAAAAAGATGAGATTTGGGGAAGGGCGAGGGAGGGCATATAGAGAGTAGTCAAGGATTAATATTGGTAAGTACTTTGTTCCTCATGAAGAAGTAGGAAGAGGAAGATGGGGCAGAGGAGTGATCTGAAAGCCAAGAGATCCAGGATAGGAACAGAGCCTGTTATGTTATTGGAGCAGTGTACTCCTGCTCAGGAACTCCCTCCATCACTGGAAACTCTAGTCTTAAAGATTTGCCTTAGAGTGCCAAGAGGTTAAGCATGACTTACCCAGGGTCACACAGCCAGTAGGTGTCAGGGTTGGGATTTGAACATAGATCTTTCTGGCTTTGAGGCCAGCTCTCTATGCCACAATCTTGGCAGATTGACCAAAGAAAATTAGGATACTAGAAAAACACCTGAAATCTCTGTAATCCAGAGTAGCTGCCATGGAGGACAGAATGCAGTGAGATAATGTGAAAATCATTGTTCTTCTAGAAGTACACAATGAAACAAAAAAAGAGAAGATGTCTTACATGGTTCTGAACATCCAAGACAAATCATGGAGGAAAAAAAGGAGGAGAAATTTCAAGAAGGGAAAAATTGATCAACAGGATCAAATATCATATTTAATGGAATTAAAGTGTAAAAGAGTGATAAAGAAGTAGAAATAATGAGAACTTTGACAGTGAAGGGCAGGAAAGAAAGGGGACAGTTGCTAGATGGAGTGCTGGACCTAGAGTCAGTAAGATCTGAGTTCAACTCCCAGACTCAGACTCTGGCAAGCTATTTAACCTCCACCTGCCTCAGTTTCCTCATATATAAAATGAAGATAATAATTGTACCTACTTCCCAGGGGTATTGGGAGAACAAAATAAGATAATATTTGTGAAGCACTTTGTAAACTTTAAAGTGCTATATAAATGTGCTAGGAAGTGTTAGTGTTATTGTTAGAATGGAAATTAATGTTGAGGGAATGGTTTAAAATTATTTTTTTCCAAGATAAGGGAAATAACATAATTTTAGAAAGAGTAGAAGTCCGTGGAGAAGGAAACATCGAAGTTGCAAGAAAATTAGAAAAATATGATGGAAAATGGTCCTAGAGGAAGTAGAAGGGAATAATAATAGTTTACATTCATATAACACTTTACATGCATGAATTAAATCCATGAAGTGGACCCAAGGATATAAATAACATGGTTAATTTTTGGTCCCCCTCCCTCTTCCTCTGACACAGGTAGAGATGTGGGCAAATTTCCAAGTGGAAAAAAAGTAATGGGAACTCATGTGAAGAGGTCTTGATCTATCAATGAAGTTAGAGACAGGTTCCTCCAATAAGAGTAGATCAGTAGAAATTGAGATTGGGAACAAATTTAGAGAAGATTTTCAAGAGCTGTTGTTTATGGGGATTCA
>CM053589.1:72084439-72134908 GCA_028646515.1 Pseudochirops corinnae | reverse complement strand
TATTTCCCTCCATCTTTGCCCTCCCCCCACTTATTCTATTTTCTACTTTGACCCTGTCCTTTTTCCAAAGTGTTTGCTTCTAACTACCCTTTCCCCCAATCTGCCCTCCCTTCCATCATCCTCCCTCTTATCCCCTTCCCCCCTACTTTCCTGCAGGGTAAGATACCCAACTGAGTGTGTATATTATTCTCTCCTTAAGCCAAATTTAATGAGTAAGGTTGACCCATTCCCTTTCACCTTCCTGCTCTTCTCCTCCATTGTAACAGTTTTCCCTTGCCTCTTTTGTATGAGATAATTTACCCTATTCTATCTCTCCCTTTCTCTTTCTCCTAATATATTCTTCTCTCACCTCTTAATTTTATTTTTTAGATATCATCCCTTCATATTCAACTGATCTTGTGCCCTCTGTCTATGTGTACATGTCCACACATATACACACACTCACATATGTATTTATATACACATACACCCTCCTATACATGCATATATATGTATGTATACATATATCATGAACGCTTTCTTTGTCCATAGATGTAACAGGTTTTGTAAGACTACAGGCTGATTAGCAGGTTCCTGTCTGCCCTGGTAGAGGGAATTCCCATATCAGGAATTCCATATAGGTCTAGTCCTGTCTCATCCCAGATACCATTGGTCATTCATCGTTGAATATATACTTTAAACTACTGTGCCCACCATCCATTTCTCTGTTGTCCTTTGGATCACTTGAAGTTTGGATTCTTTGCTTCTAATTCTGTTTTGGGCCAATCTCACTGTCCATCTGTGAGCTAGTTCCAAGTCATAGGATCATAGATTTAGAGCTGGAGAGGACCTTAGGGGTCATCCAATTCAACCTTCTCATTTTACAAATGGGAAACTGAGGCACAAAAAGGTTAAGATGCATGTACTAACTCAAAGGATTGGCCACATAATTTCATGTCATAGCTTAGACTGGAGCTCAGGGTACCTAACACAGTATTAACTTTAAACAGGGACCTCTTCATCATTCATTTTCCATTTGTTCTATTTGTACATATTTTATGAGAGTGGCAAACAACTTAGTTGTTTTATTCTTAGATCGACAGAGGTTGGTTTAACAATTACTTATTAATCAGTAAGCATTCATTATACTCTTACTGTGTGCCAGGCACTATCCTAAGCAGTTTGAAATGATAAAGGAATCTTATATGACTTTAACCTATGTGTGAGTTTTGGAGGAGAAATTTTAAGCTATCATTTTGTTCTGCTGTGTCAAACACTTTTTTTTTTTTTTTACCTCTAATCATTAAATAGTAACTGTGATGCAGGAAGGCTTAATATTTTCTGCATTTTTCAGTCACTTGTGTGACTAAATATGTGGCCTGCTATAGAGAATCATCTGTAAAACCCCCCATTCCTTTTTCATATTTTCATTAAGAAAAACATCAACATCTCTATAGAACTTCTCATAAAGATTAGAGAGTAGGCATAGGAGTTGCAGTTATTTGTGCCCTCTTGGTCTTTTTTGAGTAATGATATTATTAATCTTTAAGATTTGTTGTCCTCTTGTTAGTTTTATCGATGAAACGATCTCATTCTGTCACTGTACTGTACTCAGAGCTTTTTAAGTATGGTAGAACCAACCATGCTCTGCTCATACAGTCATCAAGAACTCATGGTTTTTATCACACCATGATTGAAGCTCTGAAGTAGACTGTGATAGAGGACAGTAACTCTATAAAGAAAGTAGTATAATGTAAAATGTAAGAACAATAACCTAAATTTATTTAGCACTTGAAGGTTTACAAAACATTTATCTCCCAAAATGCCCTGTGAGGTAAGTAGTACAAGTGTTATCTTCATTTTCCAGAGGAGGAAATTAAAACCCAGAGAAGTCAAGTGACAAGGTCACTTCAACTGCTTTTTAACCCTGTCTCCCTCAAATCTAGTTAATTTTCTTGAGTGCAAATACAGGACTTTACATTTATCTCTATTAAATTTCACTTTTGCTTCAATATACATTCCAGCCCATTGAATAACATTTTGGCATGCGTTGTATTCCTCCCAGCTTTGGGTTATATCTGTCATTTGTCATTTGGGTCAAGCATGTCCTTTGTGTCTTAATACATGCTGTTAATAAAATTTTCAACCAAACAGAGCTATGGATAGAGCCTTGCAGCACCCACCCAGAGGTGGAACCACCTCCAATTTGACAGAGATTCTTTAGTCTACACTAGATTCAGTTAGTCAGCTCATTCAAAATCCTTTTAATTGTCTGTTTGCTCTTTTGCATCTTTTTCACCTTGTCCGTAAGGACAAAGAAAACCTTTGGCATATTTGACATGATATTTTGTTATTAAAATCCAGAAATACTATGCCTGTGTTATTAGTCTGGTAACTAACAAAAAAAGAAGTAATGAGGTTGAGGGGGGCATGACTTATAAACATTTTTGGTATAGTATTATTTCTTTCCTATTCCGCTTTATTAATATTGCAAGTGTACTTTGGTTTTCGCACCTGTTCTGGAATGAGGAAAATCCTTTAAAATTCCATTTTCTTTGTGAAAAAAAATTCCAAAGAATTCTGGATTTTTAAAGAATAATTGCTTCTAAAATTCTATCCACATCAGAGAAATAACTTTAGAGTCTGAATGTGGGTGGAAGCATACTATTTGCTTTCTCTTTTTTTTTTTTTTAGTTTAGTTTTGTTTCTTCTTGTTACAACCTCCCATTGGTTGTAATTCTTCTTTACAATGTGACTAATGTAAAAATATGTTTAATTTGAATGTATACTTAGAGCCTAAATCAAATTGCATGCTGTCTTGGGGAGGGAGGAGGAGAGGAAGGGGAAGAAAACTTAAAACTCAAAATCTTGTGGAAGAGAATGTCGAAAACTAAAAATAAATAAATTAAAAACAAAAACAAAAAAGAATAATTCCTTCTTTGGAATGTCACCTAACACCTTTAGGATCAATTATGCTGAGTATTTTCCCAAAGACAATTCAGATTGAGTCAAAGTCTTAATTTTGTATTAGAAGAAAATAGAGGTTTCATTTGTTTCCTCTAAAAGAGAGATTGTCTGATGTCCTATTGGATTTAAATGGAGGCATTTGAAGTAAAGCAAGGTTTCTGGGCTTGCAGGTCTAGAGCTGGAAAGGGCTGTCATGAGGCTGTCCAGTCCAGCCTGCTTCTTTTTACAGATTTCTGGCTTGGGATCTTAGGGTAATTCATTGTTTTGATTGATAAGAGTGAATGTGAGAGCTAGAGACGTGTACAAACTATGTATGGTTTGTATGCTGAAAAGACATAGGCTTTTTGTTATGGTAATCAGCTATTATTTTTATTGTTTCAAGGGATCATCCGTGCATTATGTGGACTGGAGGCTGCAGGAGAATTCCTGTCCTAGTGTTCCACGCAGAGGCCATTCTGACAAAGGACAGTAACATCCGAGTAATTGGAGGTAGGTGTTATTGCTGGCACCTTGTTTGTCCTGTTGTGACATTTCCTGAGCATTCTTATAATACCTTGTCTTGCAGAAGCTGAAATTACATGGAGGTAGGAAAGAAGACTTTCTGTGTGACAGTTATCTTGAGTTTCCGTTTTTGAAATGATTTTTCATCTCAGGCTACTTTTCCCATCTTATCTTCTCTTGCCACTATCTAGTGCTATAAGTGTTACCTACAGATACCTACAGACTAACCATATCACTGGTTGGTGGTATGAAATAGATTTTTTTTCCCCCTTAAATGTAATTTAAACTCTTTTCTTGAAGTGCTAGGAGGCTCTTTAAAGTCTCTAATCTCATAGCAGTAAGATGAGTTCAGGGGAGGGTCACTATCTACTTGTGGGATTTGAAACCTCTAGACTTATGCTTCCTCCTAATCTTTCCAGCTCATTAATAGGACATTGCTCAAAGGGACTTAGCTCAGTAGTATCAGCTGAAAATAGGGGAACTGAAATTTTGCTACTACTATTTGATGAGAAGCTTTATCCTGATGTGACATTAAATATGTGAAATTAAAAATTAAAAACACATTTTGCACATTGCACAACAAACAGTAAACACCTACTAGAGAAAAAAAACCCCATCACATTCCTAACCTGTCTTTGCTTGAATGTTCAAGTGATCACTTGTGTTCCATAGCAATAGATAGCTCTCTTTGAGACTTGGATGCCCACAGGAACCTCATCATCCTGCCAGATCATATCAGACTTGGTACTCGTACCTCTTCAATACACTCTGCTCATGTTTAGAGTGAAGAATTCCTCTCAAAGCTTCCATTTAAGGGGGATATCAGTCCAACCATTTCTCATTTCCCACTCAGCTGTACGACTTGGGACTTCTTTATCATGCCTGTGTGCTGGGTACCTCCTTCCACTTTTTATTTTCCTCTTATGTGTTGTTTTTCCTTATTAGATTGTAAACTCCTTGAGGTCAGGGACTGTCTTTCTTTTTTTATTTGTATTTCCAGGGCTTAATATAATGCCTGGTAATGTGGTAGGTACATAATATGGCATGACATATAATTTTTTCATTCTTTTTTCCCCATACAATGTATATGTGAAGACTTAAAACCCTTTAAAAGTCCTCTACTTCCTGCTCATATACTTGTTCATGTGCTTTTTATCGTTACTGTTTTTATCACAGTTGTTTTAAGAGCTTTTGGTAAGGAGCTCTGACTATGCATGCACTCATTTCTGGGTTTTGTGAGTTTGAGGGTAGAAAGGAGGTGAAAGTTTTGTGGCATCAGGAAGGCCTTGGAAGGATGTGCGCTGGTTTGATGGTGGCATGATATTTTAATATCTTATATCTTAATAGATGAGAACGTAAGGCTGGTTTTGTGGTTCTTGATAGTGGTGTAAAGTACTTCTACATTTTTGAAAAAAAGAGATGTTAATATTATTTTCTAGGTGGCATTTTCCATTGCCATAAAATCCTAGGATTTAAAGATGTAAAGGGACCGTAGGAATTATCTAGTTTAACCCCTTCATTTTGCAGTAGAGTAAATGGAGGCCTAAAGAAATTAAAACATCTGCTCAAAGTAGAAAAAGAAATGGGATGTTGGCTCTTTTGAGGCAGGATTTGTCTCTGTGTCCATGGTCCCTATCATATACCCTTTCTCTGACATATTTGTACTTAATAAAATATCTGTTGAGTTGAATGTGAACAAAGCAAGTACCAGCACTGGGTCTTCTTACTCCAGGTCTTTCCATCATCCTCACAGACTTATGTGAAAGTCATTAATGAAGAAATGTCCTGGTCTGTGCTGCCACATCCATCTCACCTCCACCTTTAGAGATACATCCTTTCTGGTTGGGCTAGGATTGTATCCAGGAGGAAGAAGAAGAGCCTTTATGCTCCCTGGAGGGGAGGCAGCGCCATCAGTCAGTCCTGAGGCAGACTACCAAAGCTAAGGATGAATGTAGTCATCAATTCTATTGTGTCGTAAGCACTCCACATTATAGTCTACAAAGACTGACTGCTGCCACCCACTTTCTTGTAACTTTATTCCAAAGGTAGTATAGTGCTGAAAGTTATTGGAGACACACCATCTTTTCAGGCTTTAAAGTAATATTTCATGCATTTAGAGCAAAGCAACTGCTTCTCTTTTCATTCCATATTTTCTGTGTCCAGCCCTTGGCCAGCCCAGCTTCTGGTTTAACTTGAAACGGTTGGTCAGCAACAAATCGACATGCCTGTATTATAATTCCTTATTGGGTAACAGAAGCAAAACGTTTTGTTAGCTGTGTTTGTGGCTCTTAACGTCCGTATCACTGGTCCAACTGGGTAAGTTGTGGCTTGGAGATGATGGTTTGATCCTTTTTAGTATTTTTTTCTTGTGTCCTAAGCACTGGGTTTTCTTTCAGTATGGGTATTAACTCCACCAATGCAGATTACAACCTTTTGCCATAATAGATGAACTACATGGGTTTCTGTGGCCAAAAGTTTCTCTCTGGCTATCCTTCTAGTGAGGATACTCTCTGAAGTTAGGCTGACACACAGATGGCAGACACACAGTTTGACACCAAGCTTAATAGACCATATATAGGTTGCGTTCTTCTTGCATAGTCTTAGAGGATTCAGGACCACCTTGATGTTTCATTGAACCTCTTGAATAGGACTTTAGAGTCCTATAAATAAAAGTTACAGTAACTAATTTAACATTCATTTGATGATGTAAAGAATCATTATTGTGTTCCATCATTTAGCACAATTAATAATCAATTTATATAACTGGAATTAATAATACTTTTACATAACCTAATACCATTTTAAGTTTTTTTCTTCTTATTTTGTTAATTTTCCAGTAACTGTAATTGATGTTATTTTTCATGATTTTCTCATCACAATTTTCTCTCATTTCTGATTCTCAGAACTTTCATTTTCCAGGGATGAGGTATTTTCTTCATTCTGCTTCATCCATTGGACAGTCCATATCATACTACTTCCCATTCCTTGATGCTTATGGCTTTAGGAAGCAGAAACAATTCACAACAGGTTATTGATTACTTCCCTAGTTGCAGTGGGTATTGCGGATAGACCAGCAGCATGATCTCTACATTCTAACAAAAAGGAAAAAGAAAACAATCCAGTCAGCAAAACTAAACAGCCCATCAACTGAGTCTGACATTTTATTATGTAGTATTCTATGCCCATTGTCCCCCACTTCCCTCAATGAAGGGAGGGAGATGCGTTTTTTCTTTGTCATGTAATACATTCTTAATAAATCTGTGTTGCTAGACTGATTCTTCAGGGACAGACTTGGTCATTATGTTTACACGATATTCAGTTTAGAATTTTTTGTTTTTTTCCATTTACATTGTTGTAGTCACTGTGTATATTGTTTTCCTGATTCTGCTTATTTTACTCTGCATTAGTTCAGACAAATCCTATGCTTATTTAAATTCTTCATTAATTCTCAATTATATTCCATTATATTTATGTGCCACAATTTGGCCATTCAGAAGGCCTATAGATGAATTTGAAATGTATGCATCCAGCCAGAAAAGCCTTCTCTTGAACTCTAGTCCCACAGTGTCAGCTACCTACTAGACATCTTTTCTTAGATGTCCAGGGGACACCTTAAGTTTAATATATACAAAGTGGAATTCATTATCTCTTACTCCGTAAGCCTATTCTTTTTCTAAACTTCCCTATTGAGAGCATTATTTTCCCATGCTTCCTCATCTTTGATTCTTTTCTATCCCAAATCCCTCCAAATTCAATCAGTGCCCACTGGACATTATGCAGATTTGTAGTGAACCTCATAAGAATGGTTGCATGATTTTTTCCACCTTTGTTTAGCTGCAGGTGTATAGAAGTGAAGGAAGCAGATGGTGATGGATGATCTGAGACTGAAGTGTGTCAGGACACAATTAGCAATATGATAAGGGGACTAACAGTTTGAAAGAAGAGGATGGTATTGAGTTGAATTGGTTCACCAAGAGGTCAGAATGGGGAAAGGAGAATATGGCTAGTGCAAGGGTGATGGCCTCAGAGAGAACTGAGGAATTGAGATTGGAAGTCTTGGTGCGGACAAAGAGCAGAGTTTGGTATTGGAAGAAAGAGGGAGAATTGGAAAGCCGATAGATTGTGATCAGACAAGGGAATTTCAGAGTTCTTGAACATGGAGGTTGTGCATTTGTAGGTGATGATAAGATCTCTTAGTTAAATGTATGACTATCTCTGAGTATGGAAGTCATTAGAAATGAGCAGGCTGAGTAACTGGGAGGTAAAGTTATTTGAGGGAGTGTTAATATAGGCATTGATTTATGAGGCCAGGAATTGAGGAGGAGAGAGAGTATAAGCCAGGTACTTAACTCACTAAGGGAGGAAGGAAAGGGAGTATCCTGGAGGTCTGTAGGGAGCAACTACTAGAATTTTACTGGATTGTAGATGTGAATTGTATAGACCTCAAAGGAGGTGAGGTTACTGAGTAATGGTGGTAGTCGGAGAACTTGGAATTGGTAATGAGGAGCAAGGAGTATTCTAATTCCCTGGTTTCTCCTTTTTATACTCAGTCTGATTTTATAGCATCAGCTCTTTTTTTTTCCTTCTATCTACTTGGCCGCCACTTTAGTTTGGGCCCTCATCATCTCTTGCCTAGGCTCTTGTAACAGCCTCTTCTTGATTTCCCTGGTTCCATTATCTCCTGTCTTCAATCTTTTTTTTCCCACATAGCTACCAAAAATAGTATTCATATGGCATGGGTATGACTATATCACTCTCACTTTCAGAAACCTTTAGTGGTTCCTATTTGCCTTTAGGATAAAATTAAAACTCCGTAGACTGCATTTAAGAACCTCCATAACCTGGTATCTGTTTATCTGTTCAGTTTTATTTCATATTCGTCTCCCCCACAGACTCCATGTTCTAGTGACATGGCATACTAGAGATGACTTTCCTGTTTGTGCAACCCTGTCCTCATGTCTGAAATATCCTCCTTTCTCCATTCTCTACTCAGAATTCTTGTCTTCTTCAAATTTTAAGTCAGGTGCTGCTTCTTCCCGAAACCTTTCCTAATCCCCTAAACTGCTGTGCTTACCCTCCTCAAATTACCCTATATTATCTGTTATATGTTGCATACCTCCAGTAGAATGTAAAGTCCTTGAGGACCAGACAGCCCATTTCTGTCTTGGCTTTTCTCTAATGGTTAGCACAGTGTCTTATGCATGTTAAGCACAGATGCCTAATAAATTCTTGTTGTTGGATTGAAATCTAGTTCACCCTGCTTGTTTTGTTCATGAGGATTCTGGGTTCCAGAGAAAAGTAAAGGGACTCACCCAAGATTACACAGCTAGCCAGTAGTTGAGCCAAATCCAGACCTTCTGATCCCTAGATCAGTACTTTATCAACTGTACAACTGTATTTCCTTTAAATCAATAGACTCACTTCCTTCAACAGAATCATCCCCTCTATTATAGACTACTTAAAACCTCTATATTAATTTAATAAAGTCATAGAATCTTAGAATTAGAATGGATGTTAGGGGTCATGTAGTTCAACTCTAAACCAAAACCTAAATTCCTTCTATATATCCCTAACAGGTGATCAGTCATCAGTCTTTTGATTTTTTTTTTGAAGACCTCAGTGCCTTTTGGAGGCAGCCCCATTCTACTTTTAGATAGCTTTTAGTTGCTTTTTAAGTTCCTATAGCTTCCACCCATTGGTCTTAGTTCTTCCCTATGACACAGCTAAAATAAATTAGCCTTTTTTTATAAATGAAAATTCTATGCTTGAAGAATAGCTGTCGTGTCACCTAAGTAATTTCTTCTTCAGACTAACCATCCCTAGGTCCTTCAGTGAAGCTTCTTTTGACATGATTTCTAGGTTTTTCACTATTCTAGTTAAACTCTTCTGGTTTACATCTAACTTGTTAATGTTATTCCTAAAATGTGACACCTGTAACTGGGTATAGTATTTCAGATGTTATCTAAAAAAGTAGAACATAGTAGGACTTTCACTTTTTTTGCCTCGGACACTAACCACACTTTTGTTCTGTATCACACTGTTGACCCATATTAAGCATTCAGGCTAGAAAAATTCACAGATCTTTTTCACATGAATTGTTATCTAGCTCTACCCTTACTCATCCTATGCTTGTGCAGTTGATTTTTTGAAACCAACTGCAGGACTTTATATTTATTCCTTTTAAGTTTCATTTTGTTAAATTTGTTCTGTTTCAGGCTGTCAGTAATATATTTCTGTATTCTGATGCTGTTTTTCATTGTGTTACTATCCTTACTTGCTTTGTGACCTTTCAGAATTTAATATAGATGTCTTTATGTTTTTAAGGAATTAATAAAAATTTCATCAGAACAAGGCCAAAGTCATAATCTTGAAGTACTCTGTTAGGGAACCTTCTTGAAATGTATAACTGACAGAAAGATTGTATCCAAAGATTATTTGTTAAAAGATTGATGTTTACCTAGACAGAAGTCTTTAGTAGTATCTCAAAATAACACTGCCTCTCCTGTTCATTTTTCAAAATCAGAGACTTGGGTGAAGACCCACTGGGAAGGCATTGTGTCACTTGCTTGATTATATCTATGATTCCATTCATTCAGATGTTCCCTCCAACAATGTAGGTCTCAGCCTTATGAAATATTTTCCAGTTGGCAGCTGTCCCTGCCCATCCTATGGTCTTCTTTACCATGCCCTCCAGCAGGTTTACCGCAGGATCTCTCCAACATGCTTGGAGGCCTTCCTCCTGACATTATAAGGAGGTACCAGGAGAACCGGCTAGCTCAGTGGTTCTCAACCATCCTAATGCCGCAACCCTTTAATACTCATATGTGGGCGTATCTGCATGTGGGCGGACCTGCCTGGAGACGGATAGAGGAGCGGTGTCTTGGTTCCTAAGACCATCGGAAATATGTGTATTCTGATGGTCTTAGGTGACTTCTGTGACCCTTGTGAAAGGGTCGTTCGACCACCAAAGCGGTCGCGACCCACAGGTTGAGAATCGCTGCTCTAGCTATTCATCAGACCAGTCCATCTTTCTTTTTCTTTTCTGTTCAATAATTCTTTGATGACATCCTTAACTCCTTTTTAGTTCTTCAGTGGTTACATATTTAACAACCATCATGTGCTTTTCCATTGCCCTCTGTGTGATGCTTGCATTTAGTGCATTGATGTTCTAGATATCATTACAATAAAAAAAAACAACCTTGTGATATGTTTGTATTGAAATTGTGAGTCTTTGCTGCTACAGGAAGCTTTGGAGTGGGTAAATGTGCTTGGAAGTTTCCTGAAAGCAATCTAATCTGTTAGCCTCCTCCTTTCCACCTCTGGGCCTAGCTCATTGTCTATCTGTACTATATGTTCTACCTGTAGTTGGACAAATTTTATAGATTTAGTTGCATCTGATGTTGAAATCTGGGCAATAGACATGCTTTATCTTTTTGGTCTTTCCTTTGTGCATGGACAAGCCAAGCTCTTTTGAGTGATTATAAAGCTCTTCTAGAAGGCTCAATTTCTCAGAACTTGATGCCTCAACATTGTGAGAATCACTGAAGATTTTTTGAATAGGGAATTGAAATGGTCAGCACTGTGTTTTAGAAATATTCATTGGCACCTGTGTGGATGATGGATTGGAAGGGTGAGACCAGAATCAGGAACATCAAATGAAGAGGCTATTACAATTGATAACTCTTTAAAAATTTGAAGGTTTGTCATATGGAAAAGGGATTTAGATTCCCTAGGGCATCAGGAAAAGGTCTTCTGTAGAAGGTAGCATTTGAATTGAGTCTTAAAGGAAGCCAGAGATATCAAAAGGTGGAGGTAGGATGGAGATCATTCCACGTGGAGGCCTTGTAAAGACACGAAGATGGGAGGTAGAGGGGGCAGGGGTCATATTTAAAAAACAGCAAATAGGAGACTATGACTGGGTTTTGGAATTCATGGTGGGGAGGAAAGCATAAGAAGATTGGAAAGGTAGGAAGGGGCCATGTTTTGAAAAACCTTAAGTTCCAAACAAAAGACTTTAAATTTGTTTCAAGAGGTTATAGAGAATAGCTGGAGTTTATTGATCAGAGATGGGAAGGATGGGGGAGCAACATGGTCAGATCTGTGCTTTAGAAAAATCACTTAGGCAGCAGTATTAGGATAGACTGGAGTGGAAAGAGAACTGAGGCACAGAAATAAATTAAAAGGGTACTGCAGTGTGGTCTAGGTGCCAGGTGATGAAGGTCTGAACTAGGGAGAAAAATATAAGTGGAGAGGAGGTGGCAAAACCAAGAGATGTTGTAAACTTAGAAACAAATAAGATTTGGCAGTGGATTGGATATGTGGTGTGAATGGGGATCAAGGGTATATGTAGGAGGACTGATCTCGGTGAATAGAAGGGCCACCTTATTATCAGACATAGGAGTGAAGGAGGAGATAGTGGGGGGAGGGGCAGGTTATGTCAGAGATGTGAGCTTTGGGACAATGGCTTCAGTTTTTCAGTGAAATATGTAGCTAGTTCCTCTGCTGAGATGGTAGTTCTGAGGAGAGACAGGAAGGTTTGGAGTAGCTGATATAGTAAGTGGGATAAGAATAAATTAGAGTGAAGTAGAAGGATTTCCTTGCTGCCATGAGGGCCTAGCTGAGATTAGGTAACATTTGTAGTGGACTTAATCAACATGGTTTCATCTCTTCCTCTAGCTCTGTTCAGATCACATGAACAGGAACTAAGGAGGTAGAAATAGGGGACTGTGATTTGACAAGGTGTATTTGTAGATAGGAGAAGGGGCAGGGATTTCAGAGTAGAAGATAGTGTAGAGTTGAACTGGTTTACCCAGGGGTTGAGATTGAGAAGGGAAGAGAATATAGCCAGTGTAGGGGTTCAGGGGTAAGTGATTAGAGATCTCTGTGAGAACAAAGAACAGGGCTAGGGAATCATAAGGCACAGAGAAAGTTGAAATGATAAAGCATTATAATTAAAGGAATTTTGGAATTCATGAACATGGAAGTAGAACATTTTTGAGAAGTATCAAGTCTTTACCAGATGTGAGTGTAGCTGAGGTTATTACAGTTGAATAGATTAAGGAATTGGGAAGTTAGAGTATTTGAGAGAACATTAATATATATGTTGAAGTCTTCTTGTATGATGGCAGGAGTTGGGGTTGAGAGAAAGACAATGAGCTGTGTCCTGAATTCATTGAAAAAGGAGAGAGAATGACCTGGGTATAGGTAGAAAACTAGGACCAATGGATAGAAATAGCATGAAGGTAGGATCCTGTAATAAGGATCATAGAATTAATTCTACATATCACAGAGGTCTTCTAAACCGACTCCTACATGAAGTCTACATGAAGACATAGTAGAAAGTATGATTTTAAAACTTCCTTCTAACTCTGGATAAGTGATTAATGGACTCTGGCTACAAAGTCTCAGGTACCATATCAAAGAGTATTGTACTAAGTGCCAAGAAGAGGGGTAGGGATTATTTTAGTATTCTGAATATTTTATGGTTTTATATACTTTATTCAGCAATTAATTTTTTATGTTAATGCAATCAACACATTGAGATTTACTGAAGATTATTTGGATAGGGGACTGAAATGGTCAACATTTTGTTATAGGAATATTAGAGTGGCACCTGTGTAGGTGATGCAGGTGATGGATTGGGCAGGGTGGGGTGGGGAGGTGAGACTGGAATTAGGGAGACTAAATGAAGAGGCTTTCACAATTGAGAACTCTCTTCTTTACTTTCTAATTGAACTTCTGAATTCAGCATTCAACCATAATTGTTCTCTCTGAAGTTACTAATAATCTCTTAATTACCAAATCCAGTGGCCTTTTTTTTAGTCCTCATGCTTTTTGGCCTCTCTGCAGCCTTTGACATTGTTAGTCATTCTCTTCTACATGATACTTTATTCTCTCTAGGTTTTTGTGACATTACTCTTTCCTTCTGTTTATCAGACTGCTCCATCTCTGTCTCCTTTGCTGAATTTTCCTCTAGCTCATGCTGGCTAACTTTGGATTTCCCATAGGGTCCTCTTTTCTGCCTTTATTTAAGTCACTTGGTGATCTCATCAGCTTTCATGAATTCGAGCTCTTACCTCCATGCTGATGATTTCTCTGAGCCCTATCATTCTCTAACCTCTCAACTTGTAGATTCATGTCTCCAGTTGCAAGTCTTGAGCTGGATGCCTGGTAGACATCCTTAATTCACCTCATCGAAATCTTAACTCATCTTTCTCTCCCCAAATCTCCCCTTTTCCTAACTTCCTTATTTCTGTTGAGGGTGGTACCATCATCTTCTGTATCACTCAGGCTTCCACCCTAGGTGTCACCCTAGATTCTTCCCTTTATCCCTTCCCTCCCCCCAACATCCATTATGTTGCCATGGCCTGTAAATTTTACTGTAATAACATCTCATAACTGCTTCCTTATTTTCTCTAGCACTGGTACCACCCTGGTATAGGCCCTTGTTACCCCATATTTGGCCTATTGCAGTAGACTTTTAATTGATTTCTCTGCCTCAACGTCACTTCCATTCCAGTCCATTTTCTACCCAACTGTCAAATAAATCTTCCTACAGCATAGTTCTGACCATGTCACTCTCTCTCCCACCCCAACATTAACCTGTCACCTCCAGTATCAAATATAAAATTCCCTGTTTGGCATTCAAAGCCTTCATAACCTGGCCTCTTTCTACCTTTCCAGACTTCTTTAACCTTGCTCTGGGCATTTTCACTGGCTGTCCACCATGTCTGGAATTCTTTCCCTCTTTGTCTCCACCTCTTGGCTTCCCTCAAGTGAATGAAAAAAGCATTTATTAAGTATTTATTATGTGCAAAGCATTGTGCTAAGTTCTGGAGATACAATTTAAAAAGTAAGACAGTAATTTATCTCTCAAGGTGTTCACATTCCAGTGGGGAAGACAATATGTTTAGAAGGTTTAAGCTGCAAGTCATGTAGAAAAGTCCAGTGATCATTTGAGTTCACGGGCAATGTAGCTGTTAATGCCTTTTCTTTAATGTCATTTTCTCTGGTAAAATCATATCAGTTTCTGATATTGAACCCTTTGACACAGTGCCGAGGACTTTGGTGGTAAGAACTTTTTGTTCTGGGTCTTTAGTAGATATGGCTGTAGTACCTGTAAAACAATTTTCAAACTGGATCTCCACAGATGTTCTTCCCAGAGTGACAGCTGAAAGCACTGGGCTGGAAACAGTCCTCTTTCCAAGACCCTTGGGCTTGGGTTCCTGGACTTTCTCCATCATGGTGTGATTGGAGATGGTGGTCAAAATGGTAGTGGTAGTTTGATTTGCCTGGCAGTCATGTCTCAGAATGCCCCTCTGTTTCAGCTTATCTGATTTTGTACCTATAATCCCACCTTCTACAAGAAGCCTTTTCTGATCTCAGTGTTGCTACCTTCCCTTAGTTGTTTCTCTCTAATTTATCCTGTATATATCCTATTTGCACAAAGTTGTTTTTACGTTGTCTCCTGTATTAGACAGGGACTGTCCTTTTCCTTTGTTTGTGTGTCTAGTGTGTAGCACAGTGCCTAGAACATGAGAAGTAATGAGAGCCTTAATGAGGATAGTGCCTGTGATGAGAGATGTAGAGATGAAAATGACCAGGTTTGACAGCTGATTGGATATATCAGGCGAATGAGAGGGAAAAGTTGAAAATAACACTAAGGCTATGAAAATGGGTGAATTAGAGCGATAATGGTGTCCTTGGTAGTAACAGGGAAGTTTGGAAGAGGGATGTTCTGGGGAAGTTTTTTTGGAGAGGGGGGGATATGATGAGTTGGAGATGCTTTAAAAATGCCCAAAGGGAGTTTTACATTATGCGACTGGAGTTTAGGTCAGGGACTAAGACTAGAGAAAATTAATGACACATGAAGGGGAAAATGTGCCTACATGGGGATTTCACATTATGATAGATTTTGTCATATGTTATTGACCCTAGGTAGCCAGTATTATCAGATATTTTCATAAGTCATATCCTTTTGAGAAGGAAAGAAACAAGTTTTTCTTAAATACCTGCTGTGTGCCAGTCACTGTGCTAAGCCCTTTGCAGACATCTCATTTCATCCTAGTAACAGCCCTGGGAGGTGGGTGCTATTATTATCTCCTTTTTATAGTGGAGAAAACTGAGGCAGACAAAAATTAAATGCCTTGTTAAGGGTCACCCAGCCGGTAAGTGTTTGACGCTGGATTTGAACCCAGGTTTTCCTGAATCCAGACCTCATGCTTTGTCCATTGTGCCACTTCGCTCTGGGTGAAACTGGGAATTTCTTATACAGTCCTTGACTAATTGTATTACTCCTTCAACATAAAATATCTGGTTAAAGCTCTTAGAGTTTGCTTCAATCTCTGTTATTGACTTCTTGGTAACACACCCTTTTTATTTCCTAAAGAACGGTATCGTTTGTCCTATAAGATTGTGCGGACGGATAGTCGTCTGGTGCGCAGCATTCTGACAGCACATGGATTTCATGAAGTAAGTGCTCTAGTGACGTAAGGTAATTTTTGTTATCTCTGCTGTATCCCATTCACAAAGTTGAAATCTCAGCCATTTAGCCAACTTTTCCTTTCAACAGAGCCAGATCTGAAAAGCAAAAGGACCCACTGCCCTGTCATCATCTTGTTACCTTTTCTTGGGCGTGGAGAATTATGTGCAAGGATGTCTTGTGTCTTTTTTCTTGAAGATAATACTTGGATTTTCTTGGCCTTTTCTAGAGGTGGGGAGTGACTTCATGACTAATTTTTGTAGTCTTAGGATAACCTAGAGTCTGAAATGGAAATTCTAGTGGAGGCCTTGACCATGACTGATATTAGTTTATATTGTAAGTTCATTTGCTTCTGAAGAATTCTGGGTCTGATGATGACTTGTACCTAAGAATTGATGGTTACCAGAACATGAAATTACTCTAAAAAGGGAAAGGGGGGGGGGGTAATGGTTGTAACTTTATCTTTTCCATTCTTTTAGAGAGAGAATAAGAGACTAGTACCTTTATGATTTGTTATATATTTGTTTCTACTTGTTTCATTTTTGTGATCGGTTGATTCTCTCTTACCTGAATCCTCTCCCTCAACTTATTCTTCGTGATATTTCCACTCTAACATGTTTATTTTGTACGACCAGTGTCTAGTCTCATTTGAAACAAGCAGAACTCTCACTCCTGGCCCGGCAGCACTGCTTCTTGTCTTTCTGGCTGCATGACAAACAGTGCTCTTTTTTTTTTACATCAGTTAACTATTGTTTGCCCTAGAAGCAGGCTATAGGTTGTGTTCTCATTTTTTCCTTTATGTTCCTTAGGTTCATCCAAGCAGCACTGAGTATAACCTCATGTGGACAGGATCCCATCTGAAGCCCTTCTTACTTCGTACCCTCTCTGAAATGCAAAAGGTCAATCACTTTCCCAGGTAATACAAGGGCACACACTTTTAGCTCCATTTAGTTACCTGCTTTTAGACATAGGGGAAAATAGAGAAGACAGTCTGTCTTGAAAGAATCATTCCTAATATAGGGCATCTAGAGAAGACCAAGTCCTATGCTCTAGTCTCTACCTGCCCCAGGGAAAGAAACTTTATGGACCGGGGATTTACTCAAGAAGCCTTTGGGTTTAAGGAACTAGAGTAAAAATTTGAATTGTAATACAAATGGAATTAGTTTAGTGGTCTTCAGCTGAGATTGTCTAGATGGTTTTTGTGTGGTCACTGAGCAAAAGGCCATCGAGTCTAAGGACTGGAATAGGTTTAGAAAGGATCATACCCCAACCCCCTTGTTTTGCTTATGAATGTGTCTCAGTCCAAGGAGCTTAAGACTTTTCACTAATAGAGTTGAAAATAAGTACTTAGAAATTTCAGATCTGAACTAGAGAAAATGGCAGAGTACTTAAAACTGGTGTTTTTAAGTTGGACTTGTTCTAGCAAGATGCTTTTTGAGGCTGGTTATACATATGTATGTGTATAAATATGAACACATGTATGCATATGTATATGCATTATATGCCACATGTGTGTATATCTACTTATGTGTGTAGATACAAACATGTATGTTGTTATTACTTTGAATTCAGAAAGGTCTTCTGTTTCTTTCATTCATTTAGCTTATGGCTTTGTTGTCTTCAGTAAAAATGTTCTGAGAGAAGAACATTACTAAATACACAGCTGTGATCAATCATTTTATACCGTAGCGTGAATGAGCTTCTGATCTTTACTGAGTGTGGCTTTTGATAAGGAGGAGGGTAGAGGGAAGTCCATGTAATTGAGGTACCTGAGGGGTGCTAAGTGTCTCTAAGAGGGAAAAGAAGCTGTAGAGAAGCAAAGCTGGGCATATCAGAGGTGACTTTGTCCAGGGCTAATCCTGGCCATGTTCTTTAACTACATGTTAAATACTAGAGTAATTTATGTAAGTACTAATTTAGGCTTATTATTTTAAAAAGTTAGATTCTGGCTTTTAAAAATCTCCAGTGATTTTCAATCTATGTCGTCAGAATGGATTATTGAACTTCCTGTAGAATACATGTAGCACCTCTCTTCCCTAGTATCTTAGAGCTTCTCCATGACAGAACTCATTATAGTCTAGATTTGGATATAGGGTGGGTTCGTTTTGTCTTGTTTAGGTTATGAGTTCCTTATAATATGTTGTTTATAGCTTGGTCTCAAACAGGGGTTTTATAGTTGGCTTTCTTATGAACCTTAAATGATTTTCTACACACACACACACACACACACACACACACACACACACACACACACACACCCCAGGTGCATATGTGCATTCACCATGTTTATTATCACATCCTAGTTTAAAAAATTTAAACAGATCATTGCTGCCAGGCTTGGTGTTGCACGTTTATAATTCCTGCTACTGAGGAGACTGAGGCTAGTGGAATGCTTGAGATCAGCCTGCAGGGGGAGAAAGTCAATAAGTTATCTATTCTGAGTATAGCACCTATATGGTCAAGCCACTAGGAGAGGGGAACCACCGAGCTACCTAAATAGGGGTGAACTGGCCCAAGTTGAAAATGCAGCAGGTCAAAAGTTCTGTATTGATCAGTAGTGGGATTAGGCCTCTGAGTAGCTACTGAACTTCTAACCTAGGCAAGACCTAGTTTTTAAAAAAAAACAGTCATTGCTATCATTTTTGAGAGGTATATCATAATTTTTGTCTCCCTCCCTCCCTCATGAAAACTGTGTTTTCTGTTTTCAAAGAAAAAGAAAATGAAATTTGTATCTCAACATAGGAATAACATACTGTATAAAGCTAGAGATCCAGTTTCTTCAGAGAAACAACTCAGATACATGATATTTGAATTTAGACATAAATTCCATATAATTTATCCTTTAGAATTATAAGAAAAGTTGTTATAATTGATACTCTGGCATTGGTTCCACAAATTCATGCATAGTGTTTAATGAGAGGAAGTAGTACATAGTAGACGGAGAGCTAGATACCCCCAGGTCCTGGTCTTGCCTTTAACACATTTTGACTTTGTGACCATTGGCAAGTCACTGAATTTCTCAATCCCCCAGGTGCCTGTCTAAGATTATGTGCTATATGTGGATTGCTGGTCTGTATCTGAGGGACTACCTTCTTTACCAGGAATTAACCACACCAATGAATCATAGCTCTAGATTAAAAAAAAAACTAATAATAATAGCATCACACTTAAAAATGCTCTTATAAAATGTTTTCCTTTCCCTTTGAGATAATAATACAAGTGTTATCCCCATCTGATGGATAGAAAGCTGAGTCTCAGCCCATGGTCATGAAGCTAGTGTCAGAACCAGGTCTTGTAATTCTAAGTCCATTTATTTATTTGCATGTTGTCTCTCTTCTCTCCCCTTAGATTGTGAGCTTCTTGAGAACAGGGACTGTCCTTTGCTTCTTTTTGCATCTCCAGGGCTTAGCACAGTGTTTGGCAAATAGTTGGTACTTAATAAATGCTAATTGATAGATTGACTTTGTAGTATACCTTCTTACTAATAGACTCAGACTATCTATGGAAACAATCATAGGTAAGACCAACTCAACTTACTGTGGGCAAATCATTTTACTTCCTTCACTCACCTCATTTATACGATGAGGTAGTTGGACTAGATGATTTCTGAGTTCTCTACCATTAAATCCTATGTCAATCAGTCAGTCAGCAATAATTAAGCACTTACTACGTGACAAGCGCTATGCTAAGTGCTAGGGATACAAAAAGAGGCAAAAAGATAGTCCCAGTCCTCAAGGAACTCACAACCCAATTGGGGGGACAGCATACAAACAAATATATCAAAGCAAGCTTCATATAGGATAAGTAGAAAATAATTAACAGCAGGAAGGTGCTAGAATTAAGAGGGATTAGGAAAGGCTTCCAGTAATACATAAAATTTTAATTAAGACGTAAAGAAACCAGGATTGGACCAAAGATGCCTGGGATCATCAGAAATAGAGATGTTAGTAAGAGGGTCAGGCTTTAGAGGGAAGATGATGAGGTCAGTTTTGTATATATTACATGAAGTGAAAAGAACATCTAGGTGGGGATTTCCAAGAAATGCCCTGGCAAATATCATATCATAACAATGATAATAGAAATCGTATAATGAGGTAGAGGAGAAAATATGTAGAAAGAAAGATGTAGAGAAGATAAAGGGGCTTTTTTTCAGGTAGGAAAGAAGATGATTGGTTGAGGGGACATTAAGGTTAAAGGAAGACCTTTTTTTATTATTATGCTACTGTACACAGTTCTGTTGATCTTTTAAAAAATATATATTTATTTATTTTTAGCTTCCAACATTCAGTTCCACAAGCTTTTGAGTTCCAAATTTTCTCCCTCTCCGCTCCCTCCCCCTTCCCCAAGATGTCATACAATCTGATATAGGCTCTACCTCTACATTTACATTAAACATATTTTCACATTAGTCATGTTGCAAAGAAGAATTATAACCAATGGAATGAACCACAAGAAAGAAGAAACGGAACAAAATAAAGAAGAGAGAGAGAGAGCAAATAACATGCTTTGATCTGCATTCTTTTTTTTATTTTTTATTTTTTGCTTTTTGGAGGGCAATTGGGGTTAAGTGACTTGCCCAAGGTCACACGGCTAGTTTTTGTGTTAAATGTCTGAGGTCAGATTTGAACTCAGGTTCTCCTGATTCCAGGGCTGGTGCTGTATTCATTGTGCCACCTAGCCGCCCCCTTGTTTTGTTTTGTTTTGTTTTGTTATTTTTTTTATTTTTTGATCTGCATTCAGACTCTGTAATTCTTTCTCTGGATGTGGATAGCATTTTCTATCATGAGCCTTTGGAGTTGTCTTAGAACCTTGCATTGCTGAGAAAGATTTTTTTTTTTAAGGATAGGGAGAACTGAGTATATTTGTAAGAAAAAGGAAGAGCTAGAAAGATTGAAGATGAATAATAATAGGATTTTCATAGTGCTTTAAGGTTTCCACAGTCAGACCTCACAGTGCTGTGAGGTAGGTGTTATTACTTATTTGTTCCTCTTTTAAAGATGAGGAAACTCAAATTTAGAGAGGTTAAGTGACTAGCCTCAGGTTATACAATTAGTAAATACATAAAAATAGGATTTGCACTCCAGTCTTTCTGACTGCAGTCTGACATTTTGAAGGATTAATTGAAGGAACAGAGAACAAAGGGAATGAAGTGGTCTCCATGGAATGGTTAGCTTTGATAGCAGATCAGCCATGTCATCCTCTGAGATGGGCTAGAAGTAGAGATTCAGTGGTGATATCAAGAATTTTTTAAGATGTCAAAGGAAGTAGTTGAAGGAACTCATGTTTGATTACCTCGGACTTTTTGATAGCTAGAAGGCAAAGTTTTCTGCTGAATGGGAGTAAGGAAAAGGGAGTGATTGGTAGTTTGAAGAGAGGAGAAAAAGATTGGAGTTAGTTGTCCTCAATGTGAGAGGAAATTTAAGAGAAGAATACAAGAATACAAATACAATACTACAATATTGTAGTAGTGGGGGACCAGTTGAGATTAGAAAACATACATTTTTATTGAACTTAGCTGACTTGCTCTAGAAGTGTTTGGAAGCAGGAGCAGAGAAGGTAGATGACCGTCATTACTTGAGTTGGGTATTACTTGGGATAAGGAGAGGAGCAACTGAAGGACAAGGTAAAGAGGAATGCAGGTGTGGAATAGAAAGCAGTGTTAAAATTATTTATCATTTTGGTGAAGGCTTTGATGGGAGGGAAGTGACAGTAGACCAGGGATGATATACTTGGAGAAAATAGAGGGAATCTAAAGACTAGATATTACATTAAGGCTAATGATCAAGTTAGCAGGATGAGGAAAAGTGACAAGTTACAAGGGGAATTTCAGACCTTAGGGTTGGAACTGTGTCAGATTTGATAGTGAAGTCTAAAATGAGACTCTAGTGTGTGGGCTTAGAAGAGTAGGTGAAGAGTTCCTGCTCTAAGCCAAAGAAGATGAGGAGATCTGAGGCTGTTGGGTCAGAAGAGCTGTTCACATGAATATTAGGGTCACCAAGGATAACAGGCAAGGTGAGTAGGGAGCCAGGTCCTTGAAGCTAGAAGAGTTTCTTAAAGGTTAGTTATGTGGTAGCAGCAAGGACCAGGAGATGGTGGTATAATTGAGGACCTAAATTCTGCATAAGTTGTTGAACAAATTAAGTTCAGTTCAGTAATCATTTATAAAGTATCTGTTATGTGCTAGACAGAGGAAGTTTGGCATTTGATTCATACAAAGCCAGCCTTGAAATCAGGAAGACCTGGCTTCAGGTTCCCCTTCTGACAAATACTGGATTTTTCACCCTGGGAAAGTCACCTAACTTCTCAGTGTCCCCGGCAACTGGTGCTGATCTGCCTTGGTGGAGGGAATTTCCTCATTGGAAGTTCCCTGCTCTGATGAAATCACAAGTCTAGTTCTCCCCCATGAACTGCCTCCCTCCCACCTGCCAAAAAAAGTGGTCAAGGCCCTGTGCTAGGTGCTAGAGATACAAAGACAAATAGGACACTAGATCCTTCCTTTAACGAGTTTATATTCTATTTAGAGGTACAACATATACACAGATAAATAAATATGCTGTAATTTGAAGGTAGGAGAATCAAGGGTCTGGATAATGAGCATAGTGGTATACTAGAAAGGATGCTTCATTTGGAGTTAGAGAATTTGGTTCACATTTTATCTATGCTACTTACTACCAGTGTGTCCTTAGGCAATTTACCTAACTTAACTGAGCCTCAATTTCCTTATCTTTAAAATAAGGAGGTTGGACTAGGTGAAATTTAGATTTCCTTCCTGCTCTAAATGCTATGATCCCAAGTGGCAGTAGGGGAAAGATGCCATGCCCAAAGTCCGGTGGTGTGAGTTAGGAGACATGAGAGAAGAATTGGGCAGCACTGGAGAGGTGACAAGGGTTGTAGTGTCCATAGGAGAAAAGGTGGGTTTTAGATAATATGCAGTAAAAAAAGAATGTATATGAGTAAGAGATCCAGAATGAAGCAGCATTTATTCATGATAAGGAAGGGATTCTAAGGTATGATTGGCAGTGAACAATAGAGGCCAGGGAGAGGGAAGGTCCAGCTCTTTAGATCGGAAAGGTTTATGGAAGAGGATGGTGGGAAACAGTTTTGCCTAGGACATTAGTTATGGGTGACAGAGATTAGGAAAATAGGAGCTTTGAGAAGTTAATTGGGAAGTAAAAATTAGTTAAAGCAGAATTAGTTAATGGAGAAATTTGTAGAATTAGTTAATCTGAAGGTTCTGATAAAAATGTTGGTATGGTGGTATTTCTTTAAACCCCAAATGAATTTATTTTAGCTTCATGACTTGTGTGAAGTAACTGGGTTCCCATAAGGGAATGCACAGAGTTGGTGATGATCCTTAAAATATGATAGAAAATCAGTATTATTTCTATGCATTTGAGCTCATATTCCCATCATACCTAAAGTCTACAGTCTGTTTTTGTTAGGCCTTCAGAGTATAAGTACACTGACAAGTCTAAAACATAATTGACTGAGAAAGAAAAAAAAAACTTGTATGATTTTAGGTCTTACGAACTAACCCGGAAGGACCGACTGTACAAAAACATTATTCGAATGCAGCATACACATGGATTCAAGGCATTCCACATCCTCCCTCAGACCTTCCTCCTGCCAGCTGAGTATGCAGAATTTTGTAGTAAGTGATTGACTGAGAGCGTTGTGGTCCCCAACGATTACATTTGGACCAAATTCACCCCAGTGATTATCCCAAGCCTACAAGAAAAAGGAAAAAATTCAAAGAATTGTAGTTCCCAAGCAGAGAAATTGCAAGATTAACCTTAAAAAATTAACTTTATTTGAGTTATGTACTATGATAGTTTGCTTTGTGCATACAAAAAAAATACAAAAAAAGTATGTCTGAACATACTTGAGTACCACATTCATGCATGCCACTGTGTTTTGTTTGTCTGCATTGCCCACTCAAATTCACTTGCCTACCTATTGCCTACATATAAGCTTAACATTGTATGTCTCTTATTTTCTTTACGACGTGGGATACCTTTTCATGTCCTTCATTTATGTGCCTTGGTATCCAAGTACCACTTGTCTTTTATCAACCTTTTTCTTTTATGTCTGCTGTGCTTTTATGTCATATGTATCTATGTAAATATAAAATGATTATGTTGTATGTGTTCCATTTTCAGAGGTGACTATAAGACTCAAGAAGCTTCTGGTTCCCCATTTCTTCCATGTCAGTTCAGTGTACAGTGCCAGACTTTTTCCTCTCATGCCCACCAAAGCAAGATTTAAAAATTTTTTTATTTTTTATTGTGAACTTAATTATCAAGAAAACACATTCTAATATAAAGACCAAAAAGAGAGCTGTATATGAAATTTTGTTAAGTATAGTTTATTTTTAAATATATATTAACATCATAATAGTATTGTCATGCTAAATTGAAGATTTGAAGGGCAAAAAAGAGATCAGATTTAAGATCTTGTGAAATTCCCCCCAATCTAAGGCATGCCATCAGAACTTTTCACATATTTTCCAGCAAATGAATATTTAGGGAAATTAAATTCACAGAACTAATAGACATAGCTTTCTCCATACCATGAACATTTGAAAGTACTTTTAGAACTGGGGAAAAAACCCCACATACTATATTAAAATATAGTACCTAGCAGAGTACTTTTGCATATGGTAGGTACTCAGCAATTATTTGTTAAATGAATGAGAAATTCTTCTGGCCCAGAAGTTCTTAGCCTATTTTGTGTCATGAACCCCTTTGACATTTTGATAAAGACTAGGGACCCCTTCTCAGAATATTTTTACATGTATGAGACAAAACATGTAGGATTACAAAGAAACAAATTATATTGAAATACATTTATCTGAATATTTAAAAAGTCACAGGCTCTAGGCTAAGAATCCCTATAGATTACCATAGATCTCACTGACAGAATTTTGAACCTCTAGGAAGTTTCAGGGACCTTCCATTTGCAGGGAATGCAATTCCATAAGTATTTATTATATAGTATGATCAAGTTGGGTCATACTAATTGGGTATCTGGTTATTTACAAGGGTAGTATTAAAACTAGTTAAAAGTTTGGGTACTTATGCCTCCAATACAGGTCTCTGTTTTATTTCTTCCTAATGATCTGCCTGACCAACCATTAGACTTTTCACTTGATGATAAGAGTATTTCACCAGCCTTGTCCGTAGCTAGTGAACAACCATTTCTTCAACTGACAACAGCAGTATAAAATCTTAGTGTCATGCTTAGATCCCGCTCTAGACACTTGGTCCAGGGAATAGCTATTTTATTGGGGATGTAAAGGCCAGGGTTAAAAATAGACCCTAATATCAGCCCCTCCAAAATAATTTCTAGGAATTTTATATTCCTGATGTTGTTTCTTGAAAACTGTAAAAAAGTCATTTATAGTGGAACTTGCCAGACTTTTTCATTCATAGCATACTCCAATATTTCTAAACTTGCTCTAACATATAGGAGAAGAGGGAGAGGGCAGATGGGAAATGTGGCTGAGTAGTAGCAGTTCTCTGCCACCGCAAATGATGAAAATTGGCATATTGTTCTTCTGGTGGAATAGTCTAGATGTGTAAACCTTTGAAAAGACATTTGACTCCGATAGTGAGGGCAAGAGAGAGAAGATTTAGAATGACTTCTTGTGGGAAAAGGGAAGGAGAGCAAAGGAGAGAGCTCATATTTCCCTGGTCAAAGGTAGATTGCCGAACAGGGTACTGACCAAAGATAGAAAGAAGCTGGAGTTATTTTGGGTAGAGGAAAAAAAGGTGAAAATTTGAAGGTCATAGGCAGGTCATCTCTAATAGCCCATAAAGGAGATGAGTTGAAACTTGAACTATGTCAAAAGTTCATTGTGACATATCGATATGCCACAAATGTTAATTGTTTGATTGATATTGATATAGTGGTAAAAAGACACTAATTTATTGATTAGTAACATTGTCTATTTATTGGAATGAAGGAAAATTTTCATGGGACTTATTAATAAAATGTTGATGTTGCCTTAGGGTTAATGGCACTGAAATATATGATGTACTTTTGTGTTTATTTATACACAGACACCAGGCAACATTGCAAGTTGGTTCTGTGAAAACCTCATGTTAGATGAAACAACGTTACAAAGGGCAGTTATTTTTTCAGGAACAGTGCTCTAAATGGGATGGCAAACAGTTGGATGCCTAGAGAAGTTTATATTGGAATTCAGATCCTAGTGTGGATTCACCTTATGATCTGAATATTGAACAATTGGCTGGTCCTGGGTGTCATTCTTTTATGTTGGCGTTTGCTTATAACGTATTTATAATATTTTTATGGCAATGTTATGTAGGGGTATGTCAGTGTTCCTTCTTCATTTCCCATTCATTTGGAGAAGAAAATCAAGAAAAATTCATTCCTCACATAATGTTATATACCCTTTTTTTCTTGCTTTGAAATGATAACCATTGCTGCTTTTAGGGACTGCTTTCTGCATAGTAGAAGGGGAAAACAAAGGTTTAAATTAAAGGAGCAGCTTCACAATACTCTTGGCTATGGTAATGGGTTTGGAAGGTCTGTTAATCTGTTCCTATCCTTTTGCTTCCATCTCTTTTTATGGAGTGGAATGCAAAAGCATTTATTAAGTACTTACAGTATGTCAAGCACTGGGTTAAGCACGGAGGATTCAAACAGAAATTTGAGACAATCTCCAGTCTCACAGATGTCACATTTTATTTGGGTTAGACTACATATAATGGAGGGTTCAGTTTCATGATAGGTAGAAAGACCAACTGGTACTTAGGTTCTTCTAGAAAAAGTACCAGGGCAGATGACAAGTTCCCCAGAGTCTTAGATAGCAAATGGCAGAGCAGATGGACTGGTAGGAAGTTGGCAGTGGGGGAAATAGGAATATATTAGGAGAGAGGATGACAAGTGTTTCTTCTGCGGTGACATCTGGTGCTACTGGTCCATCCTTGGGCTGTTACTAGGCTGAAATGAGGAAGGTAAAGGTTCCCAAATCCTTCCTTTGTGACCAGTGGTAGTACTGGTCCTGGTCACTGATCCCCTTTTGTCTGCCTCCCTTGTGCTAAGCCATAGGTCCTGCTCCCCAAAACACTTCTGAACCAATGGAAAACTACCTGACAGAGTATCTGGGGCTCTCAAATGCTCCCATGAAGGTATAGGGCAGACGTTGAGTTTCACAGATACTGACCTAGACTATTTGTGGACTCTTGTCTTCTAGTGAACTAACCTTATCCTCCCCTCCCCCCCCCCCACACACACCCATTATAGAGCTAGTATCAAGTACAACTACAGTATGCAAAACACCTGAGGGCACCTGTGAAAGGGAAAATCCCAGATTACTTACAAAGCTATACCTTTTCCCTATTTTCCTAGATTTTATTTTAGTTCACAAACACGAGTTACTTATAGAGTTCTTTCACTTTAATCAAGGAGAGTTTATTCAGTGAAGGAGTGAAATATTCATTGATCTAAATTCTGATGAACTTTCCCCATTTCTTAACTCTCATCACGTTACTGTTCTTTAGTCAATGGGATAAGAATCTTGGACTGATGAAGACTACTGAGGGTGGTAGCAGATTAAGATGTAGTTGTTTGCATAATTCTTTCCCCATATTTTAGAATGAAAGTATCAGGGGATGATATAAGAAATTATGTAAGTAAAATGAGTTGTTTTTAAGTTAGTTGAAAAAGAAACATTCTCTTAGCTACTACTGATCTCCATTTAGAGACTTGAGAAATGTCCTTTACTCCTGGGTACCCTTTGCTGAGCATTCACAAACCTGTAAACTTATGATCTATCTTTTCCTCTTGTAATATTTTGAACAGATTCCTATTCAAAGGACCGGGGACCTTGGATAGTAAAACCTGTGGCCTCTTCCAGGGGACGTGGTGTCTACTTGATAAATAGTGTAAGTGGAAAGCAGATGGCAAATCTTTCTTCTTGCTCTAGGTCTTCATTCTTCCTGACTTTCTGTCTTAGGGAAGGATGTGTTTACTTTTTGGTAGGAGCAATTACTTCTGAGATTAGCATTGCATAGTATATATGGGAGGAAGAGGGTTTTACTTCCACTCAGCTTATTGCCAAAGTTACCTGCCTCCATTTCAGCAGGTGCTTTGAAGCTAAAAGTCTGATTATTCAGCTTATGTGGTTGTGTGATACCAACAGCTAGCTACTAGGAGGTCTGCTATCTTATTTTAGTATCTTGACATAGTATAAAAACTTCAGCAACAATTACCATTCAGTAACGTATATTTAGCTTCCATTATGTACAAAGTCCCAGATGCCTGCCTTTAATGTTATCATGGAGATAACTCTGTTTTTAAATATGGAAGTTAGGTTTTATTTCAGCAAAAGACTTTGAAATCTCTGATCTTTGCAAGATTTTCTGTTCATATTTCTGGGTTCTGCTCCAGAGTTCATTTTTCACATGAATGTAGAATATGTATATGAGATGATATTTGTAAAACACTTTGTAAAGCTTTAAGCACCATATAAACCTAGGTGTCATCGTCATCATCATCATCATCATCCTTATTATTATATGGAAGCCTAGTAACCAGTGGTCTTTCAAATCAGAAAAAGTTCTAAATTCAAACTGAGTTCAGAAATCAAATGCAAAATAAGACATCCCATAATCTTTCTTGCCCAGGAGATGTTAATATGATTCTATAATGATAATTTGTACAGAACTAGGGCAAGGCTATTGCACTTGAGAGGTCTTTTAATCTAGGCCTTTATATATGTCATAAGGCCAAACTCATGTTCCTGTGTCTCTTTTTTTCTCCTCTTTGATTCAAATCTGACCTGGCATAAAGATTGCCTTCTTGAGAACTTTTCTTCTGGATAGATGCCAATGGCTTTAGTGTTGTTTGAATCTCTTAGAAGGCTTTACTTTGGATTTAGTTCTAAGATGCCAGATTAAATTGCTTTTGAAAGTGAAGTATGATAAAAATTTGCTTCTCATTTTGCTAGGAGTCAAAAAGTATAGCAACTGTTCCCAGCTCATCTAGGACATTTTTATTTTCTTGAGTTCTTTGCCATAGTGAAATATTTTTAAATCATCCTCATAAAGTATAGAAAAGTGAAACTTTTCTTGGTTGATCTAAGATGTATAATCTATGTTCCCTATACCCACTCTCTTTATCCCCCTGCCCCTCTTGTCCCCAGCCTCTCTCTGTCTCCTTTTTCTCCCTCTTCCTTTCCTCCCCTTTCTTCCCCCTCAAAAAGACCTCTTGTAAAGAGTACTACACTATTGGGGAATATGGTGGACAAAATATTTAGGAGCTTCCTTCTCCCCTCTCTTTCCTCCCTCCTTGTTTTAGAGACCCCCTGCATAGATCAAAATGGTTGGCAAGAACCTTTATCTCCTTTCCTTCCCCCAAAGCTTTGGAATGATTCTCATTCTCTTAGGTATTTGTTTTAGGTGCCAGAGAAAAGCCTGAGAATGTGCCAACAGGCATAGAGTGTATATAGCTTGAGGAAAAAAATGTTCCCATCCCATCAAAACTCTGGCATTTTATTGTCTCTTTTACCTGTTACACAGATGTTTAAACATTTTAGTTTTTCTCTACCTGTATACAGATTTCCAAATTTTCTGTTCTTTTATTTACCTGGATTCTTTCCTGTGGAATATATGACCTGTTACCCAGTTGCATAAAGTAACTCTTTCCAAGGCTGCTGCCTGGATTCCTTTTAAATTTGAAGGAGATGAGAGGGAGAGGGAGGAGAGTGAAAGCCTGGATGGAGAGGTTGTAAGCAAGGGTTCATGTGAATATGAACACCTAGGGCAGGAATAGATGGATTTGTGGGCAGGGGGACAAATGAAACATCATGATCTGCCATTGCATTGAAGCAAGAGTGCCTCATAGTTAAAATCTCCTATGAGTCATAATTTGGACATTTCTAAGTACCAGCTTTTAAAATCTAATGCATTTATTAGAAGATAGGTAAAAATAGAAAAATATACTGTTTTATAGGGCACTATAGAAAACCTAAAGTCCTAGACTCTATTGGAAGCTTTTTGATCAATTTTCTTTTTTTTTTCCTTTTTTTTTCTTTTTGGAGGGGGGAATGCAGGGCAATTGGTGTTAAGTGACTTGCCCAAGGTCACACGGCTAGTAAGTGTTAAGTGTCTGAGGCTGGATTTGAACTCAGGTCCTCCTGACTCCAGGGCCAGTGCTCTATTCATTGTGCCACTTAGCCACCCCTTGATCAATTTTCAAACATGGCTTTCTTTTGACTATATAAATATAAAACTATTAGCTTTAACTCCTTTAGAAATTATGACTAGGTACCACAGTTGTCCAAATCACCATTTTTTAATGTTAAGGCAGATATTTTCAGATTCAGTTATGAATGTAAAAATGAAATTTACCCATCTATGTTTTGTGACTGAGCTTATACAGCATTAATATTTTTCCCAAGATTTAAAGAGTTAGGTAACAGAGAGTTGCCATCCATGCAATGTATTATTTGTAAATATAATTATATGTAGCATTCTCACTTGATCTTGTTTATATATCTCCTTGTGTGTCTTGCATCTTTTTCCTATATATTCTTTCTTCCTTTCAGTGCTTTCTGAGAATAGAGATAGTCTCTTTATATTCTTATGTATTACCATATATAACCTATGCTAAGCACATAATATGTGGTTAGTGAATGCTATTGAGTTGTGAAACTAAACATTTTTTTGTGTTTTTGTTTATCAGAAACGATGAGCTATTATCTTAAAATGTAATCAGAAATAGATATTTCCAGTTTTCCTAAACCAAGAGCCCTGGTTTAGAATGCTATAGTCAATAATATGAATCATGGATTATTGCTTCTGTAATTAGAATGATTAAAATGAGATAAGTGGGAACCAGTAAAAAAAGTATAGATCTGTCACCATTAAAAATATTATTTACCCATCTGCACTGTGCAAAACACTTTCTGGTTTTTGTCTTCTAGGAGCTTTGCAATATTATTCCTAATGTAAACAGACAGAAAAGAGATATATTCAGACAACTGAAGAGTAAAGAAATACAAATTGATATTATTTATATTATGTACACATAATGGAGTAAATGTATATCTAGGACAATGAGTCAAGGGAAAGTCTTGGTAGTTAGGTTTTTCTTGGAATAAAGGCTTGAAAATAAATATGACCTGAGGGAGCAAAGCTGTTTGGGTGATTATATTCCTATTGCAGCATTTGTTTCTTTCGATATTTTTCTCTCTAGCAAGAGAGAAAGAATTATTTAAAGTTTGGAACACAACCTATAGTGTATTACTTTGTACTGAGAGTTAATTAATTCAATCAATATTAATTAATTCTGTGGGGGAATTTGACTTGTGAGAATCTGACCAAGAAAAGCCAAAGGGAATTAGGGACTGATATTGGTAATTCATTAGATGGTGGTATAAATGAATACTGGTCTCAGAGTCCCAGTGAGATCATAGCGTAATAGAGAAGATTTGTTGAGAGAGTTTTGTGTTGCTGACTTTATGAATATAAATAGAAAGTAAGAAAAAAAATTCTAGATCCCTTCTGTGAATGAACTCATAAGATCCAAATGAGATACTTATATCTCTGAATTATTAATGTACCTTGTTATAGGTTACGAAATCACTTTTATAAGCAATGAAAATGAATTCCAGAGAATAATTCTGTGGATTGACAGGAAACCAGAAGGTCTCTTTGTTAAATATATTTTGATGGATATGCGATTACATTGAAGTAGGTACTCACTTTCATGACCTCTTATCCTTTGATCTTTTGTCCCTGTCTTCCTGCAAATCTTGCTGGGGAGTCTACCTATTCTACTGGAAAGCCTTTATTTTTAGACATGAATGTATACCAATGGAGCATATGGTTGCTCCAGAGTATAACTTACTCTTGAGTAACCAATTACTTTTTACAGTTCTGTTTATACAATTCTAGTTAAATAGATCCTGTCCGCTGCTTCTGTTATATAATTGTGTGTTGTTAATGTATTGCAGCCTACTTGTGTCCACTACATACCTCTCCTTTACTTTTTGGGGTCAGTTAGCCTCAACTCTGATTCTTCAAAGACTGTTACCTGTGACTCAGACTCATTCATCATCACTAGAAAAATAGCTTTTAAAAAAATTTACTGACATCTCCATCTTCTGTTTTTATCTCATCTTCATTTCTAGAGAGAGCTTGTTGTCTTTTGTAACATAGCATAAAAAAGAGAGAAAAAAGAAACAATTTGGCAAAGTGAGCAAACACATCAACTAAGTCTGATGATATATGCGTTGTCCCACATTCTTAAATGCTCCAAATCTGCAAAAAAGAGAGATGTGCATTTTTTTCTCCCTTCTTCCATGCCAAGCTTGGTCATTATAATTACATGACATTCAGTTTTGCTTTTTTTGTTCTTTCTATCTCAATTGGTATAATTCTGTAGGTTTACCTGGTTCTGCTTATTTTACTTTGCATCAGTTCATTTAAGTCTTCACCTTGTTCTCTGTATCAGAAAAATATCTTTTTTTTTTAAACAACAATAGCTTTCTTTAATTGCACATCAACCAAATTTCCATTTTTGTGACTATTTACTTTTATTTTGTAGAGCTTCTCTTAGAACTTAGATTTAAGATTTTGTTTTTCTTTAGTGTAGGCCCTTTTCCCTTAACCCTATGGTAAGGTCTCAATGTATAATTTGTGAAGCTTCAATTTTTCTGCCAAATTGGGTTTTAAAATTCCATCTTCTGGACACTTGACTTCTTGAAGGATTTATAGGTGAAGAAATTCATAACAGTCACACGTTGAATCAACTTTTTACACTTTTGTGGACAGTTTATTGCTATAGTTCCAGTTGAGGCAATAGACTGCTTTAGACTTCTTAAAAGTAGAGAATGTTGTATCCTCATCTTTTTGTGCCCACTTTCAGCTATAATAATTTATTCTTCTACTTTGTCTTTACCTTTAGTCCCATGTTGCTTATGTGTTCTTGTTTATTTTCTTAATATTTAAATCTAGAGCTATTTGAAACAATGATATAATTCCAGAAATCATTAAATTAGCCTACTTTATCAATTAGCCCAAAATGTATTATTCTTTAGTATATTTTTATTCTTTAGTGTATTTCTACTGTGTGCCAGGCATTGTGCTAAGCTTCTCATAATTATCGCCTCGTTTAATCTTCATGACAAGCCTGGAGAGTGTTAACATCAGCCCCAATTTACAGTTGAGGAAGCAGACAGCCAGAGGGATTTGCCTGGGGCCACACAGTGAGCAGTGTCTGAGGCTAGATTTAAACCTGGGTCTTCCTGACTTCCTGACTTCCACCCAAGTTTTCTTAATATATAATTTTTTTTCCAGTAGTTTTTACATATGTGTCACATGTATTGAAGAAATCATATACTCCTATTGGACAAATAAGCTACATAAAGTCAGGGACATGGTTCATTTACACTTTGTATTTCTACCAGTCTCTTGCACAGTGTTCTCTATTTGTTAAACATTTATTGAATCGGATTAGTTTGAATTGGGTTCAGAGTTACATCCTTGTTCTTAAAACTGCTATTTCTCTCTGATTCTCTTTTTTTCTTTTTTTCCCTCCTTCCCTCACATATATGTATATAAATATATAGACATATACAGATGGATAACTAGATAGATAAAGTATCTATTAAGCATTTCTATGAGCTAGGCAGGGCAGTTAAATGGCACAGTAGATAGAGTGCCAAGCCTGGAGTCAGGAAGACCTGAGTTCACATCCAGCCTCAGATACTTACTAGCTGTATGACCCTGGGCAAGTCACTTAACCTGTTTGCCTCAGTTTCCTCATCTGCAAAATGAGCAGGAGAAGGAAGATACTTCAGTATCTTTGCCAAGAAAACCCCAAATGGGGTCACAAAGAGTCGGACATGACTGAAACAACTGAACAACAGCATCAACTAGCCACTATGCCAAGCACTAGGAATACAGATAAAAGCAAGACAGTCCCTGCCCCTAAGGAGCTTACTTTCTCAGAGGGGATGACAACATACAAAGGGGTATGAAAAGTTTTAGGGAAGGGGTACATACACAGGGACATGGTGGAGAGATGGCTAGGAAATGGCGTGGAGGCCTAGGCCACTGGCAAGATAAGGCAAAAATCTCCTCTATCAGAGCCAAGGGATTTAGGAGTAGAGTCCAAGATTTTTTTCTCTCTCCTTCCCTTTCTTGGTCCTGTGTAAGAGTTTTTTTCTTTCATGTCTTTCCAAATGGCATAGTTCCCTTCTGCATCTCATCGTGTTAATGCTTTGGATGCTGGTAGAGCTTGGATGTGGCTAGAGCACTGGGCCCAGAGTCAGGAAGACCCAAGTTTAAATCTGGCCTCAGACAGTGCTCACTGTGTGGCCCCAGAAAAATCCCTCTGGCTGCCCGTTTCCTCAGCTGTAAATTGGGGCTGATATTAATGCTTCCCAGGCTTTTCTTGAAGATTAAACAAGGTGATAATTGTGAGAAGCTTAGCAGACGGCCCGGCACACAGTAGGTGCTTATTACATGCTTGTTCCCTTCTCCCCATTCTCCCCCTTTTCTCCCCACCTGCTTTGCTTCTTGAGTAGGGAGCTTTAATGAACTATGTATGAGAATAAATTTATTTACCATCTCGCCACTAACTTCTTGGACCAGTAACTTAAATTGTGTTTCAACCTTCCCATCTGTAAACTGTTTACCATTACATTATCCTTTTTTCTTTGATTCCATGGCTACAACATTGGTGGAATCCTCATCTCCTTCTGTCTTCCATTTCAATGGACTCATACACCTAGGCTGCCTATGTTAGTTTCTGTTCTAATTCATCTTATACGTAGTTGTTAGAAAAATCTACTTCAGACAGTATTTTCATCATCATCATCACTATCACTGCCATCGTCGTTATTGCAGCTCTTTGAAGGTTACAAAGTGATTTTCCTACAGAATCTTATTTCATTATCACAACAGCTCTGTGAGGTGGGTGCTGTTATAGCCAGCATATTTATACTTCACAGAAGAGAAAACTGATATTTAGATAGGGAAAATTACTTGCTTTGAGTCATGCAGCTAATAAGTTTCGGTGGTAGGATTTGCACTTTGGCCTTTCTAACTCTGGGTACTATATGCTCCATCCAGTATGTCACCCTGATTTTCATAGCTGCAGCCACTACAGTCATTTGCTTCTACCCATTTTTTAAAATTTTTTGAATTGATGAGTCAAATTGCTCGTCCCATGTAGGTCAATAACTTTTGCAAGTGAAAGTCTTAGAGACTTTCCTGGGACACTCAGAGATTAAGTTACCTGGGGGTTGGGAACATACAAAGCCAGTATGTATTAGAGTTCTCTACTATGTTCTCTTCTTCATCAGCACTACTTCACTTGGTGACCTCTTCACCTCCCATAAATTAAATTCTCATCTCTATGCAGCTGATTCTCAAATCTAGCTATCCTATTGCTGTTCTGGAACTTCTTTTGAGTGTTATTAGTAGTCAGCCAGTCAGTAAACATCCATTAAGCACCTATTTTGTACCAGGCATTTTGCTGACTTCCAGTCTCACATCTCCTTTGGCCTTTCAGATATCTCAGACTGGATGTCAAGCAGACATCTAAAACTCAACATGTCTAAAACTTAACTCATTATTTCCCCCTCCCTCCAAACTTCCCTTTTACTGTTGAAGGCACCATGGTCCTCCCAGGCTTACAACTTGGGTGTCATCCTAGACTCCTCACTATCTCTTACGCTCCAAATATGTTCTGTTGCCAAGACTTACTGCTTTTACCTCTGCAACATCTCTCCTGTAGGCTCCCCTTTTCTCCTCGGACACTGCCACCACTCTGGTGCAGGTCTATAGGTTCTCATCAACTCATGCCTGGATTATTACTATAGCCTGATGGTACGTCTGCCTGCCTCAGGTCTCTTCCCACTCTAGGCTGTTCTCTAGTCAACCACTAAAGTGATTTTCCTAAAGTTCAAGTCTCCCGATATCACCCTGCTACCCGGTAAACTTCAGTGGCTCCTTATTGCCTCAAAAAGCAAATACAAAATTCTCTATTTGGCATTCAAAGCCTTTCATAATAGCCTCGTCTTACCTTTCCAGCCTTCTTTCACCTTACTCCCTGACATGTACTCTTAGATCCAGTGACACTGGCTTTGCTGTTCCACAAATAAGACACTTCATCTTTCAGGTCCAGGCACCTTCTCTGACTGCCTCGCTTGCCTGGAATGCCCTCTCTCCTCATCTCTCTTCTCTTCCCTGACTTTCTTCAGGTCGCAGCTACAATTGCATTTTCTGTAGGAGGCCTTTCCCAACTCCTCAAAATTCTGGTGCCTTCTCTTTTAAAATGATTTCCTGTTTATCCTGTAGGTCTTTGTTTGCATGTCTCCTACCCTGCTAGATTGTGAGCTCCTCAAGGGCAGGGACTGTCTTTTACCTCTTTTTATATTCACTATATACACTTAGCACAGTTTCTGGCACATAGTAGGCATTTCATAAATGTGTATTGAGTGGCTGACTCTGCCTGTCTACCTTTCTTTTAGCCATATTATCACATCTAAGCTTTCCCCTTGCATTCAGATGTGTCAGTCATCTGGACTTCCTATACTTCTCTAAATGTAGATCTCTCATGCTTTGTCATTTTGATCTCTGCACTAGCCAAACTATCCTGATCTCTGTCTCCTTTAAATGACTCAATTTTCCCATCTGTTTACCTTTGCAAGTGCCTTTTTCTTGTGTTTGATATCCGTGGTCTCTTTACCAGGTACTTGATGGCTTCTTGAGTTTGATTCAGTTCTTTCTTACTCAAAAAGCTTTCCCAGATTTATCCCATCTAACTTTGATCACTCTTACACTCGGTATCTCTTCAGTGTATTTGGTCTCATTTTGTATTCTTGTGTCCTTACAAATGTGCCGCCTTGTATTCTTCTCACATCATTTCACCTTTAATCACCATTAACCCTTTACCTGGATTGTAAGTTCCTCAAGGATAGGAATTGTGGTTTTTTTTTCCCCCATTCGTTTGTATTCTTCCATAGCACCTAATACACGTGCTTAATAGATAATATTCAATAAAAAAATAATAACACAATAACACATTTATATAGTGCCTTTGGGCTTACAAAGCACTTTCTTCCCGACCACCTTGGGAAATGTCATAGACATATGCTCCTCATTTCACAGATGAGCAAACTGGGGCTTAGACAGTTCAGTGATTTGCTCCTGGTTAGACCACTAGTGTCAGAGCTAATGCTCCATGCTCCTTCTGTTACAGAGAGAAAACCTACCCTTTTCCAAAGGGGGTATGAGTATTTGCTATTTAAAGGACTGTGAGCAGTTCTTTAAAGTCTTTGGAGAAGCTAGTCATTTAAAAGTAAGGTAACATTTTAAAATTTACTTCTCACCTAAAATTGGAAGAAAACAAGTTTTTACTTACCAGCAATTTTTTTTTCATTCAACTCTATATGTAAGTTTGTATAATCATATATATATGCATATATATGTGTGTGTGTATATATGTGTATATATATATATATATATATATATACATATATATATGTATAAAATGAATTTCTTGGCTACAGCCATCTCTCAAGCTGTAGAGGGAAGAGTCATGATCTTTATTGGTTTTTGGCATTACTTATACTTATGGAATCACAGATCCTTAAAATATTGATGTAAGTTTATAAAGCTCTTTGGAGAAGGGGGAAGGTAATAAACATTTATATAGCGCCTGGTATGTGCCAAGCACTGTGCTAAAACTCTTTACTAATATTATCTCATTTGACCCACACAACAACTCTTCGAGGTAGGTGCTATTGTTATTCCTGCCTTACAGTTGAGGAAATTGAAGCACACAGAGATTAAGTGACTTACCCAGCCAGAATCAGACTGAGTGTTGGAATCTGCATTTGAACTCAATGTTCCTGACTCTAGGCCCAGCCCTCCATCCACTGTACCATCTAGCTGCCTCTTTGGGATATATAGGATATATAGAAAGTGAAAGCTATTCTGTAGAGTAAATTTATGTTGTTTGATTGTTATCGGTCAGTAACAGAGCTCAGGGAAAAGACATGGGTTAAAAGAAGACTGGAGCAGTGCTTAAAGTTTGTCTTTCTCAAAAGGTCTGAAGTATTGCTTCATATTATGTGTTATGGTGCTTCAGTACTTCTGTCCTCTCAATTCTTTCTCTCTACTCTATAGCCAAACCAAATTTCGCTGGAAGAGAACATCCTGGTCTCTCGTTATATCAACAATCCCCTGCTCATAGATGGTAAGTTGTGATTATGTCTTTGTCTATATTGGGCTAGATATTGCTACACTGTTCTTAAGGTCAGGTCTTGGTGATTTGAAAATTCTCTTCTAAAGAAGAAATCCTCATTAATGTAGTCTTAGATTATAACAAAATCCAGTTTTTTCACAAGGAATGGGGATGGGGATGGGGATGGAGATGGAGATGGAGATGGAATATTGTCTTTTCCATGCTCTACATGTTTTATTTAATTTTTTACAGTGTGTAATTAGAATTATTTTCCATTGAAAAGTCAATGTTTCTTCTAGATTTCAAATTTGATGTACGTCTCTATGTGCTTGTGACGTCCTATGATCCTCTTGTCATTTATCTCTATGAAGAAGGGTTGGCTAGGTAAGAAATATCTTCAGTGATTCTATATTCTGTTCTGTTCTATTCAGTGTTTGGTTAGCTCTATACTGTTCCTTTTTATTATGTTGTTCAGCTTATTAAGATTGAATGAACCCAAATTATTTCATATTATAGAAACTGGCCTCATTATACTTTATATACATATACAGATATATGTAGACACATTTCCAGGTTCATTCAGTAATTAGTTTTGAATATTGGTAGTTGGAATGAACTACCTAATGAATTAATAATGAACTAATGAATGAATCAAGGCATAGTGTCTGAATAGAGTGAAATGTTCAACCACAAACAAGATCCTCATCATTAAATGTGCTAATTAGCATTATTTCTTATATTCCTTTCTCTAATCTTGTTCCACTGATCTTTTTATTTTTAACCATTACCAGATGATTTTGATGATTTCTGCTTTATAATATTGGTTGATATCTGGAAAGGATAGGGCCATTCCCCTTTCATCCCTACTACTTTTCATTATTTTCCTTGATATGCTAGAAATTTTTGCTTTGAAAAATGAATTTTGTTATTATTTTGTCAAATTCTATAAAGTATTTTTTTTGTAATTTGATTGGCATAACATTAGCAGTGTGTATTAGTTTTGGTAGTATTGTCATCTTTATTGTATTGGCTTGGTGCAGGCACAAGAACTGACTTTTCCTCCAGCTATTTAAGTTGTTCTTTATTTCTTTAAGAAGTACTTTTTAATTGAATCTATACAAGTCTTTTGTGTGCTTTGATAGATCAATTCACAGACATTTTATACGTTTTGTAGTTACTTGGAATGGAATTCCCATTTTTGTTGCTTCTCGATTTTGGTATTATATAAAAATATTGATTTTTGAAGAATTATTTTTGTAGACTGCAGCTTTGCTGAAACTGTTAATTGCCTTAACCTTTGCTGATTCCTTAGATTTTCTAAATAAACCATCATATCATTTGCAAATAAAGATAGTTTTATCTTCTCTTTAGTTATTTTTATGCACTTAATTTCTCCCTCTTGTGTTATTGTTGTTGGCCCGCATTTCTAAAAATATGTAAAATAATATTAGGAAGAATAGGCATACTTATTTCACTCATATATTTATTGGAAAAGGTTCTAGAGAATATTATATATGATGTTTGCTTTTGGTTTTAGAGAGATACTTTTTAGGAGACTAAAAAGAGTCCTTCTATGCCTGTACTTTGTAGTGTTTTTTATAGCATTAATGAGTGTTATATTTTGTAAAAGTTTTTTTTTCTACATCTATTAAGATAATCATGTGGTTTTATAGGTTTTTGTTTTTTATGTTTATAGTTTTCCTAATATTGAACCATCCTTGTATCCCTCCTATAAATTCAACTTGGTCATAATGAATGATTTCTTAGACAAATCCCTGCAATCTGTTTGACAGAATTTTATTTAAAATTTTTGAATCAATAGTCATTAATGATATTGGTCAGTAGTTCTCCTTCTTTGTTATCTTTCCCTAGTTTATGTATTAATATAGAAGGATTCTGGTAGTGTGCTTTCTTTTGCAGTTTTTGAGAAGAATTTGTATAGTATGGGTACTAATTGTTCTTTAAAAGTTTGATAGAATTCCCCTGTGAGTTCATTAGGTCCAGTAGTATATTTCTTTGGGTAGTTCCTTTATGGCTAGTTCTATTTGCTTTCCTGAGATTGGATTATTTAAGATCTATATTTGATCTTCTGTCAATTTGGATATTTTCTATTTTTGAAGGTATTCCTTTATTTCTTTTATGACTTTGTGTAATAGGTTCTGTTTCTTATTTTTTAAAATTTCTTTATTTTTTGTTGTGATTTCACATTGCTCATTTGCTGTTTTATTGTTTTAATTTTAGGCACTCTTAAAACATGATTCTAAATTTCTTTACAGAACGGTTGAACCATTTTACAGTTCCACCAACTGTGTGTTGATATGCCTGTCTTTCCACACCACCTCCAGCATTGACTATTCCAATGTTTTGTCTTACTCATCTGTTTTCTCGGTGTGAGATAAAACTTCAGAATTATTTTAATTTCTGTTTCTCTCATTTATTTTTAGTGATTGGGAACAGTCTCTTTTATATTGTGGTTAATAGTTTACACTTTATCTTTTGAAAATGGCATCTGGAGTGTCCAGTGCCTCACAACATTGGGCAAAATCATAGGATCATAGATTTAGAATTGAAAGGGGCCTTAGAGGCTCTTGAGTCCACCCTCCTCACTTTACATATGATGAAACTGAGACTGAAAGAGGTTAAGTGACTTAGCCAAGGCTGCACAGAATCCAAAGGGATTGAAATTTAGGTCTTTTAAACTCAAAATTCATTGTTCTACTCACTGTGTCATTTAGTTGCTTGTTCATATCCTTTGGCCTTATATCCATTGGGAATAGTTCTTGGTCTTACATATTTGTACTAATTCCTTATATATCTTGGATTGAAGGTCCTTATTAAAGATATCTGATAACAGTTCTTTCCTAAATGTCAGTTTCTATTAGCTTCATTTTTTTTATATGAAAGCTTTTCAATTTCACATAATTGAAATTATGTTTCATATTTTGAGATCTCAAACCTTTGGTTAAGAATTCTTCCCCTTGCTATAGCTGTAAACATACTACCATACATTTATTCTAATTTTTTAGAAATAATGTGACCTTTTATATTATTGACTATTTATTTGGACAATTTTTTAAAATTAAATTTTATTTTATTTTCAAACAAAGATGAGCCTTCTTTCAGTCCCAATTCCTGCTTTCCCACCCCCAAATGGGAAAACAAGAAAAAAGCCTTGTTACACACATGTACAGTCAAAAACAAAATTTTTCATTGACTGTGTTTGAAAAAATATATTTTATTCTGAACCCTTTACCTCTCTGTCAGGAGATGGGCAACATGTTTCAGCATGAGTCCTCTAGAATCCCAGTTGGCTTTTACACTGATAAAGTTCCAGCACAATATTATACCTTCACATTTATATACAATAACTTGTTTATTCAATCCCCAGTTTGTGGACACCTCCTCAGATTCCCATTCTTTGCCACTTAAAAAATAACTATAAATATTTACATACAGTTCTAGAATTTGTTGTTAGTACTAAATGGATACCCCCTTCCCTCTCCTCCTCTTTCGCTCCTGTTTTACATCTGAGTGAAATATATATCTGAACTGTGTGTTTGTGTGCACCCACATGTGTTCTTCTTTCTTTTGACTAAATCAGATGAGGTTCTAGTCTCAGCTGCCCCCCTTCCCGTTAATTTATATAGATATCTACTTGTGTACTTTGATTATGTGAGATGATTTTCCCTAAACTTCCTGTCCCTCTTCCCTTCTCCCCAGAACATTCCTCTTTCCCTCTTTTTCCATCTTTTCTTCAGATCATCAAGATATAACAGAACCACTCCCAGGCCTTGTCTCATTGGACTCCCTTTATAAACCCTGATGATGATAGGGATCAGAGGGGACACATGTATCATCTCCCCATATTTGAATGTAAGCAGTTTAATCTTGTAAATTTAGTCCCTTATCATTGTTCTTTCATCTTTACTTTCTTATGTTTCACTTCACTCCTGTGTTTGTACTTCAAAGTTTCTATATAGCTCTGGTCTTTTCGCACCAGTGCTTGGAACCCCTGTATTTAATTAAAGATCCATTTTACCCTCTCTAGCATTACACTTAGTTTTGCTAGGTAAGTTATTGTTGGTTGTAAGTCCATATGCTTTGCTTTCTGGAATATAATATTCCAATTTTTTGCTCCTTTATGGTGGTGGCTGCTAAATTGTGTGTGATTTTGACTATGGCCCCTCACTATTTGAATTCTTTCTCTCTGGCTGGTTGCAGTATTTTTTCCTTGACCTGGAAGCTCTGGATTTTAGCAGTGATGTTCTTGGAAGTTTTTATTTTGGAATTTTTTTCAGGAGGTGATTGATATATTCTCTCATTTTCCATTTTGCCCTCTGGTTCTGAGAGATCTGTCAGTTTTCTTTTAAAACTTCTTGAAAATTGATTTCTAGGCTCATTTTAGGCTATTGTTTCAGTAGTCTAATGATTCTTAATTTTTTTTCTCCTTGATCAGTTTTCCAGGTGATTTTGCTATGAGATACCTTATATTGTCTTCTGTTTTTCTGTGACTTTGTTTTAATATTTCTTTTTGCCTCATGAAATCCTTTGCATCTGTTTGGTCTATTCAGATTTTCAGGGGATGTGTTGCTTGGACAAGCTTTTGTGCCTCTTGTGCCAAGCTATTAGTTAATTCCATTTCTAATTCTTTCTTCCATAGCTCTCATTTCTTTTCCAGTTTTATCCTCAAGTGCTCCATTTTTAAAAAAAATTTTAAACTTAAAAAGCAAAACAACTATTGCTTCATCTAGGAATGGAGTTCAATTTTAATTGAGTTTGTGACCCAGATGCGTTTTTTCTGTGACAATACTTACAGATGTTATGGAGTCATTCTCTTCTGTGTTGGTATCTCGAGCCTCCTTGCCGTGATCATAGCTTTTTTAATGGTGGCATTCTTTTCTTTCTTGCTCATTCTTCCAGCCTACTGCCTAACTTCAAACTTTGTTAGGGCTGGGCTCTGTGACACTTCTGCAGGGAAGGTATGGGCTAGTCTTCTTATTTTATTTTTTTAAATTTTTATTTAGTATTTTATTTTTCCCCAGTTACATGTTAAAACAATTTTAACATTTGTTTTTAAGACTTTGGGTTCCAAATTTTCTCCTTTCCTCCCTTCTGATGCCTCCCCACCTCCTTTGAGAAAGCAGGCTGTTCAATACAGGTTATACATGTGTAGTCATGCAAAACATATCCCTAATAGTCATGTTATGAAAGAAAACATTAAAAAAAAAAAAGCTCCAGAACATAAAGTAAAAAAAAGTGTGCTTCAATCTGCATTCAGACACCATCAATTCTTTCTCTGGGGATGGATAGCATTCCTAATCATAAGTCCCTCAGAGTTGTCTTGGATCATTGTATTGCTGAGAATAGCAAAGTAATTCACAGCTGATCATCTTAAAATATTGTTGTTACTTTGTACACAGTCTTCTTGATCTTGGCCTTGTCTTCTTGATGCTTTATTGGGGCATAAAGTGTTGTGTTATTCCAGAATCTCAGGGACAGGCTTGGGACCTACAGGTTTTCAGTGCTCCCAAAGTAATCAGATCCAGGGCAAAGAATTGATTGCTACCCTAGTCGTCTGAGCTCTGCAGAAAGTTTGGGTCTGAGAAAGAGCAAACTGATTGCTGAACTCTTTTGGAATTGGCCAGCTGGGAAGTGGTGTTGGCTCAGAATGTAATTATAGGTTACCCTTTGACCCAGGTTTTCAGCCCTAATCATTCTTTTGCTGTCTGGGCTAGACATTGGACGTGAGACTCTATTCCAGTTTTGGGGTCTGAGTCAAATTGCAGTTGCTTCTGCTGCTGGTTTCTGAATTGCTTCATTTCTCAGTGCTTACTTCTGACCAAGGCACTCCATGTGCAGGTCCCTTTCTCAGTCCGTCCTGGATCTACAACCTGGGGCTGTGTAGGTGACAAAGCCAGCAGTTCAATGTCCTTTTGCCCTGGGGCACAGCCTTTTCTTGGGTACTGGTGTGCTCCTTGTCCAACCATGTCCCCAGTGTTGACAGACCTCTCTGTCTGTCTCACTGTGCCACTCTTGGATGGACTGAGGGCTCGTTGTGACTTTTTTTTTGCATTTCCCCACCAGGATTCTGGCTGGTGCATTTTCTGAGTCTGTTAGAAGGAGTTTGTGGTGTGGAGAATCTCATTGCACTTCTTCCTGCCTCTCTTAACAACTTGGTTTTACCCCTCCTCTTTGCTCTGCCCTCACAAGAGTGTTGTGATATATCATGTGAAGTGTTATTCTAAACCTACTTTTTGCTAAATGCATTTTTGTCATTTTCTCAGCAATTCCTGTTAGAAAGTTATTCTCCTGGTACTTTGTGTTGTTGGACTTATTGATTGCTGGATTATTGAGTTTGTTTTTGATTGATAATTATCTAGTCTATTTCACTGATCTATTTTTTTTTAACAAGTACCTAATGCTGCTTTTGAGGCCTGGAAGTGCTGTCCGACCTTCTTCCCTCCTTCCCTTCCTCCCTTCTTCCATTCTTTCCTTCCTTCCTTCCTTCCATTCTTTCCTTCCTTTCTTCCTTCCTTCTTTCTTTCCTTCCTTCCTTCTTTCCTTCTTACTTTTCCTCCTCATTTACCTTGAAATTCTATGTTTTCTTTCTTCAAATGAATTTCATTATTTTGTCTAGCCTATAATCTAACATCTGTTAGTTTGAATGGCATAGCACTAAATATGTAAATTACTTTGTTTTCATTTTTGTTAATTTAGTGACTCAGAATTCTATAGATACTATTTTTTTGTGAAATTGTTTAAGGTATTTGAAATGAATACATGACTCCTCTTTGTTCTTTTCCCCTCCAACCTTAACCTTTTCTGTCAGCTGGCTTTATAATTTTCCCTTTTTGACCATTAGTTTTTATGTCACAGGATAGGACTGTATAGTTTAATAGAAGTGAACTGAAACTTGGAGTTAGAAAATATCTGGGTTTGAATTAAAAAGTAATGTGACTTAGTGGGTCAAAAATACTTGGGTTCAGATACTTACTGAATGTGTTATTCTCTAAATCTTGCTTCTAATGCTTATTGGCTCTGTAACCACTTTGATCCTAAGATTTCTGATGAATGAAAATGGTGATAATAAGACTCATTGTATCTATCTCAAGTTTATTATAATGAAGATCAAATGAGGTAATGTATACAAAATGTTAGTAAATCTTTAAGCCATGTAGAAATGTCATTTGTTATAATAGCTGATCTATGATCTATGAGCAGTCATGACTGGCAAAATCATTGCACATTTATAAATTTTTGTATTTTAGAAAACATTAGACTGAGCATATGAATAAATGTGGGCTACATGTTTAGTTATAGCTACTTGTAAATATAGAACTATTTACTGGCAGCCCTGCATATGTATTATTAGTACTTTTTATTAATTTGAAAGGTTTTAATTAATTCATCACTTAAGAAATAAATGTGACCTTTGATAGATGTGATTAGAGCTATAAGCCCAAGTCCTGCAATTTATATCCAGGTGACTTTAACTTCTGTGGTCCTCATTTTTGTCATCTGTAAAATGAGGGGATTAGTCCAAATGATCGCAGAGTTTCTTTCCAGTGTTATATATTACGGTCCTTTACCAAGACTCATGTTAATAAGTTCCCCCCAAAGTACTAATCTTCCTCTAACCTCTAGGTGGCACTAGCAGTATTTATAATACTATATATTTCTTGATAAATTTTTGGCATTTGAGCTCTGGGGACACTAGAGGTTGCTTGAGCTCCTTAGTTTTTGTCCTCTCATTACTTGAAAATTAAGAGAAATGGAGAACAAAAACCGTGACTATTGAATAGAGAAGACTGAACTGGGCCTCTCAATTGAAGACCAAGAGTCCTTAACCATTTTTGTGTCATGGATACCTTTGGCAAGTGAGTGAAATTATCAGAGAAATGTTTTTAAATGTAAAATATACATAGATTTACAAAGGAAAGCAATTGTATTGAAATAAAGTTAGAAACATATTTTTATATGTTTTGTTTATAAAATTCTAATTCTGAGTTTCTTCATCTGTTGGAATATAACCTCTGCTGTTTTTGTTTATTTCTTTACCATATTAAACCTTTCCTTCTGTGCAGATATTGTCAGCTACTGAGAAAGTGCAGTTTTAGTTTTAGAACCCCTAGTCTGTAATACAGATTTGTTCTTTCATATGTATCTATGATTATCACTCTCTGCCAACACCATTAGTTTCTGCCTCAAATTGGACTTGATTGGGGATCATATAGTAAAGTTATATATTGTTTTTCAAAAATACTGTATAAATACTATACAATAGGAATTCTTAACCCTTTTTGTGTGTGATGAATCCCTTCTCAGAATAATGTTTTTAAATGTCTAAAATGAAGGAGAAGGGAACGAGCATTTGTTAAACACCTACCATGTGCCAGGCAGTGGACTAAGCATTTTACAAATATTAACTCATTTGATCTTCACGAGAACCCTGGTATGTAGATGCTGTTATTATCCCTATCTTGCAGTTGAAGAAACTGTAATAGAAGTTAAGTGACTTAACCTTAACTTTACCCAGAGTCACATAGCTAGTAAGTGAGGCTGGATTTGAACCCAAGTCTTCCTTATTCCAGACACAGCACTCTCTCCATTGCAAAACTTAACTGCCACTAAAATACATAGAATTACAAAAAGAAGCAAAAGGTTAGTGAAAATAAAGATGTAACTTTTTTCCCCAACCAAGTTCTGTTGAAATCTATGTGTAGATATCCCAGGTAAGAACTTCTCTGATAATAGGCATACATAAGCTTTCTCTCTGCATCTCTTGTAATGTTTCTTAACCTACATAACTTCTTGTGATCCTTTACATTTACCTGTTGATATTTTCTTTCATAATCTATGTGATGGCTTTCATTCCCAATCTATAGCTCCTCTGGATCAAAAGATATTTTTTTTTCACTGAGATGCAGTTTCTTTCTATCCAGATAAAACCTCAACGTCATCTTCTGGAAGGGTAAAGGGCAATCACAGAAACACCCTCCCTCCACACACACCTTTTCCCAAAGAGGCAAAAGTGGAGAGAAGTAGCTAGAAGTGTATATCTATATGTCAGAGGTTTCCCTTCTTTAGTAGGAAAAATAGGCATGTTGAAGCATCTGTACACCTATCATCTTCTGCCCTACTAACCTGTCTTCTCTTCCTCTCATATACTTCCTTGATGTCTTTTACTCCTGATCTTTGAAGTTCCTCTTTGGCTATTTTTTGTGGCCTAGTCACACATACCATGTGTCTAGTCATTGCCCTATGTGTGATACTCATCTTTGTTTCTTCAGAGGCATTGATGTTCTGCCTTACAATGCCATATGGCAATACTGGTAAAATATTAATATTAACGAGATATACCGATGCTTTCTTGGGAAGCTCAGGTTCCGTAAAAGAGCTTTGCAGTTTCCCAAAAGCCATCAGCCCACTGTCTTCCTTCTTTTGAAGTTGGGGCCCAGCTTTTTGTCCATCTATACTGTTATCCCAGATCTATCTATTTATCTATCTATCTATCTTTCTGTCTGCCTAACTATTTGACTGTATATATGTGTATATATATATATATATATATATATATATATATATATATATATGTCTGTCTCTGTCTATCAATATCCATCTGTCTGTAGATACCTATCTAGTTTTTCTGTTGGATAAGCTCTATGTGTTATCTATCCAAATACATATTGAAATCTGTCATTCAGTAAACATTTATTAATTTATTATGTGCCAAGAACTGGGATAAATGCTGGGAATAAAAAGAAAAGCAAAGGACAGTCCCTGCTCTCAAGGAGCTCACAGTCAAATGGGAGAGACTACATGGAAGTGACGAGGTACAAATAATCTATGTAAATGACAAATTGGAAATAATCCCATGGGAAGACCCTAGAATTAAGGGAGATCAGGAAAGTCTTCTTGTATAGAAGGCGAGACTTTAGTTGGGATTGGAAGGAAGCCAGGGAAGCCAATAGGCAGAGTTGAGGAGGGAGAGCATTCTAGGCATGGAACAGAGAAAATGCCTGGAGATGATGTGACTTGTTCACAGAGCGGGCAGGTGCACAGTGTCACAGGATCTAATACTGTGTGGTGGTAAGATATAAGAAAATAGGAAAGGTGGAGAGGGGGCTAGGTTATATAAGACTTTGAATGCCAAACAAAAAATTTTATATTTGACCCCTGAGGTGAGTGATAGGGAGCCACTGGAGTTTATTGAATAAGGGGGGTGGTGACATGATTGCACCTGTACTTTAGGAAAACTGCTTTGGTGGCAGAATGGAGAATGGTTTGGAGTAGAGAGAGACTTGAGGCAGGCAGACCCACTAGCAGGCTACTTTAATAGCCCAGGTGTGAGGTGCTGAGGGCCTGTATCAAGGTGGTGGCAGTGTCAGAGGAGAGAAGGGAGCACATGCAAGAGATGTTATAAAAGCAAGATTGACAGGCTTTGACAACAGATTATAAAAAGGGAGGATATAGTTCAAGAGTGAGTTGAAGATGATAGGTCATGAGCCTGTGTGACTGTGAGAATAGTGGTCCTCACAACAGTAATAGGTAAGTTAGGAAGAAGGGAGGTATTAGGGTGAAAATAGTGAGTTCATTTTGGAAATGTTGAGTGTAGGGTGTTTGTGCAACATCCAGTTCAAGAAATCTACTGGGCAGTTGGAGATGTGAAACTGCAGATCAACAGAGAGGTTAGGGCTGGATAAATTTGAGAATCATTAGCATAGCAGTGATAATTAAACCCATAGGAACTGATAAGATCACCAAGTAAAATAGTATAGAAGGCAAAGAGAAGAGGACTCGGGACAAAGCCCTGTGGGGCACCCATAATTAGAGAGTGTGGTCTGGATGAAGAGGACTAAGAAGGAGTAGTCTGATAGGTAGGAGGTAAACTAGGCAAGAATGATGTCCCAAAAACCTAGAGAGAAGTAGTGTCAAGGAGAAGATCCGCATGGTCAAAAGCTGCAGAGAAGTCAAGAAGGATGAGGACTGAGAGAGGTGGATGGATTCTGCAGTGAAGAGATCATTAGTAATTTTGGAGAGAGCAGTTTTGGTTGAATGATAAGGTCAGAAATCAGACTGTAAAGAACTAAGAAGAGAGGAAGGGAGAGGAAGTGGAGACACCTATTGCAGGTGGCCTTCTCAAGGAGTGTAGCATCAGTAGACAGAAGAGGTATGGGACAGTAGAAGATGGGGATGGGTAGGACCAAGGAGGACTTTTTTTTGAGGGTAGAAAATGTGTTTGTAAGTAATATAGAAGTAGCCTATAGATAGGGATAGATTGAGGATGAGTGAGTGAGGATAATAGAAGGGTCTGTCTCCTAGAGGAGACAGGATGGATTGGGATCTGTCGTGTAGGCGAGGACTTAGCAAGAAGAAGGGCAACCCAAGTTCATTATCCATTTGATCTGCTGTAGATTGACCAGTATGCTGTAGATTGATCACTATTAAGTGATTAAAAGATCTCGTTTCTTCTGTAGTTTACACTACAAAGGGCTGTACTGGGCCCTATGAAATCAGCAAAATGTCATCCACAAACTGCTATACCTGAGTCAGCTATCTTGCAAAGTCAGAATTAGATTTAAAAAAAAAATAATAACAAGAAAAATGTATGCCCCATAATCAAAACAATTTAACCGATAACTGATAGAGGGGCGGAGCTAAGATGGCGGAAAGTAAGCAGTAACTTCTCCAAGCTCCCCAAGAATGTCGTCCTCAAAAGCTAAAAAGTAAATTTGAGTGGATTTAAGAGTGACAGAACCCATTGGGAGACAGAGAGTGACAGATTCCCAGCCCAGAAAAGTGCCTACTCAGGTCGGGGCAGGGAGAACGCGGAGCACACAGGAGTGGCACCAGCGCGGACCTGAGAGCAGAGTACGGCAGACTGAGAAGCCCCTCCCAGCAGACTCACCCAGCCAGAGGCTTCTGCAGCCGTCGCAGATATCCACTCTAAAAATACAGGATATAGGCAACCACAATGGGAAAGAAGGAAATTGCAAAGGCTAGAACCATCAAATCATTCTATAGTGAGCAAGAACAACTAAACTCAGAAGGCAACACGGACTCTACACACACACTGGAGACCACAGAAGGAAATGTGAATTGGTCTCCAGCCCAAAAAGCATTCTTGGAGAATCTCAAGAGGGATTTTAAAAATGAAATTAGAGAGGTAGAAGATAAATTTAAATCTACAGTGACCAAATTGGAAAAAAATTTCACAGAAGAAAACAAAGCTTTAAAAAGTAAAATTGGAGAACGAGGACAGGAGGTCCAAAATCTAACCAGAGAAAATACCTCTGTAAAAATGGAGCACC
>CM053589.1:72064843-72083939 GCA_028646515.1 Pseudochirops corinnae | reverse complement strand
GAGATGGCTGTTTTGGGGTGGTGGGTAGAGGAAAGTTGGGGAGAAAATTTGTAACTCAAAATCTCATGGAAATGAATGAGGGTAAACTAAAATAAATAAAAGTTTGAAAAAGAGAAAAGAAAATTAGGTTGGACATAAACAATTTCCTCAGTTGTAATTTTGTTAACAAAATTATACCTAATATCCTCTTTTGGAACTTATGAAAAAAATGTATATTTAATGGGCCAATTTATTTGTTATCCTTTCTGAATATCTCTTGTATATGTCCCCTTCTCTCTGCTAATGCAAATATAGCAGTGGTGTAGGCCATTCATCCCTCATGCTTGGACTATTGCTATAACTGTCTGGATAATCTCTTTGCCTCAAATCTCTCCCCACTTCAGTCTGTCTTCTATTCAGCTGCCCAAGTGATCTTCCAAAAGGTTGTGATTAGCTAAGGCCCCTTCTCTACCCATCTTGCATTGAATGCTCTCCTCTTTGCCTCTGCTCCTTGAATTCCATTATTTCTTATAAGATTCATCCCATATCCCACTCTATGAGAGAGGTCTTTCCTGGTTCCCCATTGCTAATGCCTTCCCTCTGACGTCACTTCCCGTTCACTTTCTTGTATGCACATATTTGTTTTCATGTTATCTTTCCATCCCTGATAACTATTGTCCTATATTTCTTCTGCCCTTTGTGGCTAACCTTCTTGAAAAGCTCATCTACAATAGGTGCTTCCACTTTCTCTCTTCTCATTCTTTATCATTCTGTTTAAATTGCTCTCTCTAAATATACCAGTAATCTGTTAAGAATATAAGATCTTTGAACATATATAGACCACATTTCTGCTTTTCTTTGTCTCCCCACAGCTTAGCACAATGCCTAGCATGTAGTAGACACTTAATAAATGCTCATTGACTGATGGAAGGCAAGAGGAAAGGATGTAGTCACTTGAAATTTTTCTCATTAATTTTAAAGTTCTTAAAAATAAATGGAACAGTAAGCAACTACATTTGGAAACCATTCACAGAAACTCATTTTATAGGTGACATAAATTAGTCTGTATTATAGAAATGGTAGTGTTAAACACAGGATTTCTGAAGCATCATATAATGGGAAAAGGGAAGGAAGAGCTAGGAAAATTATTGTTGTTGTCGCTCTTGTGATTAGTTCTTTCTTTGTTCTCAAAGAGAACTAATTACATCAAGAGGGTAATATCTTGACATTTGAATGAATTGGATTTAAGTGAGATAGAGCTATGCAAAGTCATCAGCATCATTGTCTCCTGCAGAGTCATCAGAGTCCAGTGGCAGGACATATGTCAAGGCTGCCAGGAAAGTATGAGCAACATGATAGTCACTTTGCTTCTGGATTCTTAGAATTGATGGTCTACTTGTATGCTGAGAGGTCTAATAAACAGCCCCAAACCATTCTTGAAGTAGGCAGAATTTTTCAGGATCAGTTGTTAAAGGATGAACTTAGATCCTTTAGACTAGTCCATTGATTTTACATATGAGAAGACTTATGCACAGTAATGGTTTAACAATTTGCCTAAGGGTTATAAAATGAGATCATGGCAGACTGAAGACTAGAGAGTGGATCTTTTCAGTCCCAGCCCTGTCTTCTTGCCACTATGTTGTGCTGCTTCCCCAGACTACATGCAGGGTTGTATTTGACTATAGGCTTTCCACATCTAAACTCAGTCTAAAGTTGTAGAGATTTTATCTTCTCTTGCAAAAAATTGAACAATATGTGATGTTGCTGCTATTCATGCTTTTAAAGACGTAAGGTGAGGTTTTGGGTAGTAATCAATTAGCCACCATTTTTTAGTACCTATTATGTGACAGGTGCTGTGCTGATTGATGGAAATACAAATACAGTGAAACAGTCTACTTGTAAGGCAGATGATGAAGATAGCTAACATATATTAGTATATGCAGAATAAATATGAAGAGAACAAATACAAGTGTAATTACAAAGAAATTAAAAGATAATTTGGGAAGGAGGGCACTAGTAGTTGGAGGGTATCACAAAAGGCTTTGTATAGAAGATAGTGCTTGAGCTACGTGTCTTAAAGAATGCAAAAGATTTTAGGAGGCAGAGTTGAGTGCATTCAGGGATGGCAGCATTGGGGACAGCCCATGCAGAGGCACAGAGGCAGGAGATGAAGTGCCATAAGTCAGGAACAAAGAATCCCAGAATGTGGGAAGGAAGGAACATGCCTGCTATGTGCCAGGAAATGTGCTAAACTCTTTACAGATATCTCATTTGATCCTCACAACTACTTTGGTAATGACTATTATGATCCCTGTTTTACAGCGAAGGGTATTGAGGCAAACAGTGGTTAAGTTACTTACTATCCCTCTCAGCCCTCCCACCTCCAATTTCACTGTAACTCCTCCCAGATCTTCAGTGGAAGTTCTTCTAGAATGCTTGTTCCATAGACAATAAACTTGCCTTCATCTTAAATCTATTCTTTGCCAATCTCTTCTGTCTACCAGCTGTTACTGAAACCTGGCTTTCCCCTGGTGACACAGGCTTCCTGGCCACCCTTTCCAGTAGTGGCTGCACCTTCACTCATTCTCCTTGGCTCACTGGTGGAGGTGGGAGAATTGGAATACTCCTTGCATCCCATTTCTACTTCTAAGTTCTCTCCCTTCCTCTCTCACTTAGTAACCTCCTTTCCTTTGAGGTGTGTACTATTCAGTCTGCCACTCAGTCAAAATCCTGGTAGTGGTTGCCTGCAAACTCCTAGGTCACTCACCTTCTTTCCTTAATGAGTTCTGTACCTGGCTTATAATTTCTATCTCCTCCTCAACTCCTGACCTCATACTAAGGGATTTCTACATGCATATTGATTTTCCCTCAAATATCCTAACCACTCAATTCCTCAGCCTACTCACTTACTTCAACTTATACCCATGTCGGCAGCAAAACAATCCCTCTGACTTGCTTTCTCAAAGAAAAGTTGTAGTAGCCTCCTAATTGGTCTTAATTCCAGTCTCTTCCACTTCCAATATATTTTCCACACAGCTGTCAAAGGTAATGTTCATAAACCATAGGTGTGACCATACCACTCCTCTGTTAAGTAAAGTTTAGGGGCTCCCTGTTACCCTCACAGTCAAATAGACTTCTGTCTCTGATACTTAAATCTTTTCACAATTTGGCTTCAACCTACATTTCTAATACTCTTATAAATTCACCTTGCTAGCCTTAAGGTCCAGCCAAACTGGGCTTCTTTCTATTTCTCACACATATCATTTGCTTTCCTTTGTGCCATTTTTCAGGTTGATCTGAATTTATATCAGGCCTTTTCTGAATCCCCCATATTACATTGCATTTACTTTGTATATACTTACTTATATACATACTGTCTCCCCCATTGGAATATAAACTCCCTGAAGACAGAATATTTTAATTTTTGTATACCCTGCCTCCAGGTGGACTTCGTTCATTTCATGAGGCTATTGTTCTATGACTAATACATAGTAGATACTGAATCAATCTGTTGATTGATTGATTCTTTCATTTTGTGAGGTGAGAACTTTAGGGGCTTATATGTCTCTTAGAAAGGCATAGTGGATAGAGTGTCAGGCCTGGAGTCAGAAAGGACTCATCTTCCTGAGTTCAAATCCAGCTTCAGACAGCTTACTAGCTGTGTGACCCTTGCCAAGTCACTTAACCCTATTGGCCTCAGTTTCTTCATCTGTAAAATGAGCTGGCAAAGGAAATGACAAACCACTCCATTATCTTTGCCAAGAAGATCCCAAATGGGGTCATAAAGAGTCAGGAACAACTGAAACAACTAAACCACAACAACAGCAATATATATTAATTCTTTTGAACTCTAAAGATTCTTTAATTTACATTTTACTGGTCATGGAATTCACATAATATCACTTATTAAGGCTTTGGGCTTCTTGTATGGATCTGTTGAAATAACCCATTCGATTTGGGTTCATGTTGTTCCACACTGGAAAAGAATATTAGTTTGTGAAATAGAAAGTCAAGTATATTGTTAAAGTTCTTTTAAAAAATTTTTTTAAAATTTTGAATTTGACAAACATTAACGAACATGAACATTTCTATATACAAATTACAGAAAAGAGATTGCATATGAACCTATGAATTTTTGTTATATATAACTTATTTTCTTAAAGTATGTTTTAAATTTAATATGATGGTACTACAGTGACAGGCTTGTCTGTGTCCTCTTCTTAACTTCTGTTATCTTCTCATTATTTTTTAAGTGTTTCAATGTTGATTGTTGCTTTATTTCTAGAGCTTTATGGCTTTGATGTTCTCATTGATTCAACTCTGAAACCATGGTTGCTGGAAGTGAATCTTTCTCCATCTTTGGCCTGGTAAGTGAATACTATCACCAAGCAAGGGATACATATTCATCTACTAACACCAAAATGGTTTTTGTCTTATTTTTTATTACTAGAGAAATAAGATCCTCCCTGCACCCCAACATTTTTCCTTGTGTTCTTTTCTGAGCATTGTAGATAGAGATGAGTGGAAGTTTTAGACTTGGAGTATATTTCTTGTACAGCTGTGGAAATGATAGTATTCTATCCTCTTTGTCATCAAAGTTTATTGAGTAAACTTTTTAATAGAAATTAGTCTATATTCTGTTTCACTCCAATAGTCTCCGTAGTAGAGACATTGTTCATTTCTTTTTGTTTTGTTTTGTTTTGTTTGTTTCTTGAGGCCACTGTCCTGATTATTAAGTCAATTAAAAAATACGTTGGGGATGTAGAATGATGGGTCTAAGCTAGCATTGATGACAAAAGGTCCCCTTGCCCTGTTCTATATCCTGTGCCTTTCCAGTTCTAAAGATGTTAAGTGTTCTCTCATGGGTGAGATTTCTTTATTGTTTTCTGACTGACCCCTTGTTTTGAAAAAAGGGTGGAATATCATTTGGAATACCAGATAAAATTCTACTCGCAACCTCTACAGCCCAAACTCTTAATTAACTGTGAGCTTCACTGAACTATTGGGAAACTCTAATGATTATACTGAAAACCACCCAGATGCAGTGCTTAAGGAAAGGGAATGTTGACAATATACCATTTAATGAAATGGAATCAGATAAATGTTGTAAAGTCTTTTCTCTATGTCATTGATAAGATAAAGGTGAAATACTTAAAGAAACCTTTGTACTGATCCTGCCCATTAGAGAACGTATATAATACTAGACTCCAGTTCCTTTAGCTGGGTTCCTCTTTTTCTGTCTTTTCACAGTGAGGTTTTCTTTTCTAGGGCTCTGATACCCTCTATGCCGTACTAGTCTTTATTTTCTGAGAGCTCTGATCTTTTAGAGCCTATTGATGACATGTTCTTAAGGAAACATCTGATCCAGTAAGTTGTTAAATTTATAATCTCTCCGTACTTTTCTTTCTTTTCTTCACTTCCAGTGATGCACCTCTGGACCTAAAGATTAAAGCCAGTATGATTTCAGATATGTTCACTGTTGTAGGTAAGTAGTTTTCTCTGAATTTAACACATTATTAAAGTTAGCTGCAGCCTGCATTTTGTTCAGTACTGATGGAGTGTCTTCCAGCTTTCTTGGAAGAAGTACTAACAAATGATATTTTCAGGGAAGTGAGAGAAAGTGTTCTTACCTGTTGTATCTCCTAGCTTCCCTAGCTTCTTCCTGTCCTAGATTCATTGAAAGAAATATTTTTTTTAAAGTCTTATTTTCTTTTAAACATCACTGTCATTTCTCCAGTGACTCCCCTCATTGATAAAGAAGAGTGCAACTCCAGATGACCTTTATGGTCCCTCCTAGCTCTAGATTTATAATACTGCGATGTCACTAATGGCCATTGAATTGATCAGAGTTCAAATGTCTTTCAGTGCTGTTTTGCTTTGTTTTATTGTGATCACAGTTTAAATTGTTCTTCTCATTCTGCTTCAAAGCCTTCTTGGTATAAAGAAAACTGGATACATTTTCATTGAAACAATCCTTGTTGGTCTTAACACTATTTCTTCTCCAGTAGCTAAAACTGAATGTGCCTTAACATCAAAACCTTTTTTAAAAAGAGAAGCCAAGAAAATACAAAAGGAATAGTCTCAGGTTGGTAGACTATGTTATATTAGTCAACAGACTACTACACAGAACATTTCAGGTAGATCCATACTTAGGACACTGTTGAATCAAAGGACTCAGTTACTCTATTCTCCTTGGAAGAAAAACTGCTTCTATTCAGGAGGTAAGTAGACATTAGCTAGTGCCTGATTTCTCAAGCCATAAATAAGATATAGTGATCACTGTGAAACAGGCAGGTCTCTTACCTGCCTTACTGATTTTTTTCAGTCCCAATCAAAGAATTCTTTTCCAATCAATATTCAACAGTTCTTAAAGCAGCTTTTGTTTTACTAACGTGAATGCAGCAATGGGTTTAATTGTTTGCATAATTACTCTCAAGTTCATCAGCTTAAACTGATTTTTCTTAATAAGAATGACCTCTGTAGCCAAGAGTTGTATGTGGTCCCTTTTAGTTATGGTAGTTTCAAGTTTAAGCATAGTTGAAGGTAGAGACCTTTGGGATTCTTTGGCCTGGGTAGGATATTGGCAATGAAACTTGTTTTGTACTATAAAAGAAAAGGTAAAGCTAGACCTTCAGATTTCCTAGAAAATGGCAGGTTCTAATGTTGTGCTTTCTTTATTCAGGATTTGTATGCCAAGACTCTTCTCAGCGGTCATCAGCCAGGCCAATGTATCCTACATTTGAGCCTTCGAAAAGAAATCCTTTCCAGAAAAATCAGGTAAGCAAAATCAGCAGCTAGGAGCCTCTAGGAGGACGACAGTGAAGTGACTGATTTAAACTGACCCAAGAGCCAAATGAGTGAATTTAGGCAACACGAACTGTCAGGGCATCTGCTGGAGAAGACTGCACCACAGGACTCTTAGTATGAGCATAAATAGGCAGCTCACAGCCAGTTACATTCAGCCTTGGTAAATAGCTTATGCTGTCAGTCAAACTTTTTTCCTTTTCTTTTTTTCTTACTTGCTTTGCCTCCTCTTCTTTTTGCTTTATTTCCCCTTTTGCTTGTTTTTCTTCTTTCCCAGATTGATATCCATATAATCTGGGCACAAAAGGGAAGATTATATACTAATTCCCAGTGGCTGCTTTGTTAAGTGTTTTATGATCTTCATTTTGGCTTCATGATCCAGGCAAAAGGTGTACAACTGAAAATCTTCCCAACAAGTGGGTCTCCTCAACAATATCCATGAAACATTACCTGAAGTGAAATAGTATAGGGTCTAAATCCTCTTTGAGATTCCTCTGGCATTGTCTGATTACCTTCTTTCCAGAATAGCCTCTCTGTTCCAGCCGCGCCAATCAGCTTGTCATTCTTCTCATGCCACTTGCTGGTTCTCACTTGACATGCTTTCATTTGTATCATATGCTCCCATCTAGAGGTCTTGTCTTCTCTCCAGCCATCTGGATTGATTGCATCACTGATTCAAAACTCATCTTCCTTCAAGAAGCATTCCTTAATTGAACCACCTCCTTCTGATGCTTCCTTTGCTTTGCTTCTAATCAGCATTTCTTTTCTATGTACTTTATTATTTTGTATACCTCGTTTGTTGTTTTGTTATTCTTTGTTATCTTGTTTACTAGATTGGAAGCTTTCAGCAGGCAGGGACTGTGTCTTGTCTCTTTCTTTTGTGTTTGCCTATACCACATAGAATAGTGATCTGCATTGATAAAATATGTCTGGACTGACAGGCAGACAGAAAGTTACTTATTCAAATATATGATGCTTTTTCCTGTAGAAAATATATAAACTTTTTAATGTGGTGAAAAAGGAGTGATCTTTCAGAGATGTCTTTTTGGAAGAAAATTTAAACTAGGAGCTTGATTTTTAATTGATGAATGGATCATCATAGATCAAGGATTTTGTTTTTATTTTTGTTAGGGAGAACTGAAGTTTTAACTTCATTCTACTGGGAAATTTTATCAATTGGTTATATGCTTCCTCTTCACATTGTTCCTGTAGTGTTCATTTAAATAGTAGTTTTCTAGATAATTATAATAGCAATAGTAACTAACATTTATAGATTTCATCTCGTAGAATTTTTTTTGCTAAAAAACTATATTTTCAATGCTGCCATGCAGTTTTAATAATTTTTTTTTTTTTACCAAGTTTCTCTCTGCAATGGCTACATGTCTGTCGTGGACGAATTGTTTACTATTGTCAAAATTATGAAAATCCTAGAATACCCATTCTCTCATTATTTTGCTAGCAGGTAGGTAATGGTGTTATATCATTCTATTTCAGCTTATATGACATTTTTGTGGCTAAAGAAATTGCAGCTGTGTTACATGTAATGTCTGAAATGAATTTGTCAGAGTAAGGAAAAGATTTATACCAAATGACAAGGCATGTAGGGGTTGTGATCTTTATGTGTAGAAGAAGAAATTCCATTGAAGTATTGGAGAAGCTTCTGTTTTATCAGTTTTGAGAATGTTCTTGCTTTCAGAGTTATGAAAATGAAGCTGGAAATAGATATGCTAGAGAGGAAGGCAGCATATGGGGAGCTAAGCGCTCTTGATCCACCACTTCCATCTCATAAAAGTCTCATTCTAGATTTCTTCCTGGAGATTACTTTCTACCATCTTCACATCTTAGTCTTGGTGGATGGGGACATAGGAATTTTAGGAGAATATATGGCTTTATTCCATTTTTCTATCTTTTTTTAGCGTCCAGCATCTGCTCCAGCTCAATCATCAAACTCCAAACAGGTAAGTTTTGGGTCATTTGGAAACTATTTCCATTCCCAAAATAGAAAGTTATTTAGCTTTAGTTTCTAGACCTTGAGTTGTAGAGAATTTCTCAAATATTTGAAGAATTTAATAGCACAAAATGAAAGTGAAAATGGGGATAAATATATAGCAGAAGAAAGATCGGGAGGAACAAAAGACAGGAAACATAGGATATAGGAACTTTTTAGAAGCCTCTTTACCTCATATAATATAGATTGAAGGAGAGAATGGAGACAACTGATGCTTAGGTAAATGGAATGGACTTAGAAAGTAATAGGTCTATTTTGATAGAATATTTCAAAAAAAATAATGTAGGTTTAATTATTTTATTTTTGCTTATACTGTTTTTGATCATGGGATTATCAGTAGAACAACTTAGAAATAATTCTCATGATGGTTTTGGACTATATGTGTTAGCTAACTAATATCTGCTACAAGAGATGAAGTTTAGCCTAAGTAGTTTTATGTTAAATAATTTAACCAAGAGTCTTTTCATGTGCCTCTACTTTTCATAGTAACTCATAAACACTAACTATAAAACAGTATACCTATTTTATCCCTCTCTCTTAGTATCATTCTCTGGTTGCTCTCATATTAGCTTCTCTCAAATGCAGTATTAGCATTAATACTGACCTCTGTCCTATTCTCCCTCTTTCTCTCCTTGATCTTCTTTGGGGAAATGGTGATAAATTTGATCCTCGTATATTTAGTAGTGTGTAGACTTTAGATGCATTGAATTATATTGAATGTGGTTCGTATCAGGACTACTTCTCTAGTGAGGCAAAACAGTGTAAATGTTGGCCTTTGTTCCTTTGATACAACTTCTCAATTCAGAAGCTTCAGCTATAGTTAGAGGAGGAATTAATCCTGGCATAAGGGCCTTTGAAATAAAAACAAATGTTAAAAAAGCATTTCTCATTGAACCTGTTAAGTAGCAAAGATAGCTTCCAAAACATGATTTTAGTATTTGTTTAGTATTTTAAGCTGCTATATGTAGTATTTTGCATTATTAAGTAATCATGCTTATAGAAGATTATTCTTGTCCTCAGAGAACAGGTCCCCTAGTATCTCATGGAATGAATGCACCCTAGGGATGCGTAGCTTTCTGGGTATTACTCCCAAGATATTAGCCTTATATTTAATCATTGCCTTATTTTTCCCTTTCTTCATTTCTGTTTTATTACTCCTAATTTTATCTCTTCTATCATTGTGTTACGCATCTTGTCTTAATTAGTGATCAAGTCCTATAGTAGCATTTGAAGACATTTTTTGTAATATCATTCCCTGGCCATTATTGTTCAGCCAACTTTTTGCAAATGGAGCTATTTGTTCTTGGAATGTCTTCCTGGTAATTACCTGCCTTAGACTCACATATAAGGAGAGAACTTGCTTGTGCCAAGTGTACTTCTTTCTCTGTAGGTTCTACATCATGTTATTCTTTTCTTTTGTATAACATAGTTATTCAATTTTGTTGTCTATTTTGTCATCTTATTCATATAAATTTTTTTAATTTTAATTTTCAGTTCTATGTTCTCCCCCTCCCCCACCCATAGAAAAAATAATAAATATGATACTCATCATACATATATATAGTCATATAAAACATTTCCACATTAGCCATGCTCAGGAAAAAAAGAAACAAAAATAGAGAAAGGAAAACCATGTTTCCATCTCCACTCTGAGTACATCAATTTTCTAACTAGAGGTAGATAGCATTTTATATCAGAATCCTTTGAAGTTATGGTGGATTATTGTGTTGGTCAGAGTTACTAAGACTTTCATCCCCTTACTCATTTTGAAGTCATTTCTTTTTTTCTCAATTTCTCACTTCTTTTAACTATCTATTTAAAATTTTCTCCCAGGTCATGGTTTTTTCTAGGTTGAAACTTATTTTGGTTGTTCTTTCACATTTCACATTTGGTTGTTCTGAAATCTTATTTCAGAATTAGTAATGCTCTGTGTTTGTTGTCATCTATAGATTTCATGGCTCATATTTTTTTCTCTTAGGCCATCAGTGCAGATGTTAAATAACCTTTAGTGTCTACTTATCCCTGAATGACGGCCTGAACTTGAGTTGCTGTTACTTATCATACTTTTTGCTTATGGGATTTTAATTTGTTTTTATTTATATCACAGTATTGAATCAAAACAAGTTTGGTATAGTGCAGAATTTAAATTTTTTGAGACAATTTCAAATGCTTCTATAAAAATCTCTTTTCTCACTAATTTTATCATTTTTTTCCCCAAAGAATCAAGATTGTCTAATATGATTTGAAATGAATAAAATCTCCATGCTGCTTATTCTTCATGAGTCCCCTAACCTCTAGATATTTACAATTTTTTTTCTCAATATTTGTTCCATTATTTTACTAGGGATTCGAGTTAGACTTACCAGGCCGGTAATCACCAGGAGCATTCTTCTTACCATTTTTGAAGACTGGTACCACATTTGATTTTTTCTAATCCTCTGGTACCTTGCCAGTTCTTCATGATTTTTCAAACATAATTGTAAGTGGTTTTGGTAAGTTTTTGTTTTTAAAACCAATTCCCTTTACGCGCACCATGATGCATGTCTTTTTGACCTGCTGATTTGCATATATTAAAAATTTTCAGTTATTGCCATGCATACTTTAAAAAAAATTTTCCACAGGTAGATTATTGCCTGATAATATGAAACTTTTTAAAACTTTACTCATTTTCCAAAATGTAGTTCATGCCTTCATTTTGTCCCATGTTGGTTCTTAGTTAGCCAATATTCTAGTTCATTTTTTTCTACATATACACACACATACACACATGAATGCATATACAAACATCCGTACACATCTACACATCCATGTACACACATATATATCTATATGTATATGTATGGATATATATGCATGAATATACATATTGTTTTATTTATATGATATTTCTTATTTATTGGACTACATTGAGCCATTCCCCCCCTCTCCCCCCCCCGTATTACCTTTTGTTGAAGCTTTGAGCCATGTGCCATATTTTGGTTAGGTTTCTTTACATATTATTGACAAAATAAGGTTTTGTGGAACTATATCAGCTAATTCTCAGTTTTTGCATTTTTCTGTTTATGGTTGTAGTTTTAGATTATTCTCCTTCATCCCCCCCATATTTTAGATTTTGCATATTTACATTCATTGCCTAGTATTCACCAACTCTTAAATTTTTATCTTTTAAATTTTCCTTCAAACTTAGTATTTATTTATTATGTTGAGTTTGGATCATTTTTAATCATTCTCTTTCACTTCACTGTCATAGTTTTCAATTGTCAATCAATTAGATATGTGATAGCTTTTTCCCTGAGTAGATTTCAAGATAGTAAGGTTGTACTAATAGTAATCTAACTCCCTTGATGCATTGTACAATACCTGAACAATAACTGAATAGTCAAAGTTTCTGTGAACATTAAGCATTTTTAATCATGCCTACACCAGTCAAGTCAGGTGTTGGGGCTGTATTTTCATCATGGCTTAAGCCCACTCACCTTCTTTTTTTTAAACCTAGATTTACCACAACCTCAAGTTAGAGATTGTGGCTAATTGATAGAAATTCAAAAGCACAAAATGTCTTGAATAAATAATATTTTATCTTTGTGCTCTGACTACCCTAATAATCTGTAAAAGATAATAATGTAGTTCTAGCTTTGATTTACTTTACTTTTTTCTCCCCAAAATATCTTGTTAGCTAAGTATTTCTATGTTCTTTGCTTCTTTCTATATCATTTACATTTACTTACAATTTGAAGTTTTCTTCAATGAATATTGTAGAGGAATGTGGTAAAAATTCATTTGTTGTAACAAAAAAAAAATTTCTCTGATTTACGGTCCCTAATAATAGTTTTTTGTTGATCTGTTTACAATGAGTAAGTCAAATGCAGTGAATATTTTCTTCTCTGAGTACGTGTATGTATGTACAAATGTATTTGTCATTTTTTATAATTTTAGTGATATTGAGAAACTGTAGTTAGAATCATGCTTCTAACTTTTCAGTTTACTTCGTACTATTTTCAATCACAAAGCTTCTTCAGAATGACAGGGAGTCCCTGAGTGTCTTTCAGTTTCATTCCCAAACTCTAGTAGTTGTAGGGGCCACTGCTGCCATGTCTTAAATTCTGACAAACAATGAAGGAAAATGTAAGCCCTGAGTAAACTTGGGAGAAAGTGACTACATTGTCTTTGAGTCTGTGGTAGCTGAGAAAAGGCATGACAAGCAGAATCAGATGTGTGCCCTAGATTTTAGGAACACAGTTCCACACATTTCAGAGAAATTATCCTTATATTCTCATGGTCCAAGACCCTAACAAGGATTTCTCTTAAGTCTTAGAAGGGTGGTAGTATTCTGCAAGCAAAATTCTGGTGGTAAAATAGCATATGATCCTTGTGAGCATGAAAAGGAGAATGTATGAGATTGATGTGGCTGCACAGGGAACTTTCAGTTGAGCTTGGATTTTAATAGGGCATCATTACAAAGTCTGGAAGCAGCAGCAAGTAGCCAAAGAGGATGAAATCAAAGAATGTCACAGACAGAAGAGCATCGTCAGGCAGGCTAAAGCCTGGAATAACCTGATTCTTGCTGATGTTGGTAAGGATTACAAAAGTGGAAGAAAGAATGTTTAAACTACTAAATGCTTAATAAACTTCCCTGTCTGGAACTCAGAGATGTAAAGTGACTCATTTAGAGTCACACAGATGGCAAAGCCAGGATTTGAACTCAAGCACTGTTTCCACTGTACCACTCTGATTTGAGAAATGCCATAGTTTTGAAATTTCTCAGTTTCAGCTAGACTTTTAACAAAGTTTTTAATAATCTTCTTGTGGACAATATGCCGAAATTTGGGCTGGAGGAGAGTGTAATAGTTCCATGCATTTGGAACTGGTATTCAAAGAGTATTCTTTAAGGATTCAGTACTAACACCTTCATTCCTGACCTTAAAGGTTCTGTCTTCATTCCAAGATACTATGATTTCAAGAAAACATGGAAGTGTGGGGGAAAATTCTGTCACTATTCCTTTCTCTTGTTGGCAGAAGACACAGATGACATACTTATTAAATTTCTAGAGGCTGTAAAACTGAGAGGAATAGTTCATGAATGAATGACAAGCTGAAATGATAAGACAAATTTAAAAAAATTAAATTTAACAGATTAAAAATCTAAATTGTTTTACTTTGATTTTAAAAAATTAATTACACACGTATTGACTCCAGGCAAATAGGATGTTGGGATAGGGAATGGTGAGGAATTGGAGTTTTGGTAATATCCTTTAATGACACTTAATGTGATGAAAAAGGGATTTTATTGATAACAAACATTAATATAAGTCATCAGTATAATGTAACTTCCATCATCCGTATAATGTAACTTCCAAATAAAACTAATTCAAACTCAGGTTGTATTAGTTAATGTTTAGCATCCAGTACAAAGACATAACACTCCCACTGTCCTCTGCACTAAGCAGGTTACACCTGGAGTATTGTGATATAGTAGTTATCCAGAGGAAGGTGATGACAAAAGAATGTGGACTTAATCTGGAGAAGAAAAGACTTAATGGGGGCAGGAATTATTGCCTTTAGATGTTTGAAGTATATGGAGGAGGGATTAGACTTATTCTAGGTGGTTACAAAGGGCAAAACTACGACCCGTAAGTAGAGGTTACAGGGTAAGACATTTGGATTCAATATAAAGAATTTTCTAACAACTACAATTGACCCAAAATAAAAAGGGAATGTCTTGTGAAGTAATAGGTTCCCCATCACTGAAAATGTTCAGGCCAGGGTTTTGAAATGTTATAGAGGGGCTTTATGCACTGTGTAGGGAGCAGGGCTAGATAACCTCTTATATACCACATGGTATATAGGCCCTCATCACCTCACATCTGGACCACTGCAGGAACCTTCTGGGCAGCCTCCTTGTCCCAGATCTGTCCTCACTCCAACCCATTCTCTGCTCAGCTCCAAACTGATTTTCCTAAAACATAAATGTGACTTCCCTACTCAACACAATCTTGTTGTCCTCAAGGCCAAATATATAATCCTATCTTTAGCATTTAAAGTCCTTCACAAACTGGCCCCTTCCTACCTTTCCATTATTGAAACTTTCCACACATTCTGTGATCCAGCTACATTGGCCTACTTGTTCCTCACACGTAACACTCCATCTTTTTACTCAGTGCATTTATACTGTCTGTCTTTTATGCCAGCACATTCTCTTCCCTCACTTTCAACTCCTAGCTTCTCTTGCTTACTTCAAAATCACACCTCAGCAGTTCTTTCCTAATTCTTCCTCCTGTCCCTGTTGCCTTCACTTTGTATATATCTGGCATGTATATAGTTATTATTATCTTGTCTCTCCCATTAGAATATGAGCCTGTTGAGGTCAGAGACAGTGCTTTTTGCCTTTCTTTGTATACCTAGCACTTAGGACAATGCCTGGTACCTACTTTGTGCTTTCTAAATACTTGTTGAGTAACTGGCTAACTAGAAATGGTATTTATGGAAATGTTCATATTAAAGAAATTCTGCTACAACAAAAAATCAGGGATGCCTCATTAATTTTGCTATAATAGGATTTACTTTTTATTCTTATTAATGTGTTCATCTCTTACTCAGCACACATTTTCCTTTAAAAATTGCTTTTGTTTTTTTGCTATTTTTTTCTTTCTTGTTGCATTAAGCAATGAGGCTGAAAGGGACCTTAGAGATCTTTAGTTGGAAGTCTTACATTTTATAGACGAGGAAACTAAGACCCAGAAAAAATTGTGACTGAAGCAAAGAATCTTAATGTTGTGATTCTTTCAGTATACTGCTATGTTTTTAGATAAATTCCAGTCTGCTAACTTGAGTTTTTCTAGATCTTCCCCTATTCTGAAAATAGCATCATCAAAAATGTCCCCTTCTTGCTATCTTCTTGTATTATTTAAAACTTATTTAAATTTAGATAATGCTCTTTCTGTGTAAGCACTATTGGACTTTGAAACAGTGCCGTTAGAATTTTAAGATGATGAAAATTCAGTGTTTGGTCTGGCCTTAATGATGCCAGCTGGTATTTAATGATAAGGAAAACCCTCTTTTCATCCCATCCTTCATTCATTCGTTTTCACTCAATAGTCATATTTTAAACTAAAGATTCTTTTTGAAGATCATTTGCTTTGATTCTTTTCCCAGATCTCTAAAGTTTTCCTTTGATTTTTCCCTTCAGTCTTACTGTTCTATGTCCCCATAGAAAATGTAATAAGTCGAAACTTCTCTAGCATTCTTTAAGAAACTTTCAATTGTAACTATGATAGAGCAGTGAAAGAAAATCAACCTTTTCTTTTTGCCTGTTTCACAGGTTCTTACCCATAAAATAACTAGTGGTAAATCTATTTCTGAGAGCCTTCTTGAAGTTCGATACTAATCTTCTCTTTAACTTCTTATCTATCTTTCTGTCCATTTTGTTGAGAGTTGAAATTACTGATTGTAATTTGTGTGTGGTGGGGGAGGGACTTGAAAAACCATTGGTAAAGATGCTTTTGTAGTGAGTGAACATCTTTGCTGATATAGTAAAAAAAGCTTCCATTTCTTTCTGGCCAAGTTTTTTTGTTTGTTTTTGAGAGTCAGAAATAAAGGTCTTATGCATTTCCTGTTTGTCCTACTTGTTATAGTTCGGTTGTTTTTCAGTCATATCCAACTCTTTGTGACCCTCCTTGGGGTTTTCTTGGCAGAGATGCTGTAGTAGTTTGACATTTCCTTCTCCAGCGCATTTTACAGATGAGGAAACTGAGACAAATGGGTAAGCGACTTGCCCAGGATCACACAACTGCTAAAGTGTCTGAAGCCAGATCTGACCTTGGGAAGCTGAGTATTCCTGATTTGAGACCTGGCACCCTATCCACTGTACCCCCTAGCTATCTTGCTTGCTCCGCTAGCCAGTTTTGTTTTTAAACAGCAGCCTTATCTATCTTAGCAAGTTATGATCTGGATATTTCATCTAGCCAGCCTCCTTTTGTTATCTTACTTGCCATGTTTTAACTTGTTCAACCAACAAAAACAATTTATGCTTTACTGTACTTAGAACTTTCCTGATTGTCAGAAATTGAGGGAATACATATCTTTTCAATGAGACTGATGAGTAACTTGTATGTTCCATTCAGCTGTCTTGTTGAAATTCTTGAGTTCCTTTGTATCAGCTTTCTTTAATTCTCTCTAGTCACATGCATTTCTCTGAGCTATTATGTCTTAGGTCTGTTTCTGTATCATCAGTGACTTTCTAAGATCCGTATTCTTTCTTAATTTTCAAACCCAATATGAAGCTATAAACCAGCCTTTTAAATCTATGACCACTTATTTTTGTTTCGTACCACATTCCTCCTTCCTTTACTATTGCGTGGTACATATTTATTTATTTAAGTAGGAGAATTCATTTTAATTTTAGCTTAAGTCTTTTGCCATAGCCTAAACCCCATAGCCATAATAGCTTACATTATTAAGTGTTACAAAATCAGATTTAAGAATCACTATCTTAGAAAACTACTGGAAGCTTCTCATTTCAGTTCTTTTCTGACCTTCCAACATCTTTTTTTATTTCTTCTTCTTTCTTGCCTCTATTTTGCTGAATTTCATCTTGACCTTAGCATTTTGGGTTTTGCAGTTAATTAATGCTAACTGGGGTAGACATTTTAGCCTATAGACTTTGGAAAGAAGAATAATGCTTTTGGATGAATGAAAAGAAAGAAGAGGATCAAAAGGAGAAAGAAAGCTTGTGTTTTTTTCTTTTTTGCAGCGTTCTCGTCCTCTGTCTGCTAGTGATGCTGAAATGAAAAACCTTGTGGGTTCAGCAAGGGAGAAGGTGTCAGGAAAATTAGGTGGTTCCGTGCTTGGCTTGTCCATGGAAGAGGTAAAGATAATTCTGTTTCTGGCTCTGATGATTGCAGATAAAGGTGAGGTGGGAATGAGTGTGTCCTCTTTCTACAGCAATTCGGTTATTTTTGGCAAATAGAATTTTCACTGAAAAGGGAGAAGGAATCATCCTAGGGGAAGATGATGAAGGAATTTGGAGAGACTAGACAGACAATCTTCATGGTCTTTTTAAAGTAGCAAAAGAAAGAGCAAAAAGAGATAAAAGTTTTAGAAATATCAAGAAAATGCCATCTGAAAGACAGCAAACCATGGAAAATCTCAGAAACAAAAGAAGAAATCATTTTCAGGAGAAACAAAAGAAAAAAAAAAATGACTGAAGAAATGCCTGCTGATGTAGCACCAGAAATAATGTAAGAAAAGTCTCTGTAGGTGGATAATAGATACCCCCAGGGCATTCAAAGAAGACTTGAACCCAGAAAATATATTGGAAGACTTAAAGGAATGTATAAATGTAGCTAAGAAACTTTGAGTAGAATTAAAGGAAGATATGAACTCATGGAAGAAATCTTAGGAGGAAATATGGGGGAAAACAACTTACAAAATTGGAATATTACATAGGAGATGTAAAGACATTACTAGAAGAGCAAAACAAGTAGATGCATTATAGCAAATAACAAAGAATAAAAAATATTTAAACGGAAAGATAAAGCTTCAAGAAATTTAAGTCATTGAGTGATGCAGAAAAATATCACTGTTCTGGAAAGTAGATTTAGGAGGTTAAACTTCATAGTTATGATAGTCTCTGAACACATTGAATAAGAAGTTATTCATTTTTACTTCAGGAAATTGTAATGAAAACTTCCCAGAACTAGTGAGAACACACTAGTACTACATATAGAAAGAATCCCTAGATCACACTTCAACCTCATGCCTCCATCAGTAATTAACACTTGTTGGGAACAGATTCTAGAGGACCCTAGAAGGAGGAAAGAAATAAGAAGGGTGATGATAAGGAGAAGGAGGGTAGTGAGGATGAGATACCTCACTCTTATCTGTGCAAGGAAAGCATCAAACAGAACACAAAAGAGAATAATAGTAAACTTAAGGCATTTGGAGTTAAACACATTAACAAGAGGGAGGTGGTGTTGGAGAAAGGAGAGCATGTTCATATTAAGTTTAAGCAAAAGAAACAGAGACTACTGACTTAGAGTAGAACAGATATGCTAGGCAACTCTAAAACTATCAAATTACAAATAAGATGTCAAATTGCATTGGTCAAGGAAGTTCTCTACACTGTTATGGGTCCAGTTCCTATCCTGTCTCTGTCTATATCCCTACACACCCACTGACACATACTTAAAGCCCAAAACTGCACTAAGATTTTGAGACATCAGGTGGGTATATTTATACACATATATACATATATATATATATATATATATATATATATATATACACACACACATCCTGCTCTTAGCA
>CM053589.1:72052389-72064343 GCA_028646515.1 Pseudochirops corinnae | reverse complement strand
CCTTAAAAATAGACTAACTCAAATGGCAAAAGAGGCCCAAAAAGCCAATGAGAAGAATGTCTTAAAAATCCGAAATTGCCAGATGGAAAAGAAATTTCAAAAACTCACTGAAGAGAATATTTCCTTCAAAATTAGATTGGACAAATGGAAGCTAATAACTTTATGAGAAATCAAGATACTATAAAACATATCCAAACAAATGAAAAAATAGAGAAAGGAAGGGGAGTTACTTGGAGGTCTGTAGAAAATAGCCACTAAGATTTTGATTAAGTGATAGATATTAATGCATGAATCTCAGAGGAAAGGTTTCTTGATCTATTGATAGAATTATGTGATTTTTCTTGTTGTCATTACAAGTATGATCAGCTGTGTTTGTAGTTTTCTTAATATTGAATCAACCCTACAGTACTGGCATATGAATCTAGTTTGATCATAGTATTTCTTTTATGTATATTGCTGTAGCCATTTTGCTCATATTTGCTTTATATTTTTGTGTTGCTGTTCATTAGTACCATACTGGTCTGTAGTTTTCTTACTCACTTTTGACTCTCCCAGGTTTAGGTGTTAAGACAGTATTTGTAATATCAAATATATTTGGTAGGGTACCCTATTTTCCTTTTTTTTGCAAACAGTTTATATAAAATTGAAATTGATTGTTCTCTCAGTGTTTAAAAGAATTCTCTTGTCAATCAGTCTAGCATTTTTTTTTCATTTTTCAGAGTTTTGGTTATTTGTATTCTCCATTTCTTCTTATGTAAATCTAGACATTTTATGTTTTTATGAATGTTAATCTATTTCATTTAAGTCCTTGTTTTTCTGGCATATCAGTGGGCAAAATAGTTTCTAATAATTTCTTTTTTCTTCTTGATTCATTGTGAATTATTTTTCCTTCTTACATTGATAATTACACTTTCCTTTCTGTGCTTAAAATCAATTAATGATTTGCATATTTAATTGCCCCTCCCCCAAAGGCTCTTTTTCTTCATTTTTCAAATTTTTGTTTTGATGTTTAATTGGGATTTATTAATTTGTTGGGTTTTTTGTTTTATTTTTAGTCATATGCCCAATTCATTGGTCTGTTCTTCCTTTCTTTGGTTGATAAAAATATTTAGAAATATAAATTTTCCACTAAGGGCAATTTGGGTTTTATCTTAAAAATTTCAATTGTGTCTCATGGTTATTCTTTGCAGTGATGAAGTAATCTGTTGTTTAAATGACTGAGTCTTTGAGCTACCAATTCCTTAGAATTATTATTTAGACTTAAATTAATCTGTAATCTTTTCTTAAGTGGTTCTTTATTGAATGTAGTATTTATTTAATGTAATATATTGAAATTAATTTTACTAATTAATTTGTTTAATGTGATTTTTATAAAAAATATGGCTTTATTTGTTATCAAGGCCTTTATGTTCTAATACATCATCAGTTTTTGTAAAGAAGCCCAATACAACTTAGAAACATGTTATAGACATTTATATTCTCATTCACAAATTGCCAGAGATCTATAATACCTCACTTTCTTAAAATTGTATATTGGTCTTTAACTTTTGTTGTTGTTGTTGTTTTGTTAGATTTGTTTAGGTCTGAAAGGGATGTGTTGATATCCACAACTATTATATTTTTACTATGTATTTCTTCATTTTTTCTTTTCCTTTTTTGAGGGAGGCAGAGGAAGGGGAAAGTGAAGCAGTCAGGCTTAATTGACTTCCCCAAGGTCACACAGCTAGTAAGTGTCAAGTGTCCAAGGTCAGATTTGAGCTCAGGTCCTGCTGACTCCAGGGCTGGTGCTCTTGTGAGTTGTGCCACCTAGCTGCCCCTTTCACTTTTTCTTTAAGTGTTTAGCTACTGTACTGTTTGATACATATATACATACATGTATTGATATTCATTTTATATGGTATTTTTTTTAGCATAATGTGGATTCTGTCTTTACTTCTCTTTATTAAGTTCCTTCTTACTGTTTCATTGTCTGATATCATGATTCTTCTTCCAAAATTTTTTAATTAAGCTGTGTGAATAGTTAGGTTTTGATCATGTTTGTTGAGTTCTCTTTCTAATCTGTTCTGTTATTTATCCTCTTCCATTTTATAGACAAATGCATCACTCACAGTAACAGTTGTAATTGTTAATGTTGTATTCCCCTCTGTGCTATTATGTTTTTTTCCTCTTCTGCTTCCTTTAGCCCTCTTTAAAAAGAAAAGACAGTGAGAAAGAAATGTTCTTCACAGTAGTACTCTGTGCTTGATGTAGTCTACTTCTGCCTGTTTGACCCTCATTCTTTTCCTTGCCCAGACCTTAGTTATAGGTTGTTACTGTTTTCCTTTAAAAACTTTTCTTCATGATTTATCCTTCAAGGTTACAATTTCTTTCACTTATCACTAGTTCATACTTGAATCTATCCTACCTCTTATTCCATTCTCTCCCAGCTCCCTGTTCTCTTTTGTTTCCTTATTGAGTTAAATTTATTTTTTCACAAAACCCTGTATGTGTCTGTCTGTCTATTCTACCCTCATTTGAGTGGTTTGAATGAAAGTATGGATTAAGTAAAGACTACTCCCCTATCCCCTTCTCCTTGTTTGTGTAGTCTTCTACTTACACATCACAATTATGCAAAGTAGTATTTGAACTTCCCCCCCTTTCTTCTTTTTCTCTTTCCTTTCCTTTATTCTTTTAGTCATTAAAACCTAACAAATTACTCTAATGATCTCATAAGAATATAAATACTTCATATTTTGTTGTCATAAATATGTCATATTTTAACATTTACCTCTGTGTGTCTCTCTTGATTCTTACATTTGTATTTCAGCTCTAGTCTTTTCATGGGGAATATTGAAAGTCTTTTATTAATTTCTGTTTCAGAGGTTCATCTTTTTCCCTATATTATTTTACTCAGTTTTGCTAGGTAAGTTATTCTTGGATGTAAACTTTAAATTTTACCTTTTATTTAACTTTATGACATCATTTTATCATCTTACAGTGTTTTATTACAAGTGCTATACTCCTCTTCTATGGGAATTACAAATATTGTGTGATAGTACTTGTAATTACTCAGTACTTGAACTCTTTCTGTCTGCTTGCAATTTTTTTGTTTTGCGGTTTTTTGTACCTGGAAGTTCTAAATTTTCACTATGATGTTCTAGGGAATTTTCATTTTCAGATTAGCTAATCCCAGCATCCTCACTAGCAGGGACTTCAGGGCCATGTTATCATCCCTAGCTTGTAATGATTCATAAATGATCTCATCTTAATTTTTTTTTGAGATCAGCCGTTTTTGATATGGAATACTCTGTTTTCTTTTCTTTTTTTCCCAGCTTTTTTACTTTTCTTTGATAATTATTGTTGTCTCATCAGTGGAGCAGCCAGGTGGCTTGGTGGATAGAGTACTGGACCTGGAGTCAGGAAAAATTATCTTTCTGAGTTCAAATCTGGCCTCAGACACTTACTTGCTGTGTGATCCTGGACAAGTCACTTAATCTCTTTGCCTCATTTTCCTTCTTTGTCAAATGAACTGGAGGATAAAATGGCAAACCACTCCAGTATCTTTGCCAAGAAAACCCTAAGTGGGGTCATGAAGATTTGGGCACAATTAAACAACTGAACAACAAAAATAAAATTGTCTCATGGAATCATTAAATTATTTTTGGTCTTTTATATTTTTGTTGTGTCTAATTCTTGAATAAGGTTTTCTATCTTTTGTACTAAGCATGTAATCCTCACTCTAAGTCTTTCCCTCAATGTTCTCATTTCTTTTCCATTCTTCTAGAACTTTCCTTTCATTTATAATATCATTTATTTATTTGTTTGTTTGTTTTTTGCTTTTTGGAGTGGGGGAAGTCAGGGCAGTTGGGGTTAAGTGACTTGCCCAAGGTCACATGGCTAGTAAATGTTGTCTGAGGCTGGATTTGAACTCAGGTCCTCCTGACTCCAAGGCCGGTGCTCTGTTCACTGCACTATCTAGCCGCCCCTCAATTCATTCTTCTGCTTCATTTCATTGTAGAGTTTTGGTTGACCTTATGCCCAAGCTATATTTTTCTTTGAGGCTTTGTTTGTAGATGCTTTGGAATTACTCTCTTCTCTTGAGGTTTTTACCTTGGACATTAGTGGTTCCATAAAAGCTCTTTATTGTCCATTTCTTTTGTTTGTTTACTTATTCTTTCATCCTTATTTCCTGAATTGGGACTATTATGTTATGCACATGCCCTATATACTTCTAGAAATAATGCTATGGCCTTACATCATATTAACCTATATTATCTGGGCTACTGCTACTGCATTCTCTGTGTATTGAATATTATCTTCTACATAAGTCTTCATTTGCTCAGGGCAGGGAACTACAAATTCATAGTTTTGTCTGAATTTTTAGACCTACGTGGTCTGACTTAAGGCACACTCATCTCCTTGCATGAGCTTTGTAAGCCCTTAATCGTGATTTGGGTCTAAGCAGTACAGCTACAAGTTTGCCTCTTATTGGTGTTCCACTAGACACGCGCATAGGCCCCAGGACAGGTAACTGGGGTGAATCTGCAGTTTTTAGTGAAAGAATTATAAATCTACCCCTAATTGTAGTTTCTGTCCTGGTTACTCACAAATGGATTGAATCAGCCATCTAATTCCAGGTCATAATGACAGTTTCACAGGCCTCCCCTTGATTGCAGTCCCTGCCTTTGTTACTCATCTGTTGCTGAAAATGGACTAGAATGGAAAACTAACCCATTATGTTCTCCCCATCAATTTCCTAATCACTACTCAGTCTGATGCTCTTCCTAGTTATTTGTTATAGTAATTGTGGGGACTTCTAGGAGCCTAGATGGAGGAGTAAACAGTAAATCACTGTAACTCTCCCATATTTGCCTCTAAACAACCATAAAATAGTTCCCCCAAACAAAAAAAGACAGATTGAAACTATTTTTTTAATCCAAGAAACATGGAAGATCAGCAAGAAAGATCTGTCTTGAATAAAAGGGGAACATATTCCAGGATAGGAATCAACCTGGCAACCCAGCAGCAAGCAGTAAACCAGAGGGAAATCCCTGAGCCCCAGCAGGCGGTCACCAACACCAGAACTGCGCCCTGCCCCACCTCCCCCCAACCATATGCTTTAGCATAGCCAAGGGAACTGGCAGACTCCAGCTCCAAGAACCACCACGTGCTTCAGTATAACTCTGGGCAAACAGGAAGAAACACCCCACCGGTCCTCAATATATGTGAGATACCACCAGTAGGACCCTAGCTCAGGTAATCTGCCAGACTTCATGGGAAAAACAACTGACCTAGAAAATATATACAGGAGAGACAGTATCAGAATCCTTGGACTACCTGAAAACCATGATCAAAAGGAGGACCTGGACAGCGTCTGTCAAGAAATTAACAAGGAGAACTACCCCAATATCCTGGAACCTGAGGGCAAGATAGGAATTGAAAGAATCCGCTGATCACTTCAGGAAAGAGATCTCAAAATAAAAGCTCTAAGTGATATTATAGCTAAATTTCAGAGCTATCGAGTCAAGGAAAAAGTACTACAAGTGGCCAGAAAGAAACAGTTCAGATATCAGGGAGTCAGTCAGGATTACACATGACTTGGCAGCTGCAACATTAAAGGACTGGAGGTTATGAAACATGATATTCCAAAAGGCAGAGGAGCTAGAACTACAACCAAGAATTACTTACCTGGCAAAATTAAGCATAATTCATCAAGGAAAAAAATGGTCATTCAGTGATTTCAAGCTGAAATAAGGAGAAAACCAGAACTAAACCAAAAATTTGACCTCCAATATCAAGACCCAAGAGAAGCATAAACAGGTAAAAAGGGAAAAGAAAACATAAGGGATTCAATAGAGATAAAATATTTACATCCTTACATGGGAAGATGATACTTGTAATTCTTAAAAATTGTACCACTAATAGTACAGCTAGAAGGAATATACATAGACAGAGGATATGGATATAAGGTGAATTTGAGGGAATGATAAAAAAAAAAACTTAAGGGGAGTATAATGGGTGCAGAAGGAAAGAAGAGGTAGAATGGGGTAAATTATTTCACATGAAAAAGCATGAAAGACCTATTAGAGTGGAGGGGAAAATGGGAGGGTGGGTGATGAGCATCACTTGAACCTCAGTCTCATCAGGGTTGGCTCAAAGAGGGAATTACATAAAACAATCAGTTGAATATAGAAATCTGTCTTACCTGACAGGGAAGTAGGAGGGGAGGAGATTAATTAAAGTAGGGTGACATCTGACAGAAGGAAGGGCAGATTAGGGGATGTGGTAGACAGAAGCAAAACACTGGTGAGGAGGGAAAAGGTGAAAGGAGATAGAGGACAGACAGAAGGAGGAATAGGTTGGAGGGAAATACATAACTATAATGTGAATGGGATGAGCTTTCCCATAAAACAAAAGCATATAGCAGAGTGGATCAAAAAGCAGAATCCTACAGCATGATATTTACAAGAAACACACTTGAAGCAGAGAAAAACACAGAGTTAAAGGTAAGGGGCTGGAGAGAATCTCGTATGCTTCAGCTAAAGTGAAAAAAAGACATGGATAGCAATACCGATCTCAGACAAAGTAAGAGCAAAAATGGACCTAATTAAAAGAGATAAGAAAGGAAACCACATCTTGCTAAAAGGTACTATAGACAATGAAGCAATATCAGTACTAAACATATGCAAAAAGTGATATAGTATCCAGATTCTTAAAGGAGAAGTTAACTGAGTTTCGGGAAGAAATGGACAGCAAAACTATACTAGTGGGGACCTCAACTGTCTCAGAACTTGATAAATCCAACCAAATAAATAAGAAAGAAACTAAGAAGGCAAATAGAATATTAGAAAAGTTACATATGACAGACTTTTGCCATGATTTAGACATAAAGGGTGACACCATAGGAAAATTAGAAGGGCAAGGAATAATCTACCTGTCAGGTCTATGGAGAGGGGAAGAATTCATGACCAAACAAGAGATAGAGAGCATTACAAAATATAAAATAGATCATTTTGATTATATTAAATTAAAAAGCTTTTATACAAACAAAACCAGTGCAATTAAGATTAGAACGAAAGCAGAAAGCTGGGAAATAATCTTTACAGCACTTGTCTCTGATGAAGGCCTCATTTCTCAAATATATGGAGAACTGAGTCAAAGTTACAAGAATAAAAGTCATTCCCCAACTGATAAATGGTCAAAGGATATGATCAGGCAGTTTTTCAGATGAAAAAATCAAAGCTATCTGTAGATATATGAAGAAGTGCTCTAAATCACTTTTTATTAGAGAAATGAAAGTTAAAAGAACTTTGAAGTACCACATCAAATTGGTTAATATGATAGATTAATTAATATGACAGAAAAGGAAAATGGTAAATGTTTTAGAAGATGTGGGAAAATTGTAAGGCTAATGTACTGTTAGTGGAGTCATGAACTGATCCAACCATTCTGGAGAGCAATTTGGAACTATGCCCAAAGTCTATAAAACTGTGCATAGCCTTTGATCAGTAATACATTTACTAGGTCTGTATGCCAAAGAGATCATAAAAAAGGAGAAAGGACCTATATGCACAAAAATATTTGTAGCAGCTCTTTTTGTAGAGGCAAAATTTTGGAAATTGAGGGGATATCCTTCAGTTGGAGAATGGCTGAACAAGCTGTGGTACATGAATGTGATGAAATTCTATTGTTTCATAAGAAATGATGAGCAAGTGGATTTCAGAAAAACCTGGAAAGACATGTACAAACTGATGCAAAGTGAAATGAGCAGATCCTGGAAAACATTGTACACAGTATCAGCAACATCGTGTGATAATCAACTGTGTACTCTGATCAATTATGATCAACTCTTCTCAGCAACACAATGATCCAAGGACTCATGAAGGAAAATGCTATCCATATCCAAAGAAAGAACTGAAAGACTCTGAATGCGGATTGAAACTTTTTTTTTTTCACTTTGTTCTTGTGGATTTTTTTTTTCCTTTTGATCTGTTTCTTCTTTCACAGTGGTTAACTGATATGGAAATATTTTTACATTATAGCACATGTATAAAGTATATCAAAAATTTTCTTGACATGTACTTGGGGGAAAAATACCATTCAAATAAAGTTAAATTAATTAAATGGGAGTGAAATTAAAGTAATTAAAATTAAAATTAATTAATTGTGTGTCAGAACTGGGCTATACTGCTTTTTTCTACTTTAGCATTTTTGCTGGTGGTCTTAGTTGTTATTCATTAGGAATGCTGGTCTGATGTTTTTGTTCTATGTTTCATTTTGTCCTGGTATAGGTATTAAAACTATGCTTATATCACAAAAGGAACTTGATAGAATCCTTTCTTTTGCTGCTTTTATAAACAGTTTGTGTAATATTAAAAATATTTGTTATAATATTTATTAGAATTCACTTAAATTCACTTGAAGTTCATTTATGGTTTGTTCAATTTCTTTTTTCTGAGATTGTTTGTTAAATGTTCTATTTCTCATTCGGTTGATCAAGTTTTAAAAAAATACATATTTGTAAATGTTTTCCATGTTACTTTAGTTGTCAGTTTTGTTAGTATGTATTTGGACAAGAGAAATTCTAATAACTTCTTTAAGATTTCTTCATTTGTTCTGAATTCTCCAGTTTCATTTTTCATGCTGGCAATTTAGTTTTCCTTTCTTTTAGTCAAACTTTCTTATCATTCATCTCTTTTGTTGTTTTTCCCAAACAACTAGCTTTTAGCTTTATTTTTCTAGGTGTGTATGGGGCTAAGAGGGAGGTGTTTTGTTTTCTTTTTCATTTTTCAATTTTGTTAATCTTTTTCATTTTCAGAATTCCTATTTTAGTTTCTAGTTTTTTAGATGCGGGCCCAATTCATTGATCTGTACTTTCTCCCTTTTGATGATTAAGTGTTTGGTGAGTTAAACTTTTTGCTAAGGAATGCTTTGTTTACATTCCAAAAGTTTTAGTATGTTGTCTCATTTTAGTGATTTGAAGTGATGTAAATTATATGTTGTTTTTCTGATTTGGGTTTTCATCCACCAGTTCTTTAGGATTAAGTTATTTAGCTTCTAGTTAATTTCAACCCTTTGCTTGAAGGCTCTTTATTAAATATGTTCTGGGGTTGATTTTTTTGGAGAGGTGACATTTTGAACAGTAAAGGAAGTGTTTACTGTTTCTTCTTTTCTGCATTTGTTTGAGATTTTTGTGCCTTAATATATGATCAAATTTTGTAAAGGAGCCATGCATAGCTGAGAAATCTGTATAAACAATTCTATTCCCTTTCAATAATATCTGGAAATCAAATATATCTTTTTTTTTTCTCCTCAGATTCTATTCAGGGTCTTTGATTCTTTCTCTTTCTTTTCCTTCCTTGCTTCCTTCTATTGTTTTAAGTCTCAGAGGAGTTTTACTATTATAGTTTTACTATTTCTTCATGCAATTCTGCATATACCTTTTCTAAGATTTTTGATATATATATATGTTAAATATTTATATTAATTTGTCCATAGTGTCTTTAAGCATGATGATCTTTTAATCAAGTCTATTTTTGTTGTGATCTTGCCTGAGATTATGGTTTCTACCTTTGCTTCTTTGAGTTAATCTGAAGCACATGAGATTTTGCTATATAGTCTTATATTTTAATTTATATGCTAATCTTTTAGTTTCAAGTATATTTCTTTCAAGCAACATATTGTTAAGCTTTGCTTTCTCATCTATTCTACTACTGTCCTTCTTATGGGTATTTTCATCCCATTCGTATCCAGGTTTTAAACAATTATGACTTTCCCTCCATTCTTCTTATTCTTCTCCATCTTTTTCCTTTGCTTCCTTTTACTCTTTCAAAAGTCAAGGAGACTATTGAGAAATAAGAAAGGGAATAAGCATTTTTATAGTGCCTATTATATATGCCAGATATGGTGCTAAGCCCCTTACAAATATTATCTCATTTGATCCCAAGTCATTAATAATTTGATAGTCTCATTTGATAAGGAGTGTGCTCAATACCAATGATCTATAATTGTCATCTGCTTTCTATCCCTTTCCTTTCTTTCTCCTGCCCTAATTCAAATCACACATTCTTGCCCTTTTTCTTCCACTTAAAAAGTCCTCTTCATGATGCATTGTCTGAGATTAGAGTTTGTTTTATTTATAACTAATCCCTCTCTGATCCTGTCTTCTCTCTTATTCCCCTCATTTTAGCCTCTTTCTCTTCCCAGCTGTTTCCTGTTGAGTTTTAATGCATTTCTACACCAAACTCTGTGTGTTGTGTGTGTGTTCAAACATACTTTTTCTGTTTCACATGAAAGTCAGGTTCCTATATACCTGCTCCCCCAACAGCTTCCTCCATGTTTGTATGATTTTCTCCATTATCTGAAATAGCATGTTCTATCCCATTTCTCCCTTTTTCTTTCTTTGTTTTTCCTTCCCCTTTTTTTCTTTACTTAAGATCACCAAATATAATAAAACTATTCCCAGACCCTTTATCTTGTTTGTGCCCTCTATAATCCTTAAATACAGAAATGTTTCCAAGAACACAGAAGGAAGCTGGGTGTCATTGGACCTGGAGTCAGGAATACCAGGAATATCTAATCTCAGACACTTAGTAGTTGTAAGACCCTGGAAACATCCCTTAATTACTGTCTGTATCAGTTCCTTCAACTGTAAAATGGGAATAATAATAACAGCACCTACCAAACAGGGTTGTTATGAAGCTCAAATGAGATGATATTTATAAAGTGCTGGACACAGTGCCTGGCACATAGTAGGTACTATATGCATGTTAATTCACTTTCCTTTCAAGAGAATAAGAGTTTTTCTTCTCTTATATAGAATGTAAATACTTCACTGTGCAGTCCATTTACCATTTTATTTTTCTCAACTCTAGTGTTTGTATTTTAAATTATCAATGGATTATTTTTCTCAACTCTAGTGTTTGTATTTTAAATTATCAATGGATTATACTTAGTTTTGCTAGGTAGGTTATTTTTCAGTGTAATCTTTTATTTTTTTTGCCTTCTGGAATAACATGTTTATCACAAGCTCATGTCCTCTATATAGTGGTAGGTGGCCAAAGCTTGTTTGATCCTGGCTAAGATGCCTTTCTGTACTTTCTGGCTTCCTGTAGTATTTTTTTTTTCTTTGACCTGGAAGTTCTGAATTTTGGCTGTGGTATTCTTGAGAATTTTCATTTTGTGGTTTCCTTTAGGAAGTGTTAGAGATTCAGCTCTAATGCCAGCATTTTTTGAGTTCAAGTGTGCTATTGGGATGAAACAAGACACTATATTATTGAATATTTAACAAAATGAGGTTTACTTTGAGCTAATGCAGTGAGGATGTGCAACAAGGACAAGTGGCAGGTAGCTTCTCTCTACACCGGGCCTTCTTAAATTTTTTTTCCACTTGCAACCCCTTCAATGCTTCATAAACTGTGAATTGCAACCCATGGGGTTGTGCTGCAAAATGTCTTAGACCAGATACGAACTCAGGTTTTTCTGAGTCCATGCCTGATATTCTATCCATTATGCTGCCTAAATAACTTATTTATTTTTCTTCCTTCCTCTCTTCCTTCTTTTTTTCCTTCCTTCCTTCCTTCCTTCCTTCCTTCCTTCCTTCCTTCCTTCCATCTATCCTTCGTTCTCTCTTCTGGGAGCAAAGAGGGGAGAGTGAAAAACCCTTATAACAAACATTTAATAACTAAACAAAAACAAATTCCTACATTCTTTCACATGTCCAAAAATGTATGTCTCATCCTGCGTATTGTATTGTATATGTATATATTATGTCACTTATGGAGTTTATCATCTCTCTGTCAAAAAGCAAGTAATATTCTCAATTATTAGTACTCTGAAATCTTGACTGGTCATTCAATTGATCAGAGTTCTTAAGTCTTTCAAAATTATTCTTTTTTTAAATGGCGTTATTGTATGAATTCTTTTCCTGGTTCTGCTTACTGCATTTTGTATCAGTTCATATAAATCTCATCTTT
>CM053589.1:72014629-72043955 GCA_028646515.1 Pseudochirops corinnae | reverse complement strand
GGGCTTCCTTCAGTGTGAGATTCTCTCTGTCACTTTGTGGCTTCTGTAGCTCTAAAGTTTGTTTAGAGTCATTTTTTTACATGTATTGGAAGTAATTGGAGCGGGAGCTCACACCAAGTTTGTGCTTCTACTCCACCATCTTGGCTCCACCCCTAAATCTGACCATTCTGGAAAGCAGCTTTGAATTATACTGAAAATGTATCTAATGTCCATAACCTTTCACCCAGACTTCCAGACATATACCCAAAGAAGGTCAAAGATAGAAAGAAAAGTTTCAGTGTCCATTACAGAACTTTTATGTGCTAGTGAAGAATTGGGAACAAAGTAAATGCCTACCAATTGGGGGATGGCTAAATAAAATGTGGTACGTCAACATAATGGAATTTTACTGAGACATAAGAAATGATTGAATATGAATAATTCAGAGAAACATAGGAAGACTTATATGAATTGAATTGATGTAGAGTAAAGTAAGTAGGACCAACAAAACAAGAATGATTAAAACAATGTAATTGGAAAGAACTACCACCACCTTCATAATAACAATAAATACTCAATGCTGTGTAGTTAAAATGATCAAGTTTCACTCAGAAGTAAAGAGGAGAAAATGTACCTCTCTCCCTTCCATTCAGAGAATGGAGACTATGGATGTAGAAATATTTCATATATTTTCAGACTTATTAGACTGCTTTTTTTTCTTTATTTTATTCTTTATTACAAAGGATGCTGTTTGGGAAGAGAAGGAAGGAGGGAGAAATTTGGAAATGAAAGTAATGTAGAAAGCAAAGACATCAGTAAAAATTGAAAGTAAAGAAAAAAAGAAAATACAGAGTTCTTGAATAGACAATGAATTACATGTAGCTGCATTTTATCTTCCACTTCTTTAGAGTTCACATAAGACAATCTCTAAATGTTTTTAAGGGTATGTCACCTCTAGCATGAATTTCCCCCACATATACTTGGTGTGATCCAACTGTTCTTCTCAACTTAATCTCTCTACATGCCATTTAATGTCATAGGATCACAGATTTAAAGTTAGAAAGGACTGCAGATGCCATCTAGAGCAAACACTGTCATTTACATAGGTTGAGACTGAGGCCCAGAGAACCTAAGTATCTTGCCCAAAGTGGTACGGCTAAGTATCAGATATAGGATTTGAACCCACTTCCACTGATTAAAGAAGCTGTGTTCTTTCCACTGTACCACACTGCAGATTGAAGGCTGAGATGTTTAAAGTACAATTGTGGCAATTTCTCAGGAAATATAAAACTATTATATAAGATTATTTAGCAAATATTTATAATAATTCCCATTGAATATGTAAAGAGAAGATAAGCATCTTAAACATTTATTTATCTTAAATTGCATGCAAAAGGATACCCATCTTTCAAAGACAGCATTTTATGGATATTGTTGTGTATATATGTGGCTAAAATCAGGATTGTATGAATCTGTTGGGTACATATCTATTACATACTTTCTATATCGCTTTCTTTGTATTTGGTAAGTATATACATGGATACATCTGTGTGTATCAGTGTGCACGTGAGTGTGCACACGCACACACACACACACACACACACACACACACACACACACAGAGGTTTCTCCTGGAGGCTGCTATAGTGACTAAGAAGGTGCCAAAAGAGGAGGTCTGTGTGAGGTCTCATTATCACTACCCTACTGCTACAGCGCTCTCCACAGTCTTGCATGCACTTTGTGGTTATTGATGTCAGTGAAAAGAAGAATGTGGCAAGGAGGAGGAGTAGGAGGAGGACGACTAAGGAAAGCATAGGAGCCCTGTGCTGGACCTCTCTGTAAGGGAGTTCAAGCTTTCAGATCCCAGATATCATTAGGAGCAGCTCCAACTCTTCCAGCAAGGAAGTTTAATCAAAGGGATAATGTCAGACCACCCAGGCTGGGGCCAGAACAAGCCGTCTCCATCTCTGTTTCTCAGCTTGCCAATGCCCATGATACATCCAGACCTCTTGGAAATTTGCTGACAGATCCATAGAAGATAAGACAGTTTTTACTTCTCACATTTTTTCATCTAGTCAGAGGGTGGAGACTAAAACCAAAAAGTTCTTTAATTTTTCTCTTCCTTATTCCTAAGCCTTCCTACCTGGTATCAGGAAAATGCTGTGAAACTGTAGTATGACATTGTTGACACTGTGTGCCCTGAGAATATCAAAAGGAGACTTAAATCACCTCATAATGTTGTTGTTTTTACTGGGGGAGGTTGGGTGGAGTCAGAAATTCTGGACTAGTGATTTCCTTGGACTAGAGAACTAAGGAAACTCAATCCACCAATGCAAATATTCTTCAATTTGTCATCTCTGAGAATTGCCCCAGGCATAGACACTTATCCTGTATGTGTCTGTGGTGAGACTCAAACCTAGGTCTTTCTAACCCCAGTGACCAGTTCTCTTACCTACAGTGCAGGGCTATCTCCCTCATTTATTCACTCAACAACTATTTATTGAGCCTTTCTATATATGGAGACACTCCCATTTTCATTTAATTATATTATTTCTTTCAGCTGTGAGGAATATAGTCATGTTAATTTGTGCAAGGACTTTAACCTGAGATTCTCTCCTTAACTATCAGACTGTTTCTTGAGGGGAAATTGGATGGGGAAGGGCTTAATGGAACCTTCCCCATTCCTTGCCTCTGTTATGTTTACAACTATCACCTTTGAATCTGGAATAGAAGCATCTAGTCCCTATTAGGTGTTGTCCCAAAGGACAAAAAGATTTTTAGATTTACCAATAAGGATTTCATTAATGACCGTAAGGAAAACTGTTCAGTAAAGTAGTGAGGACAAAGGACATGTTGCCAGGAGTGGAAAAGTGAGTGGGTAGCAAGGAAGTGAATATAGAAATTGCAGACTGGTTTTGGTTTTGTTTTTTTTTTCTAGAAGTTCTGTAGTAAAGAAAGAGATAGAACTATTGTTTGAGGAAATAACAGGGTCAGGGAAAAAGTTGTAGGAGGGGGGAAATAGATGAAAGAAGCATGTTTTTAGACTGAAAGGGGATGATGGACGGTAGTCATACAGGAGAAGCAAATTGATGGAATTTCCTCCAAGCTCTAGTCAAATATTTTGTAATGCCTGCTGAGTATCTCTACCTAGAAGTCTCATTGGTACCTCAAGACTCAACAAATCAAAAATGAACTCATATTTGTCCCACACCTTCTCCCCCCCAAAAAAAAACCCTTCCCTGAGTTTCCATATCTCTATTGATGATGGTACCATCCTTGTAAGTCCATGTAAGCATAGCCTCAATCATCTTTGATTCTTCCCTCTCAAAATCCCACACCTTTGAGTTGAAAGGGACTTCTAAAGCTCTTTGGTACAACCTTCACGTGACTGTTATAAACATTCTCAGCAAGTGGTTATTCAGCTCTTCCTGAAGACTTCTAGTGACCTTCCTGAGAGGGTTCTTTCTCATCCCAACATCCATTTACATGTGTATTTTCCTCCACAGTGTCTCTCAAACAGATCCTTTCCTTTTCATGCCCTCTATAACTGCCTCAATTCAGGCCCTTATTCCTTTGTGCTTTTTCTATTTTAATATCCTCCTAATTTTTTCCCCATATCTCCCTAGGCTATCCTTACTCAGACTAGTCATTCATACTATTTTCCAAGTAATCTTACCTCAGTACTCTGATCATTTAAGGCTGTTCTTCTCCTCAGCCTTCCAGACTTCCAGTCATTGCTTAGTAAACTGAGTATAACTGCCTGAGTATGGTATTCAGGACCTTTAACACTTTGACTCCAAACTGTCTTTCCAGTTTCATACTGTTCCCCTCCATGTACTCAACATTTCAGTCAGATTGGTCCACTCTGTCCTCCAATCACTCTGTTCTTGGCTAGCACCATTGCCTTTGCCTAAAACATATTTTCTGCTCGTATACTTCTGTTGAAGATTCTTTCTTTAAGGTTTAACTCAGATGTTACCTTCATATTCTCATATATTGCTTATATCTCTTTTTTTCTTTTTGAAATCTTTTAAAAATTGCATGTGAAAACTATTTTTTACTTTTTGTTAAAAAAAATTTGAGTTTCCAGTTCTCTTCCTCCTTCCTCTTAATCCCTTCCCGTCTCCCTGAGATGAAAAGCAATTAAATATAGGTAATACATGTGCAGTCATTCAAAACACATTATCCATATCAGCCATGTTGTGAAAGGAAACTCAAACCAAAAAAAAACCCACAAGAAAAATAAAGAATTTTTTTAAAGTATAGTTTGTCTGCATTCAGGCTCCATCAATTCTTACTCCGGAGGTAGATAACATTTTTCAGCATAAGTCCTTTATAACTGTTTTGGATCATTGTATTGCTGAGGATGGATAAGTCATTTACAGTTGATCATTGTATAATATTGCTGTTACTGTATACAGTGTTCTCCTGTTTCTGCTCACTTCACTTTGGTTCAGTTCATATAAGTCTTTTTAGGGTTTTCTGAAAGCATCATGCTTGTCATTTCTTATAGCACAATAGTATTCCATCACAGTCTTATACCACATCTTGTTCAACCATTCCCCAACTGATGGGCATTCCCTCAGTTTCTGTTTTCTTTGCCATCACTAAAAGAGCTTTTTTTTTTGTATTTTTTGTATAAATTTTTTTTTTTATAAATTGGTCCTTTTCCCTTTTCTTTATTCTCTTTAGGTTATAGACCTAGTAGTGGTATTGCTGGATATGCACAGTTTTATAGCTCTTTGGGCATGGTTCCAGATTGCTCACCAGAATGATTAGATCATTTTACAACTCCACCAATAGTGCATTAGTGTCCCAATTTTTCCACATCCCATCCAGCATTTGTAATTTTTGTTTTCTGTTGTGTTAGCTGACCTGATAATCAGAATAGTTTTAATTTTCATGTTTCTAATCATTAGTGAGTTGGAACATTTTTTCTTTTTCTTTCTGTTTTTTGGAAGGGAAAAAGTAAGGCACTTGGGGTTAAGTGGCTTAAGTGACACAGCTAGTCAAGTGTCAAGTGTCTGAGGCCACATTTGAACTCAGGTCCTCCTGACTCTAGGGCCAGTGCTCTATTCACTGCACCACCCTAGCAGCCCTTGGAACATTTTTTCATATGATTATAGATAGCTTTGATTTCATCTTATGAAAACTGTCTGTTCATATCCTTTGAACCTTTATCAATTGAGGAATGATTCATATTCTTATAAATTTTACTCAGTTATCTATATATTTGAGAAATAAGATCTTTATCAGAGAAACTTGCTGTAAAATTTTTTCCCAGTTTTCTGCTTCCCTTCTAATCTTGGCTGAGTTAGTTTTGTATGTGTAAACCCTTTTTAATTTAATGTAGTAACAATGATCCATTTCATATCCTGTAATGCTCTCTATCTCTTATTTGGTTATAAATTCTTCCCTTATTCCTAAATCTGACAGGCAAAATTTTCCATGCTCTCTTAATTTGTTTATGATATCATCCTTTATGTCTAAATCATGACCATTTTGATGTTTGTATATAATGTGAGATGTTGGTCTATACCTAGTTTCTGCTCAGATATTTTCCTATTTTCCCAGCAATTTTTGTCAAATAGTTAATTTTTGTCTCAAAAGCTTAGATCTTTGAGTTTGTCAAATACCGGATTACTATGATCATTTCTGTTGTGTACATAATCTGTTCCACTGATCTACCACTCTATTTCTTAACCAATACCAGAAGAGAGTTTGAAACCTGGTGCTGCCAACCCACCTTCCTTAACATTTTTTTTTCCCATTAGTTCCCATGATATTCTTGACCTTTTGTTTTTCCAGATGAATTTTGTTACCATTTTTTCTAGTTCTATAAAATACATTTTTGGTAGTTTGGTATGGCATTTAATAAGTAAATTAGTTAACATAGAATTGTCATTTTTATTATATTGGCTCAGCGTACCCATGAACAATTAATATTTCTCCAGTTGTTTAGATCTAACTCTACATGTCTGAAAAGTGTATTGTAATTGCATTCATATAGGTCCTGGGTTTGTCTTGGCAAGTAGACTCCCAAGTATTTTATGTTGTCTACAGTTTTGGTTGTTCTGTTTTTAAACGGAATGTCTCTTTCTCTCTCTTGCTGCTGGACTTTGCTGGTAATATAAAAATGCTGATAATTTATGTGGGTTTATCTTATATCCTGCAACTTTGTTTAAGTTATTGATTATTTCAAGTAGTTTTTTAGTTGATTCTCTAAGTATACCATCATGTCATCTACAAAGAGTGATACACTTGTTTCTCTATTGCCCATTCTCATTCCCTCAGTTTCTTTTTCTTGTTTTCTTGTTCTAGCTGCATTTTTAGTACAGTATTGAGTAATAGTAGTGATAATGAGCATCAGGCTTATTGGGATCTCATTGGGAAGGCTTCTAGCTTATCCCCATTGCATATAATTCTTACTGATGGTTTTATGTAGATACTGCTTATCTTCAGGAAAGCTCCATATATTCTTATGCTTTCTCTTCTGCCCTTTGTCACTAAACTTCTTAAAAAGTCATCTATAATAGTTGCCTACCCTTAATTTCTTTGCACTTCTTCTTAGCCCCTGTGATCTGCCTTTTCAGTTCATGATTACACTGAAACTGCTTTCTCCAAAGTTAACAATGGTTTTTTAGTTGCCAAATCTAATGGCCTTTTTTTTAGTTCTCCCTGGTGATTACTGTCTTTTCCTTGATAATCTTTTCTTGGTTTTTAAGATACTGTTTTTTCCTAATTCTTCTCTTACCTTTCAGACCACTCCTTTTCAGTCTCCTTTGCTGAAACCTCTTCCTGGTCATGCCCTTTAACCATAGGTATCCCATAGACACTTCTGTCCAGGCCCCTCTTCTCTTCTCTCTCTATACTATGTTACTTGATGATCTCATCATCTCCCATGGATTTAATTTTCATCTCTGTGCTAATGATCTATCTATCCTGCGCTGATCTCTCACTGACCTCCAATATTTTATCTTCAACTGCCTGTTAGAGATCTCAAACTGGATGTCTAATAGACATCTTAAATTCAACACGTCCCAAACTGTCTGAATTCATTGTCTTTCTCCTTAAACTCAATCTCCTCTCTTATATTACCTATTACTATCAAAGACATGCCTTTCCCCCAGTACCCTGGGCTCACAACCTAGGAGTCATGGTGGATTCCTCATTATCTCCCCATATATCCAATCTGTTGTCAAGGCATGTTGATTTCACCTTTGCAGCATCTCTCAAATACAGCCCCTTTTCACCTCTGACACTGCCATTACTCTGATGCAGTCCCTTATTACCTCCTATTTACACTCCTTCAGTAGCTTGCTCGTGGGTCTGCCTGCCTCCACTCTCCGTATCCCCCATTAAACCACAAAGTAATTTTCCTAAATCAAAATCGACCATGTCAACTCCCCATTCAGTAAACTCCAATGACTCCCTATTGCTTCCGGTGTCAAATACAAAGTCCTTTGCCTGACATTCAAAAACCTTCACAACCAACCCCTGCATCCCCACACATAACTTTTTGATCCAGTGACACTAGCCGTCTAACTGTTCCACTAACTAGACACTCCATCCCTTGGCTTCAGGCATTTCCTCTGGTTGCCCCCTAGGCCTGGAATGTTCTCCCTCCCCATCTCTACCTCTTCCTTTCCCAGGCTTCCCTCCAGTCCCAATTTAAATCTTATCTAATACAGGAAGCCTTTCCCAACTTCTTTTAATACTAATATCTTTTCTCTCTTAATTATTTCCTATTTATCTCATGTATAACTTGCTTGTATATATTTGTTTGTTTATTGTGTAGATTGTGATCTCCTTGAGGGCCTGGGTTATCTTTTGTCTCTTATATCCACAAGGGGATATTAATGCTTATCATCTTTGTCTTTCACTCAAAAACCAATATGCACAATGTCTACAATAATATAACTGAAAAGAACAACTGCAAAATAAAAACTGAAAACTGTTTAATTGTAATGGCAAAGGTTGGCCCCAAAGAAAAGATATGTGAATTTACTCTTTTCTTTTGTTGCAGAGTTGGGAGACTATGGGTATGGAATTTTGCATATGGTATGTTGGTTACTTTCGTTGAACTATTATTTTTTTTCTTTTTTTCTTTGTTGTAATAGATGTCTTTCTGGCAGGAGGATTTAGGAGGATATATTTGGAAATAAAGGTATAATAAAAATAAGATATTAATGTATTTTAAAGCATTATTGCATTTTGTCTTTACACCACATTCGCTTCTGAATTTATCCCTCCCTTCCAACCTCCATTTTATTTTTTTAAATAGTATTTTTTCCAATAACATGTAAAATACTTTTCAATATTAATTTTTATAACATTTTGAGTTCCAAATTTTTACCCCTCCCTATCCTTCATACTCCCTAAGACAGCAAGGAGTCTGATATAGGTCATACATGTATAATCATGTTAAACATATTTCCACATTAGTAGTGTTGTGAAAGAAGAAACAGAACAAAAAGGAAAACAAGAAAAAAAGTGAAAATAATATGCTTCAATATGCATTCATACTCCATAGTTGTTTCTCTGGATATAAGTAGTATTTTCCATCATGAATCTTTTGGAATGTCTTAGATCAGTGGTTCTCAACCTTCCTAATGCCGTGACCCTTTAATACTCATATGTGCGCGTATCTGCATGTGGGCAGACCTGCCTGGAGACAGATAGAGGAGCGGTGTCTTGGTTCCTAAGATCATTGAAAATATGTGTTTTCTGATGGTCTTAGGCAACCCCTGTGACTCCTATGAAAGGGTCGTTCGACCCCCAAAGGAGTCGTGACGCACAGGTTGAGAACTGCTGTCTTAGATCATCATATTACTGAAAGTAGATAAGTCATTCACAGCTGATCATCACATAATATTGCTTTTACTATGTATACTGTTCTCCTGGTTCATGTAAATCTTTCCTGGTTTTTCAGAAATCTACCCGTTCATTATTTCTTATAGCACAATAATTTATTCCATTACATTTTATATACCACATCTTGTGTAGCCATTCCCCAATTGATGGGCATTCCCTCCATTTCCAATTCTTTGCCACCACAAAAAGAGTTGCTCTAAATATTTTTGTACATGCAGGTCTTTCTCCCTTCTTTATGATCTGTATGGGACATAGACCTAGTAGAGATATTACTGAATCAAAAAGTATGGACGGTTTGATTGCCTTTTCAGCATAGTTCCAAATTGCTCTCCAGAATGGTTGGATCAGTTCACAATTCTACCAACAATCCATTAGTGTAATTTTAAGTGAATCCCTTTAAAATGAAGGAATATTTTATTTTGTCAAAAGGGTTTTTTTACATCTATTAATATAAAATCATCTAGTGATGATTTTTATTGTTTTTGTTACCAATATAATCTACTATATTTATATTTTACCTGACATTGAACTAACTCTACATCTATAGTATAAATGCAGTCTGGCAAAAGAATCCTACAGGAAGTCAAGTATTGTAAGTATGTGGCACGAGTAAATGTGAGGAGCTGATTATGACTTGAGAACCTGTGTGATTAGAAGGATATTGATGTCCTCAACATAGTAAGAAAGCTTGGGAGAGGTATAGGTTTAGGTTGTTTAACATTCGTGTGGGACATCTGGTTGGAATTGTTCCATCTGCAGTTCATGGTACAGGACTGGAGATCAGATGAGAGAGCCTATGGCAAGATATATAGATTTGGGATTCAGCACAGATTGCCATTGAACTCATGGGAATTTATTGAAGGTGGGAAGAAAGAGAGAAGTAAAGGGAGAGAGAGGGAGAAACAGGAAATAGAGATGTTGAGGTTTAGAGACTCTGGGACCCCGAAATAGCAACATGTGGGTCCTGCCCGAATGAATTCAACCCAAGCCTTCTTTCAGCCAAAAAAAAAAATAAAGTTTATTAAAAATTTGCTATATTGGCCAGGCTCTTAAGAAATATCAGCATTGGCTAGATAGCCTCTTAAGGCATCTGAGCATTTGTACAAGCCAGCCAAACGAATCTGAGTCCCTTCATGGAGGCAAGATAGATCTTATATACAGAAAGAATGTGGGAGGAATCCAGGGGTGGCCAAGTAGGCTGGAGTGTCTGGAGAGGAGGTTTCAGGGAGGGTCTTGATGGGAATAGTCAGTAGCCTAGGGTGACTAGAGGTCTAATCTAGGGAAAATCTTGATGAAAATGACCAGTATTCTGGGGTGACTAGAGATCAAATCTAGGGAGTATCTTGATGGCAGTAGCCAGTAGCCTGGAGAATGAGATTAAGGTTAGGGAGTAGCTGAACAGAGATTTGGACATAGCGATAATGAAAGGCTTATGGCCTCAGGTGAATGTCAGATGAAGTGGAAAGAAAGATTTAAAAGAGTTCAAAGAGGCTCCTAGAGTCTGTACCCCATCAGAGAGAATGGGGAGAAAAGAAAGGAAAAAGAAGAGACCCAGGGAAAGGCCTTCGGGTATGCACATAGTTGTTGGGTGTGACAAAGATGATGAATGAGCATAGGAGATTGAAAAGAGACAGGGATCAAGAGAACCTGAAGAGAGTAATCACACACAAGCACATGCATGCACACATACGAACAAAAACAGAGAAGATAGAATATACAGGAGGAAAAGGTGATCACCAATGTTAAATGCTATCTAGAGGGCTTGATATCTTCACCTAGCTGTATTATTAATATCTCAAGCTTAACATGTTTAAAACATGTTTTATCTTCATTTCTAACTTGCCCTGCTTCCAAACTTTCCTATATCTGTTGAGGGCATCATACAGTTCTTTGTTGATAATAGACACTCAGTAAACTTGTTTAATCAGATTTGTAAAATGGAATACCAGTATTTGTACCTCCTCCTTTCTAGGGTTGTTACAATGAAAATTTGGGGATTTTTCCCCTAAATTTTAAGGTACTATATATATTGCATTAATTCATATATTGTGTGTGCATACACACACACACACACACACACACAGATATCCCTTACATGAGATTTTGTAGAAAGGAAAAAAAAATACAAGTCTTTTATCATTACCACTCTTTCATTTTGGAGGCAGAATGTACTTCGGTTATGGTATTTCAGCAAGGTTTTTACGACTAAGGACAAAGGTTAACCCAGATTGGTCACTTAAAATTCCTTCTGTGTTCACTCTTCTCTCACTCCACTACTTGGACAACCCTTTGTTCTTTAAAAAGTTTGGAAATCTCATTATTCTTTGGAACCAATGAGCCTGGCTTCCCTCCCAGGATTTTCTGCCCTATGACACTTAAGCTCTACAGAACCGCTTCTTAAGCTCAAGCAGCATCCCAGGGCCAGGATTGGAAGTAGAGCCCAACCCTTAGGACAAAGTCTTCAGGAATACAGATTCCAGGAAATCCCTTTTCATTACTCACATCTAGTTGTCCTCTCCAACCTCACTTTCACCATGGAGGAAGGAAGAATTAATGGGCTTTGTAGTGAGTGCCCCACATTTAAAGGTATTGATGTAATGTGGAAACACAAAAGCAAGAGAGACCTGCCACTGGCAACAAGGGGCATCCAGCCTGGACTACCCTGACAGATTTAATAAGTGAGGCAGTAGAAGCACTGTTGCTATTGCTTCTGTTGCTACTTAAGAGACTGTTGAAGGGAATAAGTATTTTAGTGCGTACTTTGTGCCAGGCAGACACTGTGTTAAGTAAGTGCTTTACAAATATGATTTCATTTGATCCTCACAACAACCATGGGAGGTAGGTGCTATTATTCTTCCCATTTTACAGATGAGGAAGCAGGTCGCACTTAAATGTCTTGTCCAGGCTCTCACAACTAGTAAGTGTCTGAGGAAGAATTTGAACTATGGTCTTCCTGCCTCCAGACCCATTGCTTTTTCTGTTGTACCACCAGTTGTCATTGAGGCTGAATCTGTGCCTGTGACTGTTGGGGTTACTAGCTGTATAATTCTGGGCAAGTTATTTAACCTTTCTGGGCTTTAATTTCCTTTTTTGTGAAATGGGTATAATAATAGTTATACTACCTATCATTTAGAGTTGTTCTGAGAAGTTCTTTTGTAAACCTTAAAGTGTTCCACAATAATCGCTATGATGGTTCAACTCAGCAAATATGGTGCTTTAAGGTTTGTATAAGTGTGCATTAATTTTAGGTACAGTTATAGCTTTTACATATAGTCAGAGTTAGGAAGTGAACACATGTGAGATGCAACCTATATATCAACCATTATAGTAAATGAGAGCTATTATGATAAATGTTGGAATGTGGATGGAGCAGAGAACATGCCCGTCTTCAGATGACTAAGATTTAGACCGATTAGAGTATTTATAGGAGATAAAATATGTTGGTGTTCATCTAAGTTCTTCATATAGCATACTATTAATCTGTTCCGTAAAAAATGAAAAATGATGTCTCAATCTTGGCATCACACAGATAGCTCCTAAAGCTCCACCCTTGGGCTTCTGCTGTGCAGATACTTCTAGGCTTACCTAGAACATGTTGTAATAAAGAATCCTGGGATGGGAAATAAAGCCAAGGTGGGAGAGTAACAAGAAGTCATGAAGCTTTAATGAAGCCCCAAACTCCTCCAAATAGACCCAAAAAATACTGTACTAGACCTAATTTTGATGGGGAAATCTAGAAAAAAGTCACAGCGAGTCATTTGTCCAGCTCACCTCAGTCTAGAGACACAAGCAGAGAGGTCGACTAGTGCTAAGGACAGGAGCATGCCATGCTGCAGGGCTGGGCACCAGGGTAAGAAGCTATCCTAGACCCATTACAGTACCTCAATGGGGACCAATAGGAACTGGTAGTTTTGTGCTTACTACCTAGTTCTGGGGCACAGATCTCAGGGCATACTGAAAAGAGAAGCTGTGCATGAAGGTGTCTTTCAAAGGCAGGGATTCCCTGTATGGTGTGCCTAGAAAGGAGGCAATTCAGAAGCAAGCAGCCAGTTACTGTGGCTCAGACCTTAGGCACAGAGCAGGGTATCATTTCTAGCATAAGACCCAGACTGCAGAAGAATAAAACAAGGGCAGAATTCCAGACCAAAGAGAGCCTGCATTTGTGTTGCTCTGAACCAACAGCTCTTTCCAGTTAGCTGATAGGTGATGGGTCAAGCAGCATTCTGTTGTTGCTTTGACCAAAACCTAGGTCAGGAACTTATAGATTTCAGGCCAGCGTGGGAAGCAATCAGACTTTGCTTTGCTTCAGAGCACTTTGTGAACACTAAAAACTATCAGATCCCCAGCCTGTCCCTGAGATCCTGAAACAACATAACACTCTATACCTCAAAAAAACAGCAACAGGTCCAGCCAAGATCTGTCCAGAAGAGTGTCAGAGCCTTGCCCTAACAATATTTCCCAAGTCAGGAAGTAGCCTGGAAGAATGGGCAAACAAACAAAAACAAAGAATCCCACCATAAAGAACTGGTGGCCGGGATTTTCAAGACACAAATATCGAAGAAGAGAATGACTGCAAAACATCTATAAGCGTTGCCTCGAAGAAAAACACATCTTGCATACAAATTCAGCTACAATTACAGGAAAAGATGAAGCAAGGGTTTAAAAGTTTGAAATGTTTTTATAAAAAAACTAGAGAACACTTGAGGGAAAAAAAATTGGAAAAGGAATGAGAGCTATTAAAGAAAGAATTGGAAAAGGAATTAAACAGCTTGGCACAAGAGGTACAAAAGCTTACCTAAAGAAGAAACTCTGAAAATTAGAATGGGCAAATGGAAGCCATTGATTCCATGAGACAAGAAGAAATATTAAAGCCAAAAAAGCTAAAAAAAAAAAAAAAAAAAAAAAAAAAAATAACACAAATAGAATGAATTGTAAGGTATCTCATAGAAAAAGCAAACTGATTTGGAAAACAAAGCAAGGAGAAAAATGTTAAGAATTGTTGGACTACGTAAAAACAATGATCAAAAAAGAAAGTAGAAGAGCCTAGACATCATATTTCAAGAAATCTGAAAACTGCTCAGATCTCTTAAAATCAGTGGGCAAAGTGAAAGTAGGAAAAATCCACCCATCACTTCTTGAAAAAGATCTCCAAATGAAAACTCTCAGGAACATCATAGCCAAAATCCAGAGCTTCCAAGTCAAAGAAAAATATATACTGTAAGCAACCAGAAAGAAAGAATACAGGCACCAAAGAGACAATCACGCACAATTTTACACTCTCAAGAAGCAGAGATCCTGGAATACAACATTATAAAAGGCAAAGGATATGGATTTATAGCTAAGAATAATTTATCCAGCCAACGTAAATATAATCCAAAAGAAGAAAAATGAATCTTTAATGAAATAGAGGACTTCCAAGCATCAATGAAAAGACCAGAGCTGTGTAGAAACTTTGAAATTCAAGCACAGGAGTTAAGAGAAATATAAAAAACTGAACATGAATGGACAATGATAAGGGCCTAAAGGATAAAATGCTTATATTCAAATATGAGGAGATGATACATATGTTCGTTCTGAACCTTATCATCTTCATGGGTCATAGGAGGACTCTATTTAGAAAGAGGGCCTGACAGTGGTTCTGTTATGTCTTGATGATATTAAAAGAGGAACTGAGAGGAAAATCAATATTGGCAGGAGGGGAGGGAAGGAAAGGAAAGTTAGGGAAAATTATCTCATAATCAGTGACACAAGTAGACATCTCTACAAAGAGAAGGGAGTGAGGGAGCAGCTGACATTTCAACCTTACTGTCATCTGAAATGGTTAAAGGAAGGATACAGAGAGGGAGAATGACAATGAGAATGAGGCTTGGATACAGAAATCGGATTTATTCACAGGAAAATAGGAAAATGGAGACTAGGGGAAGGTGGGGGGGGATTAGAGAGATTAAGAGAGAGATTAGTCCTAAGCAAAAACACATTCTGAGTATCGATGTGCAAAAATAATATTAGTGTTTTTGTGGTGACAAAGAATGGGAATCTAAGGGAGTGCCCATAAATTGGAGAATGAACAAGTTATTACATATAAATATGATGTAATTTTATTTTGTTGTAAAAAATGGTAAAGGGGAGATAGTTTCAGAGAAACCTGGGAAGACTTGTATTATTATCTCATACCTAATGAAATGAACCAGGAGTAAAATTTATACAACAATGGCAATATGATAAAAGCAAGCAACTTTGAAAGAATTAGGACTTCTTATCAGCATAAGACCAAACACAATTCCAATGATGAAACATGCTGCCCACCTCTTGGTAGAGAGTTGGAAGATTCAGAGTACAGAATGAGACAATTTTTTTTTTTGACTCCAATAATGTGAAAATTTGTTTTGATTGATTGTATGTGTTTATGATGGTGTTTGTTTTTCTTTAGTTCTCAAGTTATTATGGGGGAAGGAGGGTAAAAAGGCAGATTTTTGCTGATAAAAAAAGTAAAATATAGCTTAAAATTAAAAAGGAAACTGGGCTTCATATGGTCTCTCTGTTAGACGAAAAATACTGGGCTAATAAAATGACTTTTCTTTTAGATAGCTTGTGAAACCTTGAAATTTGGTTCCTTTCTCCACTTTGAGAAAAGTTTAACAAATATCTGCTGTGGGCCTGGATTTAATTTGGGAGAACTTTACCAACAGTTTTTGGACTTTCTGTCTTGGAGCCAAGAAGAAACAAGTCTAATGTATGCTGGGCAGAACACTAACAAAATAAGTTTGTCACAGTCATTATGTCACCCAAATGAGAACCAGCTGCCCGGCGTTCTCACTAGGAACAACAGTTCAGATTTTCTAGAAAACTTCACCAGGCACTAAGATTTTTGTGGCTGCTTTCTTATTAAAGTCACTATTTAAATTCCTGCAGCCTTAGGTCTTGTAACAAATTTCCTCACCTGCCTTCTACTGACATTAATCTTAACTCTGCTTAGTGGCAGGAACTCAGCAGAGAAAGGGGAAGGGAATAAACATTTATTAAGTACTTATTATGTGCCAGGCATTATGTTAAGTGTTTTGCATATATTATCTCATTTGATCCAAGAAAGGCTTTTCTTGGCATTTTTTGTTTCCTTTTTGGTGATATGAAATTTTTAAGCTTTTGGTTTTGCCATTGGTTTTATCTAGTGGCTTGGGGGTGGGGGGTGGGGGGGGGGCAACTAATGCTCAAATGCTAATTCCATTCAAAGGATTTAGAAATAGGTATGGGTTCCAATCAGTATTGGCTACTGCCATGCATCTGAACAGGGCCACTGGTAGAGCAGAGCATAGAACTGCCTCACCCAGTGACTTTACTGGCTATAAAGATTCCTTGCAATGAGTTTTTTTCCTTTCTCTAAGAAGTTATTTTGGCATTTGGAAATGAAGCTCAAAGAGCAGCAACAAAATTTGACTATGTTGCCTGACTAAAATAGTTTCAAAAGCTTGCTTAGGTAATGTGATGAGAAGCTATATTGTCAGGAGCTGTTTGCCATCTCTGAAGTGGAAGGCCTTTAGGAAAGAGGAATGGAAGTTTTAGGAAGGCAAGAATGCTTCCACCTAAGAACATTCAGAATATTCATTTCTTCTTTGACCTTTTGGTATCTAATCTGTCTGAATTTCCATGCTATTTGCTTTTCTCATTCAATTAGCAAACATTCATTAGCTGTCTACTATGTTGCAGGTACTGTGGTAGGTGCTTTGGGCACAAAGACAAAAATGGAATACTTTATGTGCACCTCATTAGTTGTGAAATCAGAAAAGAGATCATGTAGAAAATAGAGTTTGACCAAATGGGAACACAAAATGATGACATCATAAACAATTTAGAGGAATGAGGAAGACATTACCTGTCAGGTACATGGGTAGAAGACGAATTCGCTACCAAGTAATAGGGTACAGAAAGAAAAATGGGTAATCTTGATTATATAAAATTAATGGTTTTTGCAAACAAAACCATCATCACTAAAATTAGAAGAGAAACAAGTAAATGAGTAAGAATCTTTGCAGCAGGTTTCTCTGATAAAGGTTCCATTACTAAGATATATACATACATAGACAGACAAACATATATACATATACATATATATATGGATTATAATCTATAAAAATAAGAGCTATTCCCCAAGTAATAAATTGTCATAGAATGTGAACAGATAGCTTTCAGTCAAGGCATCCAAACTCTTAATAGCCAGGTGAAAAAAGTTCTAAGTCACTAACAATTAGAGAAATACAAATTTAAAAACCATAAGGTTCACCTAACACCTGTCAGATTGGCAAAGTTAACAAAAAGGAAAATAAATTCTGTAGGGACTGTGGGAAAACATTGGTGGAGCTGTGAATTGATTCAGGCATTCTGGAATGGGAAACTATACTCCAAAAAATTGTTAAAATGAGAATACTTTTTGACTCAATATGTAGATATTAGGTCTATTCCCTAAAGGGATCCCCCCCCCCCAAAAAAAGGAAAATGATCCATGTGTACAAAAATATTTATAGCAACTCTTTTTGCAGTGGCAAAAAGTTGGGAACTGATTTCCCATCAATAGAGAAATGGCTGAACAAATTATGATGTATGAATGTAATCTATTGAATACTCTTCTGTTATAAGAAACCTAACAAGGCATATATCAACTGATGCAGAGTGAAGGTTAGCAGAACTAGGAGAATTACATAAAATAAAAACAGTATTTTAAAGACAACTATGAAAGACTTAAGAACTCTGATCAATACAGTGTGCAACCTTGATTTCCAAAGTACCTCCTAATAGAGAGGTAGTGAACTCAGAGTATAGATTGAAATATGTTTTTTGGACATGGCCTATTCCAGAATTTGCTTTATTCTCCTATTCATGTTTATACATGGTGTTTTGTTCTTCTTAATAGGGATGAAGGAGTGCTTGGAGGGACGGTGGAAGGAAGAGAAGGTGAACTCTCTCATTGATTGAAAACCTTTTTTTTTTAAAGTGAACTTTGAATTGAGTGTCCAAGGGAGTAAAGGGAATTTATGAGGCAGAAGGGATAAAGGAATATTCTATGCACAGGAATAAGGGGTGTAGGGACAAAGATCTGGGAGATGGAGAATCATGTATGATGAACAGCAGGAAGGCTAGTTTGACCAGACTGTACAGTGTGGGAAAGGTAGGTTTGGAACAGGTTTTAAAGGGCTTTTAAAAGTCAGAGAGAATTTAAATTTTGTCCTAGAAACTATGGGGAACTACTGAAGTTCATTGAGTAGGAGAGTGACTTGGTCATAACAAGCTTAAGGAAAATCACTTTGGCAGCTATGGGGAGATTGGTTCTGAGTGGGCAGAAACTCAAGACTTCCTACCAGTTAGGAGGCTGATACAGTAGTCTAGGCAAAAGGTGGTAAGGGTTTGAGCTGAGGTGGTGGCCACCTGAATACCAGAGAAGAAAAAAGATACTACCAGGCAATATATACATAGAACAATCCAATTCCTTTGATGCCTTCTTCACCTGGGTTGAAGACGTTCCTGTACCCTCTGTAGGACCAGTTCAGGTACCACGATTAGCTACTGTAAGTCTCCATAAATAGAGGTAGAGGTAGGAACTGGACCTGTGGTTTCACTGACATAGAAAAACCACAGATAAAGAAACTCCTTCTACTAATGCAAGTTGGCACCTTCTCTGCAACAGTCATTAAATAATCAGTAAACAATTAAGCACCTACTTTGTGCCAGGCACTGTGGTAAACACTAGAGATACAAATATGACAGAGTAAGCGTCCCTACCCTCAAAGAATTTTCAATCTAATGGGGAAAGACAATACACAAAAGGAAACTGAAAAGTAGGAAGTGAGAAGGAAGGGGAGGAGAACATACTTGGCATAGGGGCATGATAGAAAAATCCAAGGGAATACAGTCAGGTAAGAAATGAAGACATGACTGGCCTATACACCCTCCTTTAATGGAAGCTTTGGGAAGAGCTCTTTGCTTTCCTCCTTCAGAGGGTACTAATACGAATTTTATGCCTGAAGTTTTATGAGCCTTCTAAGTCTTATAGAATTACTAGGAAGTTAAGTAACTTACTCAGGGTTATATAGCCAATTTGTGTCAAAGGGGGTCCTTGAACCCAGCTCTTCTCATCTCCAAAGCCAGCTCCCTATCCTATACATGCACTACACTTCTTTAAATACCTTGAGGTTAGTTATGTCTTTTATGATGAGTAACAGTGTATGTGCTGGTTTTCTTGCTGACAATGACATAAATGATGACTCCATTTTTCTTCTTCTTTCCCTTAGAAATTGCTCACATCCTGCCATGCTAATCAACCTTGTCTAGACTGGTTTTATACCCCTTATGCTCCTGCTAGATTATAAAATCTTAGAGTTCATTTTGGTTTTTGTATTTCCAGTGCCAATCACATTGTCAGTGAACAAGCATTTATTAAGTACTTAGTATGTATAGGGTGGGGCATCTAGGTAGCACAATGGCTAGAGTGCCAGGCCTGGAGTCAGGAAGACTCCTCTTCCTGAATTCAAATCTGGCCTTAGACGTTTACTAGCTGTGTGACCCTGGGCAAGTCACTTAACCCTGTTGCCTCAGTTTCCTCATCTGTAAAATGAGCTGGAGAGGGAAATGGCAAATCACTCCAGTATCTTTGCCAAGTGAACCCCAAATGGGGTCACAAAGAGTCAGATGAGAGAGACTGCATGTAAACAACTATATTATATAGAAATAGTTATAACATATCTGTATCTAGAAAAGAAGTAGTTGGAAGGTAAACTCAGAGGAAAGATTTTAATGGGAAGAATTCTGGGAAAGATATCTGAAGAAGATGGCATTTGAGCTGTCTTTTATTTTTATTTTAGTTAACAGAAATTTATTTTCTTTCCTTCATTCATGGTGATGGGTGCGGAGTGGGAATGGGGGTGGAGGATGGGGCTAAACACTTAAAACAGATATACATGATCAAACAAAATAAATTCTTAAATAGGCCATGTCCAAAAAGATATGTGTCATTCCTTATCTTAAATCCATCACCTTTCTGTCAGGAGTTGGGTAGCATGGTTTATTTTTAATCCTCTGGAATCGTGATTTGTCATTGCATTGATCAGAGTTCTAAATCTTTCAAAGGGTTTTTTTTCCCTTTATAATGTCATTACTATATACATCATTCTTATAGTTTTGCTCTTTTCACTCTTTCATTCCATACAAGCCTTCCCAGATTTCTCTGAAACTCTTTCATGATTTCTTATAGTATAGTAGCATTCCATTACGTTGATGTACAAAAATTTGTTCAGTCATTCTCCAATCAACAGACTCCCTTCTTCCAGTTCGTAGCCAACACAAAAAGAGTTTGTATAAATATTTTTGTACAGATGGATCCATTGCATCTCTCTTTGGTCCCTTTTGGGTTTGGGCCTAATAGATGTGTCACTGAGTCAGAGGATTTACATAGTTAGTGACTTTTGGGGAATAGTTCCAAATTGTTTTCCAAAATGGATGGACCAGTTCACAGCTCCACCAACCATTCATGAAAGTGTTTATTTTCCTATAATCTCTCTAACATTTGTCATTTTTTCCTTTTCAACTTATCTAATGGTACATCCTCAGAGTTGTTTTAGTTATTATTATCTCTCTAAGAATTTAGTTGTTTTATTTAGCATCTCTCTAAGTGATTTGGAGTATTTTTTTAATATGACTGTTGATAGCCTAGCTTTCTTCTTTTGAGATCTGCCTATTTATATTCTTTGGCCATTTATCAATTGGGGAATAACTCTTATTCTTATAAAATTGTCCATTTTACTTCTTTGATCTTCTTTATCACCTATTTCCCTATGCATAGATAAGGGTAATTTCTTCCTTGTTCCTCTAATTTGCTAATGATAGTACCTTTTGTACATAAATCATAAATCCATTTGGAACTTATTTTGGTATATGGTATGAGGTACTGGTCAAAACCTAAATTTTGCCAAACTGCTTTCCAATTTCCTGAGCAGCTTTATTTTATGGAATAGTGAGTTCTTACCCTAATACCTGGGATCCTTGGGTTTATCAGATATTAGGTTAGTTAGGTTTGTTGTGCTTCTCTGTGTTATATAACTAACCTTTTCCACTGATTTATCTCTCTTTTAATCAGTACCAAATAGTTTTGATGTTTATCACTTTTATGGTATAGAGATTTTGAATTACTATGGTACCTTCTTACTTTTTTAAAAAGTCTTTTCCCTTTTTAATCTTTGATCTTTTGTTTTACTAGGTGAACTTCATCATTATTTTTCTAACTTTTTAAAGCAATCCTTTGGTAGACTAATTGTTATAGCACCAAATAAATGAATTAATTTAGGTGCATTTTCATTTTTATTATATATTGATATTATATACCCATGAGCGATTAATATTTCTCAAATTACTTAAGTCTATTATTTATTATGCCTCGTAGTTCTATTCATATAGATCCTGTGTGTGTCTTAACTAGACTCCCAAATAATTTGCAATGCCAATCAGTTATATGGAATGAAAAATATCTTTTTTTTCTGTTGGAATCAGACAACCCTGCATTCCTACAAATGACGTTTTTGCTATGTTGCTGTAGCCATTTAACTAATATTTTATTGACTATTATTAGTTATTTGATATTTTTGATCAATATTTATTATAGAAGTAAAATTTTATTTGTCATTTTTGACTCTTTTTGGTTTAGTTACCATATTTGTATCATTGAAGGTATTTAGTAGGATGCATCATTCTTATTTTTGCAAATAGTCTACATAATATTGGGACTAATTGTTCTTTAGATCTTTGAAAGGATTGATTTGTAAATTCATCTTCTTCCAGGATTTTTTTCCCTTTGGTATGCCATTTATGGTTTATTCAGTCTCTTTTTTGGAGCTTGCATTGTTTGAATTATCTATTTATTTTTGTTCTGTTAATCTGGTTATTCTATATTTTTGTAAATAGCCATTTTATTTAAGTTGCTGGTTTTATTGCTATAACACCAGAACCTTATTCTTGATGGAGTCTGATTCTGCTTCCCTGTTCTACTTCTCTTCCTCTTGCCCAGATCCATGTCACAGTTCAGACTCTTTTTTTTCCTTTCCTTTTGAAAGCCTTGTTCACAATATACCCTCTGAGGTCAGAGTTTGTTTGGCTTTAGGCTTTTGACCTCCCTGAATCTACTTTCCTTTTTGTTCCAACCTCCTCCCCATCTCTCTTTCTCTCTCTCTCTCTCTCTTTTCTCTCTCTCTCTCTCTCTCTCTCTCTGTGTTCTTCCTGTTTCTTTATTGAGTTGAATATATTTCTCCAAACAATTTTTGTTTGTGTTTATATGCAGACCGCATACCTAATGCTTGTTCTACTACAGGCACCTTCTGTTCGGTCCCACCGCCTCAAATCTTTCTCCACTTAACTGTCAGATTGTTTTTCCTCAAGTGCAATTCTGACCATGACACTCCTCCTATTCAGTAAACTCCAGTGACTCCCTATTACTTCCAGGATCAAATATAAAACATTCTGCTTGGCTTTTAAAGCCCTTCATAACTTGTCTCCTTCCTGGCTTCCTAGGCTTCTTGTTACTCCCCTCCATGTATTCAAATGATCCAGTGACACTGACCTGTTTGCCATTCTTCACATAAGACATTCCATCTCCTGCCTGCATTTTCTCTTCCTGACCCCCATGCTAGTTATAAGTCTGTATCTTTTGGTATGGGGAATAGCATATTCTTAACTCTACACTCCTTTACTGTAATAACTGCCAAATCTTGTGTGATCCTGACTTTGGCTCCTTATTATTTGATCTCTTTTTGACTGGTTGCAGTACTTTTCCTTTGACCTAGAATCTATGGATTTTGGATTTTGTTCATGGAAATTTTCATTTTGGAGTTTCTTGCAGACAGTGCCTAGTGGTTTCTTTCTATTTTTATTTTCTATTATTATTAAAACTCTTGTTCTGACAAATCTGGGCAGTTTTCCCACATGAGTTCTTGAAATCTAGACTCTCTCTTTTTTTGTTTGGGAGGGGGGAATATGACTTTCAGATTGTTTGATGATTTTTAAATTATCTTTCCAGATGTTTCTCAGATTAATTTTTTAATGAGATGCCTTACATTTCCATTTTTCAGACTTTTGACTTTGTTTAATATTTCTTGTTGTCTTAAAAGTCATCAGTTTTTGTTGATCTATTATAATTGTTTGGTTGATTATAATTTTCCAAGAGGTTTATTACTTTGACGAGATTTTTGTATCTTATACTAAACTTTTGATTTTCCTCCCAAATCTTTCCTACCACACTCTCACTTCTTTTCCATTTCTTTCCTGTAGACTTCTCATCCATTTATATTTTAAGCCTTTTAAAATCTCTTCCTTTAAAATAATTTCTTCTGGGCATCCTAGTTGAGTCTTGTGTTCAAGCTTTGTTTTTCTTTGAAGCTTTGATTACAAATGCTTTAGAATTATTCTCTTCTCTTAGGTTTATTTTTGGGGCATGCCTGTTTCCTAGCTCTTCATTGTCAGATTTTATTTGTTTGTTTTGTTGTGTTTCCTGAATTGTGACTTTGTGTTAGGGCCAAGCTTTGTGTACTTTGTAGTCTTATAAGGTCCTACCTAAATTATCCGGATTGCTGTCCCTTCATTTTCTCTGTATTGTGTATGTACTGTGTTCTTCATGGATCACAGAAGTGGATCAGACTAGGGAGTTGTAACTTTCAGTGAGCCCTCAGCAGCCTGCTTTTGGGTATGGTTTGATTGCTGCCCTCTTTTTCTGAGCTTTGTGGGCTCTTGACCTCAGGTTTTGTCTGAGGCTTTCCTCTGGTTGGAACTCCACTCCACAGTTGCTACCCCCAACCCTATGTGCTAGCTGGAGGGTCTGCAGGTACATAGCAACAGAAATATAGGCTCATCCTAGGTCTGACATCTGTATTCTCTGCCCTTGATAGATAATTGTAAGCCCCTCCTGGTTGCAGTCCCATCCCCTATATACTCACCCATAGGCTAAATTAGAGATCCTTTTCTGGGTTAGAGTAATATCACTGCAAGCCCACACCTGATCTAAGTTCTAATTCCCTGGTTATTCATTTATGGACTGAATCCATGATCTTGGACTGAAAAAATGGCCCATTGTAGTTTTTCTTTCCATTTTTAAATTACTACTTGTTTGGGTGTTCTTCCTGATTGTTGGAATAGCTATAGGAAAGAGCTGAACGGTGCTGCTTCCTTCTCCTTAGGCATCTTTGCTAGTTTCATGAGTTGTGTCTTGAAGGCAGGTAGGCAACTTAAAGAGGCAGAGGCAAGAGGGTTGAGGAGAGAGAGTTTTCCAGGCATGTGGTACAGCCAGCACAAAAGCACAGAGGTGGGAGATAGAAAAACCCTGTGTGAAGTACAGGCCACTGTAGCTAAATCATAGTGTGTATTGGGGGCTGGGGGTGGAGAAGATATGAGAAGACTGGAAAGGGAAGAAGGTACCAGGCTGTAAAAATCTTTAAATACCAAAGAGAGAACTTCACATTTGATCCTGGAGATAATAGAAAACCATTAATTTTCAGTGAGCGAAGAGAAGAAGGGTATGATTTGGTCTTACCTTCACTTTAGGAAAATCATTTTGAAAGTTTAGTGGACAATGGATTAGAGTGGTGAAGGAGCTGAGGCACAGGAACCATTTACAGGGCTCTTGCAGTAGGTCAGGTCAGAGGTGATGAGGACTTATGTAACAATTGTGTGACTGGGGAAAAGAGGACATGTGCAAGAGATTTTGTGAATGTAGAGAGGGATTTGGCAATTGATTGGATATGTGGAGTAAGTACAAGTGAAAAGTTCAGGATGATGCCAAGGTTGTGATCCTGGTTGACTTATGAGGACAGTGGTAATAATAATGAAGTAGGGAAGAAGCATGATTTAGGAGGAAAGATAATGTTCTTTTTGGACTTGTTGAGTTTGAGATGCCTATGGGATATCCAGTTCGAGATTTCAAAAAATCATTTGGTGATATGGTACTAGATCTCAGGAGAGATTTTAGAGATAGGTATATAGACCTGGGAATTATCTGTGGTGGGATGCTAATCGAATCCATGGAAGTTACCAAGCAAGATAATGTAGAGAAACAGTATTAATGTGGAGTCTGCAAACTTTTAAAAATATATTTTTGATAATGATATTTCAGTGCAGTTGACTTACTTTATAATCCTATATATTTTATGCATTGAAAAACATTTTTTCTTAAAATGGCTCCATAGGCTTCAACGGACTGACAAAGGGATTCCATGATACAAACTAAGTTTAAGAATCCTTGATAAAGAGGGATAAGAGAACTCCCATTTTCAGAACCTTAGGAGATACCTATGTTTAGTGGGACCTGACCCTGTATGACTCAGCAAAAGAGACCATGAAGTAGCAGCTAAAGAGGGAGGAGAACCAGGAGAGACAGTGTCATGAAAACCTAGAGAGGAGAACATATCCAAAGGAACTTGTAATCAAGTGGCAGTAAATTGCAGAGGGGTTAAGAATAGTGAGAATTGAGGGAGGGAGGAGGGTTAGAATTCAGAATTAAATTATCACTGGTAACTTTAAGAGAGATTAGTTTCAGTTTAAAGATGATGTCGGGAGCCAAACTGCCTAGAGTTTAGAAGTGAGTTAGATTTATTTCTCAAGAAGACACCTCAGAAGAGGAGGGGATGTGTTGGATAAAAGCTAGCAGGGATGTGTGGGTTTTTTAAGGATGGGGAAGACATGGTAGAACACAGCAAGAGAAGAGCCAGTGTATGTGGCTAGATTAAAAATTAGAGAGAAAATGAGGAAGCTGCTGGTAAAGACTGGAGAGGATGAGATCAGGAGAGCATATCCAAGGATTTGCCTTGGCAAGGACAAGAGCTGTGTTTTTAATAGAGACAAGAGTGAAGGAGAAGGTAGTGGAGCAGATTATCTAAGTGATGTGAGATAAGAAAGGGAGAGAATTCTCTGAGCTCTTGGCAAATGTTCTCAATTTCAGGTGAGATCCTCAGATAAGAAGGTAATATAAATGAGTGAGGTAGATTTGGAAGGAATGAAAAGGTTTGGACAAGCCCCGTTAGTAAAGGGAACAAGAATGAGGTAGCCTTAAAAGGATTGCCTTTACATAATTCATAGTAGAACCAATCATAGTTTTATGATTGTTTTTTACAGTTTCCTTCAGAAACATGTGAATACTAAATGCTTAATTAATGTTTAAATGTAAATTAAGTATTATCTCCCTTTTAAAACTGCCAGCTCTTTTAGAGACAAGGATTTTGTCTTTTTTCATTTATCTCACATGGAACCTCGAACAGGATAGGTATTCTGTATATACTTGTTGTATAAATGAATGTTTAAAAATGCTGAATTCAACAAATATTTATTGAATACTATAAGCTAGGTCCTGGAGATACAAATATAAATATGGAATAGTCACAGTTCTCAAGACCCTTATGTAAATAATGAAGTACAAGGGTTCTTAACTGGGAGTCTTGATCATCCCTCCTTTTGAGGGTTTCATGGATAGATTTCATTTTGATTTCAGTGTAATTGATACTTTATTTTATGCATTTTAAAACATCATTCTGAAAAGGGATCCATTGGCATAGCCTAGCTGCCAAAGATGTCTGTGACACAGAAATAGATTAGGAAGCCTGGCCATAGTGCAAAGAGCACAGGGTTTAGAGTCAGAAGACTTCTGTTTGAATTCCTGCTCTGCTGCTGTTTAAAGCTTTGTGACCTTGGGCAAGTCATTTAATGTGTCTAGATTTCAGCTTTCTCCTTTCTGAAATGTAGGAGTTGGACCCTATCTTTCAGTTTCCCTCCAACTCTAAATCTATGAGTATATGCTATACAGAAGTGAGTAGGTACAAAGTAATTGAAAGAAAGAAAGTACTTCCAACAGAGGAGATTAGGGAAGATTTCATGGAGGACTTGAAGGATAAAAATTTGGAGAAACAATAAAGGAATAGAGTGTATTCCAGGCAGGGAAAATGGCTTGTGCAATGCATGGAGATGGGAGATAGAGTATCAATTTTGGGAACAATTAATAGGCCTACTTGACTGGATCATAGTATGCATCAAAGGAAATAATTAAATAAAATTGGAGATATAGGTTGGAGCTAGAAAATGCCAAGCTTCAGGATATGTATATTATGCTAGAGTAATAGACTTTTTGAACAAGGTAGTGACATAGTCAGACCTATGTCTTAAGAGTCAGGCTTCTTTTGAACATTCAGTATTGTAATTTATTGCCAGACCCAGAGAAATAGCACGGTAGAGGTTAGATAAGATGTGGGTAGCTAATGGAGTATGTAGGTCAGATAGAATCCACTTGATTCTAGTGTAAACACCCCTCCCCCCCAAGATTTTCAGAAAAAGATGATCCTTAACCTAATTAGCTACCATCATACCTCAATCAGTAAGCTAGTAATACTTAACCACTTTCTCTCTACCACTACCTGGTACAGATACCATACTAACAAACTTCAGTCAATTGATGATTTTAGCTGAAGTTTAATATTTTAATTATATAATTTTATTTAGTACATACATATCAACTTCTTGTCACATGGCCCGCTTTTTAAGACAACAACAGTAACAACATTGGAAAGTCTCTGTGATAACACAAAGCCTTTGGATACTAAAATTGTGTGAGTTGTAAGTATGTTTAGTGACTCAATCAGAGCAAAACCATCATAGTTAAATTAGAGAACTGGCAACAATGCTGCTTTTATTAGGTAGCAGTAACACTTGGGCGGGCTGCCTGGATGGAAATTGGCCTCTTCTCTGTGTTTCTTTCCCTCTTTTTCAATCCATTACCTACATTTAATCCTGCTGTAACTTAAACACCTGTCTAGATGGAATTCATGAAATGTGTCCTTACCCCACACATTCAGATATTTGCTCACCTGCCTTCCTCGGAAGGCTGGCTCTAAAATAAACATTATTTTGTTTCTAGAAGAAAAATGAACTAAGGTCACGCTAATGGACATGGAGAGGGAAAGGATAGTTGAACGGCTGGTTAAATGTTTCCAGAATAATTACAGAAAAATAATTAGAAGAAAATATAGCAAGACATCTGGTAACAGGCACCAGGGTTAAGTAAGTAGAAGGGTTATGTGACCAAATTTACCATGAACATATTCACTTACATAACTAGATGAATGCTACTTATTTTTAAGTTTATATGCCTAGTTTTTAAAATCATCACCACTGTTCCTAATGGACTGGAATCCTTTGATGATCGCTAGCCCACCCACTTTTGTATATATTTTTTTAAAACTTTATTCATTATATATGCCAACCTGTGGGCTTCCAAACACAAGTGAGAACAGCAACCTTGGAAAAAATCTGCTGGATTATTCTCCTGTATTGTATGTGATTGCATAATTTCTCCTTACCAAGAGCATCCTCATTTTTTGTTCATTTTTGAAAATTCCAACTTGTTGAGCAAATACTGAAACTGTTTCAGACATAGCCAACTCTATGACATTAAATGGCTCTTTGATAACTTGACTTTAGGTAAAATAATGTCAGAGGACACTTAGTTCCATGGGAATAAGGCTGCCTTTGGAAGAAACATTCCTGAGTGGCCAAATTTTAAACTATTGAAAGCTTAAATTCTTGGGCAGAGCCAAGATGGCAGTGTAGAAGCAACAAGGTTCTGCAGCTCCCACATAGCCACCTAAAATACCCATAAAATATGACTCTAAACACATTTTAGGGCTCCAAAACTCACAACAATACACCTCCCGCTGAAGGCAGCTCAGCAGGAAGGGCTCATTGCAGCACTCTGGGAGCCAAAACCAGCCCAGCCTGAAACTGCAGCTTGGGCCCTGGGTGGCCAGGACAAACTGCAACTGGAGCTTTGAGGAGAATGGATCAGCAGTAGCTGTGGCAGTTTACAGAATTATCAAGACATAAGAAACAAGGACTAAGTGAAAGGTCAGTGAAACTCAGCTAAATTTGGGGGAGAAAAGTGGTCTGGCCGAACTGCTTCCAGGGCAACGAAGCAGCAGAAGCGGTGGCCCTGCCACCGCCTTGACATGGCTGCTTCAGAGCTCCTGGCCTGCGGACTTCAGGGGGGCCAAGCAGTAGTTCAGAGGCTAAGTGCTCTTGTGTTGAGCAGCCTGGATCCGGATCGTGGTCTTCGGTGGTGATCCTGGGGTGCATTTTCAGTGAGCCAAAGCTGGTGGGGGCTGTAAAAAACCAGCAGCCTCCCAAAAGCTCCGGTAGCTGCAAAAACCCCAGCAATTTGGGACAGAGCTTTCCCCTCTGGAAGCGGAGTTCCACAGAGCTAAAAAATCAAGTAATTGACTGGCAGCATGAGCAGGAAAAGGAAGCAAAGTAAGAACAACAATTGAACTCTAGATTCCTTCTTGGGGGACACACATGGAACGGGAGGAAGACAACACAGTCAGAAATCCTGCACCAAAAGTTTCCAAGAAACATGAAGACAGTCTATAAGCCATAGATTAGCTTAAGAAGGATTTTGAAAACCAAATAAGAG
>CM053589.1:71997675-72014129 GCA_028646515.1 Pseudochirops corinnae | reverse complement strand
CACTCGCAGCTGGTGCTAATTTGCTCATCTGAGAGGCTCCTCCGCCGCCCCTGGGGCACAGCTGCGGCTTCAGGCCAGGCTGGCTTCAGTTCGCAGTGCTGATATGGTTCCTCGTAGCCGAGCTGACTTTAGTGGGAAGTATCTTTGTGTGCGTTTTGCAGTTCTAGGATTGGTTTAGAGTCCTATTTTATGGGTATTTTGGGGTGGCTATGTGAGAGTTGCGATATGTTGCTGCTGCTACGCCGCCATCTTGGCTCTGCCCCCCCCATGTATGCAGATTTTCAAGAGTGGGAGTGGGCATCCTTAGTGATCCACCCACACATACTGGAAAATTCAGCAAATAGGAAAAATTTTGTAAGCCCTTCAAAAGTTTAATTGCAGCTGGACAATCAATACATTAAACTACAAAAGAAGTATATCTCAACCTAACCTAGTATTTCTTGATTTAAACCATCAAGCCAGTCTCTGAAATTGAAAGGAAAGTTAATCAAATAATTTTATAAATTAAGCGTGTAAACATTAAGCACCTCACCTCCCATCAGCACAAATAGAGAAAAAGAAGGAAGCTCATTCTGTACCTTCTCCAGAACATCCACCAAAGTCTATCTTAAGACCTGAATTAATCTTTTGCAGCACTGTTGTACATACCTGCTGAGTGAGAAGACTGATGTGACTGGATGGGGAATATTGCCGTGCTGCTTGTTTCTCAGCCAGCCGCTGAAGCTCAGCTGTGACCATGCTTGGATTGTATCGTTTGGCAAAGGTAGTACTATCATCTCCATCCTTGGGTGTTTTGGCTAAGCCTGCATGGTGTCTATTTGGATGGAATGTACCTGCTAGATTAAAGAATCACAAGGAATTTTCATCCACTTAGCTGAGAAGTCTTATAAGAAATCAGAATGAAGGCCAAGAACTTATCAAGCAAACAGATTTTTTTTTTCCTGAATTCTGGATCTTTGTTCACAATTCAAATAACAACAGGTAAAAACACTTTACATGCACATATAAAGTATCTCAAAAGACTCTGTATCACATAAAGAAGTTAAATTCTTAAACTGTATTTCTTGGCATAATTTCACTTAGAAAGTTTAACCAATTACTACTTTCTATGTAGGCTCAGAGGTCAGTTGGATTAACAAATTATTTTTAAGATTACTTGTAGCTCTAACATTATGTGACTAAGAAAAACAGTAGTTTTTAAGGTAGTGACCAATCTTATGATTTACTACTAACAATGATAAAAATCATGTCCCTGATGTTTGCTCAAGCAATTTTACTTACATTTCTTGTTTGTTTGTTTGTTTAAAGCTGAAGCAAACCATTTTATTTTTCAGTACTTGTTTAGCCTGGTATTTCTAAGGCACCCACTACCATGATATCCATAGTTTTCCTAAGAATCTCCAAATGGGAAAAGGGAAAAAAAATAGTTGAATACACTCAGAATCATACTCATTATCTTGTATTCTGGAATACTGGCCTTTCCCTTTAGAATTGCTTCAATTTTCTTTCTTTTGTTAAGTTTTCACTACCAAATGGAGCCTTTATTGAGCATTTTGGTCTGCATAGGTTTTTAAGTATAGTAAAAAATAACAGAGGCTATTTTACAAGTGCTATGAAAATTCTAATGATTTGAAAGGGTATACTTTTCTCAACTTCCACAAACTCAAAAGCTAATGAAATTTTCCCTCCTAAGAAAGACACCATTTAACTCATTACAGTTCTTTATATTGTTTGCATCTGCATAAACATTGGGTCTTTTTTCCTTTCTTCCCTTTTCTTGAAGCCACTGTCTAAGATGGAATAAAGTGCTGGTGAATTCACGGCTCTCGTCCCACCTGTCAATTTTTATGTTCTTATCATAGTCTATATCTAATGTGAAATAATGAAGCTGTTTTACATTCTTAATCTATAAAAATGAGACTTTCCAATCCTTTCATATCTTAATGAAGCAAGAAGATAAATGTATTGTTGTTGTTTTTTCATATTAATTTTCAAAGGAAGTTACTACATTATGCCAAAGTATTCCCTTCACAGAATAGGAAGCTGAAGGAACTAAAGATGAATGCTAAATTAACACCCATTCTTCTCCCTATGTTTTTTAATTCCGATATGCCCAGTAGTCCAGGGAATCTCTCAATTAGCAGGCATGTCTTTTAAAGATTCAATTCCAAATATAAGATCACATTAACTAAATCATGAATAGCTATTGTTTTAAAACAAGAATAATATGTCTATGGGTATGTTGGGAAGAATCTGCTAATTATGTCTAAGTAATTTATGAGTTTAGAGATATCCCAAAATATTAAATTAAAACATACTTTATGTATAAAAAAAAAGATTCAGAGTAAAAAATTTTATTGCCCAAATAGCTATACTCACCTGCTTTAGCTGAGGAGGGCCGAGACAGTTTCTGGCTATATATCTGCACAGCACTTTGAAATGAGGAGAAGGGGCCAATGGTGTAACTGCCAGACCGACAACGTGGCAGTACAGCTGGACTAGGTACACGATGTGACACCGAAAGTGGGGAGGGAGAACAGTTATCAGGGGTTGCATTCTGTAAAGCAGTTGGTTGATGAGCCACATTGGAGATAACTGGAGGAACTTGGGAAAAAGCAGAGTGATGACTGGGTACTGGTGTGAGGTCAGAGGATGAAATCAGAGATGTCAAATGGGAGTTGGGAATTTTCTGAAGAATAGCAGTAGGACCAGAGGATGGACAAAGGGAAATGTTATAGGGGAATTTACTCTCTTTTTCTGTTGATGTGGTAAATCCTGTTAAAAGAATTAAAAAGAATCAGACTATTTCAAGGAGAATGGGTAATAAAACAAACTAGACAGAGAAAAATTGAAAACAAAGCCACTTTTGCCTGAGGCTGGTCTCAAAAAAGTAGATTCCAATTTGTGCTCTTAAAAACCGGTACTTGGCAAATGGAACAAAACAAAAGATGGGAGTTTGTTCTTAATCCCTTCTAAGAGTCAAAGTTAGGTCACCTTCAAAAAGTAGACTAGGCAAACATTTGTAATGTTTGACAATTAGGGCAAAGTTTCCAGGAGAGGTAGACTATTACTGTCTTGCTTCACTTCATTCACCCTTTTTTTCCTCTCTACCCTTCATCTTCATGGAAAATGCAGAAAGTGACTGCAATATTAATGGATTTTTAACAATCAGAATTTTAAAAATTCTCTGGATAAGAAAAAGATTATTAATGGAAAAAGAGGATTTGGAAGAGAAAAGAGTCCTTTCCAGGGGGTACTACCATCTCTCTCAACATGATATTTTTAATATCTTGTGATCTGTATTTATTTCTGGCTCAAAGCTATCTTACTACTTTCTAGGGATTTCTTTTATAATATTAAATTTGTCCAAAACTGCTCTCTTAGAACTTCAGTACCACTTCTACTCGCTCTCTCAGCAAATAACCATGGCTCTACTTTATTGAAGAGGTTGAGGCCATCTGTCATGATGCCTCACTTAACTTCCCTTAAAACTTCTCTATTTAGTCACCCATTCTCCCTTCCCTTGCACCAATCTTTAAAGATGTAATGGCTTTCCTCCTTACCACAGAGGAAATTATTTGTGTCCTTGATCTCATGAAAAGTCTTATCAACTCAATTTCCACAGTAACATCTGTCTTCTTCTCTCTAATTACATAGCTATCAAAGGAACAAGGTTGGGTTTTTAAAAAAAAAAATTGTGGGGATCTTATTCTGAAAACTCTGGCTAGGTTTACTGTACAGACAAAGAAACCTGTAGGGTAACGGGGTTCATATCTGTGTGTGTATTGTGAGGAGGGGAGGCATCAGTCACTGCCTTGGGACCAAACTACACCCTCTTTAAAGGCCTTTTTCTAAGATTTCTAAGATCAGGTCCTCATCATTGACTAGACTATTGATTAGACTACTGCAATACTCTAAGTAGTCTCCTAGGCTCTTTGCCTCCAGTCTTTCACCCTCTTCAAACCATGCTCCACAAACTGCCAAAGTTATATTCCTAAAACACAGGTCTGACCATGTCACTCCCTGCTCTAAAAGTTCCAATAGTGTCTTGTTGCCTTTATGATCAATTGCAATCTTGTCTGATTGGCATTTGACATCTGACACAATTCAATGCCAATCTATGTTTTCAGATTTACTCCATGTAAGTCCATCCCTTAATGAACTCTATTAATACATGTAGCCAAACAAGCTTCCTTGCTGTCATCTCCTACCTCAGTAACTCTGCACAACTTGTCCTCCTTTCCTGAACTATTCCTTCCTCTCCACTGCCCAATTCCTTCAAAACACAGCTCAAGTGACATCTCCTGGATGAGGTCTTTCTTGATCCCCGACACTACTTCCTCCCCCATCCCTAACATTATCTTTATGTTTTGTATATACTTAGGTATCCTCCACTAGAACATGAGCTCCTGAAGGCCAGACAACATTTGTTTTTTCTTTTTATATCTCCAGTACCAAATACAGGGCTTGGCACATAGTAGGTGCTTAATAAATGTTTATTGATTGATTGATCCAGTAAAGTTTTCTCCTGGATCTGACTCAACTGATGATTCCCACTCTCCTCTTTCTCTCTCTCTCTGACTGCAAATCTGCCCAGTTCCCTCCTATCTTCAAAAACTATGCCTTGATCCTTCTATACCAGCAGTTCTCAACATGTTCAATCTGTAACAATGAAAATATATCCTGCATATCAGATATTTACATTATGATTCATAACAGTAGCAAAATTACAGTTATGAAGTAGCAACGAAAATAATTTTATGGTTGGGGGTCACCACATCATGAGGAACTGTATTAAAGGGTCACGGCATTAGGAAAGTTGAGAAACACTGTTCTATACCCTCCATTTACTGCCCTAAATATCTTTTCACAACTATCTAAGAAGAGTTAAGTCTAAGTCACCACCTATTCTCAAGTCCCTGCAAATTGCCCTTCCCTGCCATTCTAGAAAAACTGCTCTTTTTGAACACTATGAAAAACAAAATGGATAATTTTGATTACATTGAATTGAAAAGTTTTTGCACAAACAGAGCCAATGCAACCAAGATTAGGAGGGAAGCAGAAAACTGGGGAAGAATTTTTACAACTAGTGTCTCTGATAAAGGCTTCATTTCTAAAATATATAGAGAACTGAGTCAAACTAACAAGAATACAAGTCATTCCCCAACTGATAAATGGTCAAAGGATATGAACAGAAAGTTTTCAGAGGAAGAAATTAAAACTATCTGTAGTCATATGAAACAATTTTCTACATCAATATTGATTAGAGAGATGCAAATCATAACAACTCAGAGGTACCATATCACACCTATCATATTGGCTAGTATGAAAAAACAGGAAAATGATAAATGGTGGAGAAGATGTGGGAAAGCAGGAACACTAATCCATTGCTGTTGGACCTGTGAGTTGATCCAGCTATTCTGGAGAGCAATTTGGAACTATGCCCAAAGGGCCATAAAAATCTGCGTACCCTTTGGACCCAGCAATACTACTACTGGGTCTGTATCCCAAAGAGATCATAAAAATGGGAAAAGTACCCACATGTACAAATATACTTATAGCAGCTCTTTTTGTGGTAGTCAAGAACTGGAAATTGAGGGGATGCCCATCAACTGGGGAATGGCTGCACAAGTTGTGGTATATGAATGTAATAGAATACTATTGTGCTATAAGAAATGATGAACAGGAGGACTTCAGAAAAACCTCAAAAGAGTTATATGAACTGATGTCCAGTGAAGTGAGCAGAACCAGGAGAAAATGTACACAGTAAAAAAGCCACAGTGTGCAATGACTGATTTTGATAAACTTAGCCCTTCTCAGCAATGCAAGGACCTAAAACAATTCCACAGGACAGACGATAGAAAACGGAGTCTGAATGCAAAGTGAAACCATTATCTTTTTTTTTGTTGGTTTTGTTTTTTTTTTCTTTCTAATGGCTCTCCCATTTGTTATAATTCTTCTATACAACATGACTAAATTGAAAATATGTTTAATAGGAATGCACATGTAGAGCTTATATCAGATTGCATACCATTTTGGGGAGGGAGGAAATGAGGGAAAGAGAGAAAATTTTAAAGCTATGGAAGTGAATGTTGAAAACTAAAAATAAATAAACTTTTAAAAAAGGAAAGAAACCTAGGTCTAAATGTATTGAGTTTTTGGTTTGAAATAAAGCTCACTATTATCCAAAACAAACAAACAAATAAAACCAAAACTGTTCTCTTCAAGGTCACCAATGATAACTTAATTGCCAAAACCAACAACTTTTTCTTAGTTGTCATCCATTTGACCTTTCTGCAGCATCTGAAATGGCTGATCATTCTGAGTCCTCTTTTGTCTTCTAAGTCATTGCTTTCTCTCCTGGTTATATTCCCTCCTTCCCAATGTTCCTTTTATTCTCCTCTTTCCTCATTGTTTCCTTGCCTTTTATGTGTGACTATATCCCACAGCTCTATACTGAACCCTCTTCTTTCTCCACATCCTCCCCCTTAGACAATGTATGTGCTCTCACAATCTCAAATATCACTATTCAGAAGATGACTTTCTAATTTATATAGTCAACTCTAATCTCTTGATGCCCAGCATTTCCAAAAATTTTCTGAACATTTTCACCTGGATATTCAGTAAATACCTCAAACAATGTGTCTAAAATTTAAACCATAATCTTCCTCCCTAAACCAGTCTTCCTTCCATTTTTATTATTTCTGTTGATAAAGCCATTGTCCTGATACTTAGGTAGGCTTAAAACCATGGAATTATTTTTGACTCTTTCCTTTACCTATAACATCCAATGAATCATCAAATCCCATCAATTCTGCCTCCACAGTGCAATTTACACCCCCCCACCCTCCTCTCTATACACACTGCCACTACCCAAAGTCAGTCCCTCTCTAGCTTGTTTAAAGCTAAAAAAAAAAAAAAAAAGCAGATGCTTGCTTATCTGCTCTAATGGAAGCCCCTCTCTCTGCCTCCTATCTCTTCCCTCTCCAACTCAACCATCATAAAGCTGGCAAAATAATGTCCTAAATACATAGGTCATCTTCTGTTTAAAAAACCCTCAAATGCTCCCTGTCATCAGGATAAAATGAAAAAGTCATTGTTGTAATATTTAACACCATCAAGAATTTGGCTCTAATCTACCTCTGCAGCCTCATTTCACACTATTCCTCTTCATACTGTCTGACAATCTTCTTTCTCAACATTCAAACTATTTCCCTTCCCCAGAACATACTCCCCAGCCTGATGAAATTCTTATCTTTTGGGGCAGCTAGGTGGCGCAGTGAGTAGAGCACCAGCGCTGGTGTCAGGAGGACCTGAGTTCAAATGTGACCTCAGACATTTGACACACTTACTAGCCGTGTGACTTTGGGCAGGTCACTTAACCCCAATTGCCCTCCAAAAAGCAAAAAAAAAAAAAAAAGGAAAAAAAATTCTTATCTTTCTTCAAGGTCCATCCCAGATGCAATCTCCTCCATGATGGCCTTCACTCTGATCTTCCTGGGTGAAAATGACTTCTCTCTTCTCAAATATCTTCTAGTGTCTTTCCTGGATCCCTTCTTTGCCTCCAATTGCATTCTATCTTGTATCTCAATTATTTGTGTGTCTGTCACATTCTAACTAGTAGCCTGTAGTAGTAGCCTAGTTCTTTGACTATGACCTATGGAGAGTATAAGCTTAATAACTGTTTAAATGCCCTGTTTTAAAAAAGACTTACGTGATAATTTGTCAGAATGAAGTTCTGCTCCCTGCTGATGTTTGGGCTGCTTGGTTCTCACTTCTTCCACTGTCTCAGGATGGTCTAATACACAAAATTTTGAGAATTTAGACAATTCTGCTGAGTTAAGAAATCACAAACACTATATCCATTTTGTATAAATAAATAACTAAGGCAGAACAAGATTGCATAAACTGTAAAGTATTAGAAAACAAGTTAGTCAACAAAAAAGCATTCTCATCTCTTACAGAGAACTGTGATGTCTCCTTTATGGATCAGAACAGCCCAATAAAACATAATGGGAAATCATTTAATCAGTATCATTTTCTCAAGGGGCTAGGTTCATATGTTAACAAAGGAACCAAAGAATACTTATTTCAAATTGACAAATGCCATAGAAATATGACATATGAAGTCATCTTTATTTACCAAATAAGACTATTAGCTGTCTCTTAGGCCTATCCTTCCGTTCTCTGCCTCTAGGAATTTAGGAAAATCATTATCTTTGCCAGGTATACATTTCCTGTTGAAATTATTCTCTTCCTTTAAGTCCCAGTTCAAGTACTACCTATTTCATGATGTCCTCCCTGACTCTTACAACTAAAAATGCTCTCTTCCTCCTCAAGCATCTTATAGGATTTTGCCTAAATTTCTCCTTTGCAAGGTAAACGTGTGCTTAAATGTGTGTGTGACTCTATCTATCTATCTATCTATCTATCTATCTATCTATCTATCTATCTATCTCTGTCTGTCTGTCTGTCTATCTATCTATCTTACTCCCTTATTAAACTGTAAAGTCCTTGAGATCAGAGACTTTTTTACCCTACCTTTGCCTCTCTAGTACCTAGCACACAGAAGAATGTTTAATAAACATTTACTGGATTGAATTAAATGGTAATATTGTTACAAACTTTTTTTTTTAAGCAACATATTTGCTCATAATGATTTGCAATACTCTAGGGCAAGGGTTCGTAACCCGGGATTTGTGCACTAATTTTCTTAATATTTTGATAACTTATTTAAATATAGCTAGTTTTCTTTCTTATGCATTTAAAAATATTATTCTGAAAAGGGTCTATAGATTTCAGTAGACTACCAAGGGGTGACAACACAGAAAAGGTTAAGAAATCCTGTTCTGGGAATACCTAGGCCTAAAGGTATCCAAAGACAAATCTTTATGTTTGAGTTAGCCCTTATCTTTTATACTAAGGTTAAAGAAGGGTCTAACTTGTCACATCTGTGAGGTGTGGGTGGCTTATATAGTTGCCTTTTAGGCTAAGTCTCTCTCATCTATCATCAATTCATTTAACAAAAAACAGCCTCAAGATTGAACTAGTTTACATAGACATTTATCTTTTTAATGAAGAGGTGGTTGCTGGACTTATAACACTCAACTTACTAAACATGGTGGCTGCACCTAAACCCTTCCTCCACTACAGCATGGAAAATGCTCCTTCATGAAATCTCATCCTACCACCACTGCTCCCAGAGCTGCCATCACCAATGCACTTATTACTCCCTCACCACCAGAAAAAACTTTATGCCTTCAGAACCTTTTCCCAATGCTCTTACAGAAGTCTTCTTTCTCTGTAAATCACTATACTATGTGAGCCTTATGTCATAATTTTACATAGGTCAAACTGCTAAAATGAGATTAATGAGAAAAAAAAGTATAGGTATACACTGAATAATAAAAAACTGACATAGTAAGGCTACATTCTAGGTTATACAAGTCAGATATGGGAGAAAAAAAGTGAAGCTTAAATCAAATTCAGCATCTTTTCTTATTAATATAAGACAATGACTATCTCCTTGCTCTGTCTGGTCTCTTGGTGGATCATTCTTGGCCTCATTTTCCTGTCTACATTCCTTCCCTTGAGCTTCACCATCAGCATTAACCAAAATACTTACCACCTTTTGCCCCACTATCAGAATAACTGCTGCTGTTCTTGACGGCTTTGGAATTAGTTCCCAGAAAGACACTTGCAGACTTGTTTTTTTGGGTATAAAAAGTCAAAACCTCCTCCAGTTCAGCCTCACTAAAATAAGCAGAAACAAATCAGAAAAGGAGTGTGCTTTGGAAAATAAAACTGGAACCAACAAAATTATATGATGATCATAGAAAAAATGTGGAGAAAAATAAAAGGCATAAGATGTGTGAAAGAAAAACTAAGTATTCTGCTTTTTAGAGACAAGTCTTCCAGGAACAGGCTTATTAATTAAAATTTCAGAATCTCTGCTTAAAGAGCAAGAACTCCAAAGAGACAAAGATCCATTCTGTTTTTGAAAATTTCTGATTCAAGTCATTTTCTATTTATAATTTATAGTTTAAGAATTCTATAGTTATGATTCAACAAGAACACAGAGTTTGGGTAACAGTTTTTGATGAATCAACCAAAAAAAACAGTTAAATACTTTTTGGTACCCCCCCCCCAGCCCGGAAAATCATTTCACTAAAACCATTCCTTCAAAACCACTCCCTTTCAAAATGGTCAAAAGTAAACTTAAGAGACGCTTCAGTTAACTGAATTAATCAAAAGAATTCTTGCTCTTATTCACATCATTACCTTACTCACTTTCAGGGATGATTCCCTTCCTGCTGATCAAACCTCTTCCCTTACAAATTAGTTAGTCCTTCCAGAAGAATGATGAAAAAAGACTTCTTTGCAGGATATTGTTTCAGAATTGAAAGAAAGATTGCTAAAATTTCTTGTTCAGACTAAATCAAAGCCTTCAAACTAAAGTACTGTCCTAATATAATTTCTTAATATTTTCCTAAAGAGGGAATAGGGAGAGGGCTAAGTATGTTTCCATATGTGAAATATCCTTGAAAGGGAAGACTGAATGAGATTATATATGGGGAAAACATTTTGAAAAAGTATAGAATACTACACAAATACAAAGTACAGTAACATTGGAGGCACCATAAGGTAATGGATGTCACCAAACTGGACATATAGTAAAAAAGACCTGGGCTCAAATCCTACTCTGACACTTCAGCATTTACCCTTTATGAGATGCAGTTTCGAGAGCTGTGGGAGTAACACCACACTAATACCTACTCCACAAAGTTGTTGTGAAGCTTAAGTGAGACAAATAATGTATGTGACAAACTTTGCAAAACTTAAAATGCTATATAAATGTCAGCCATTATTATCAACACTTGCCTTACTCAGCATTATCAAGGAATAAGCTATTACACATAAATTTTCCATACAACTGAGGTTCTACCCCACTTGCTTTTCTCATTTTCTGCTTCTAATTATCTAAGGACTAAGAAACCAAATCATTAAACTTGCTAGGGCAGGGTCTAAGAGTAAATAGACTCAGAAAAAGATCCTGAAAAGCCTTCTGAGTAATGTATGGGTAGAGCTGTAGCACCAAGATGGGGCTAGTATCCCATCTGGAGCCTGTAGCTCCACTAGGCTTCCTTACTGTCTTTGATTATATTATGGATATAATTGATGTTAATGGATAAAGCATCCTTTAGAACAGTGGGGTGTTACTACACTGTCATTACTGTTATTTGAAGAAAGAAAAAAAAAAACCTGAGGTTGGATCTTGTATCAGAAACACAACCTAAGCAATCATTTTGGAAGCACTAGGAATGTGGAAGTACTGTGGAGTAAACTCAAGGATTTCTCTCAGGAGAAGTGAACTTCCATAAGATAATAATTAAACTTAACTGCCCAAGTAACTTTCACATTTAAGAAAAGGTAAGTGAAGATTCTGTTTACTTCCCAGCAATTAACACCGAATCATCAAGTCAGTAAGTGGAACACATTTACTTGTTTCGATATAGAAGCAGAAATCCCTGTGTGATCCTTTCTCCAGAAGACAGATTACTGTGAATCTGAGTGAAATAGTTTTATATATTATCTGACTTAACAGATCCCTGAAAGAAACTAAATTCATTATCTTACTATTTACTACAGTAGTCATTCTTCAACCACAGAATTAGACATTTCTTCTCTATTTCTGTAAGATTAACAAGGCTAATGTTTCCTTCCTACTTTGTCTCAATACCTTTCTAGAACTGATCATTTCAGGTCCATTATTCAGCTAAACAAGGACAAGAGCTTAGCTAAAATGCTTTTTGTTTGATGTGTTTAACCTTTTTAGTATGAGGGATAAACTGATGCCCATAGAATGAGTTATTACATCTTAGAGGGGATCACTTAGTGCTATTTGACAATATTTTAGTGATGGAAATCTAGGTACAATTTATTTTCAAATGGTCAAGGTTTTTTGGTCCACTAGGATTCAGATGGTTGGGAGCCAGTTCATAGGGTTATTTTGATCTTTAGATTTAACTATTTTTGCAAATTTTTCATTTTTGCACAGGGTCTTCCATTGTGAATCTTAACTGAATTATTTTCTCGTTGCTTTTGTTTCATGTAAGCTCTTTGAGGATAGGAGCTGCTTCTGCCTTTGTATCCTCAGGGCACATATAGCATGCTGCCTGGCGCACAGCAGGTACTTATTACATGCTTGGTGATTAACTGTTTGGAATCAACTGCCATGCTACCTCTAGGCAGAGACGTACAGACAATAATTAATAATAAAAGCCCGACTGGTTGTGTCGAGATCGAGAACTAAACGTGGGATCCGAAAACCCTAAAGGCTGAGCTTGAGCACTGAGTTATCCTAATAAAGTAGGCATGTTGCTCTCTAAGTTACTCAACTTGGGCAAAGCTGCCTAACTTGCCCTGAACTGGCAGGCTAAGGGGCCAAAAATCAGATCCAGTAAATGCACAAAGACTCCATCTGAATCATCCCAAGGAATTTCTCAGCATCTCTGGTGTTAGATTCTTTGAAGGAAATTTAGCAGTAGGTTTGACTACCAAGAAGTGCTTTGAGAAACAAAGCTGTGACAACTGCAGTATTACTGGCTGAGACTCAGAGATTCCAGTAGACCACACTCATGTTCTCTTTCTGAAAGATGGTTTCACTCAGATCAATAAGTAAGAAAGGAAGAAAATATTGGTTTAAGAAACACTGAAAATTCACTAGGGTGGGGGAGGACTGGAGATGGGGGGAACAGAATACAGCTTGTAATTAGGACTCTTCTACCTTGCATGGCTGATGAAGTCCTGAAAGTTTTCAGGATTCACTCCATCCTCTTCTTCTTCTTCAAGTTTCTTCTTCGATTTCTTTTCAGCCATTTGTTCTGTTTCCTACACTCCCACCACCCCAAAAAACAAACACATCAATAAATATATTTTCCTCCATTGTATCTGCATGCCCTAATTTTGCCATAAGATAATAAATAGTTTGAGAAAAGGAATGTAGTAGTATAGAAATCGAGAGGACACAGACATAGTGTTAGGAAAATACTGATGATACAGACTGATAGAAGGATATTGAAACTGATATGAATTTGACAATGCAAGATGACAGGATACAGACCTGTCCCTTACTCCAAACTCTTTAACTTTATCATAGTAGACAAACTAGCAATGTACTTTCGGCCTTTGTAAACTTAGAACATTATTTTAGACCATCATTTTTATAAAGCATATTGAGGTCTCTAAGCAAAAGTTTTCATTTAAATGGAAATTATTATGTTTACACTTCCTATGTATAGTGGCCCTTGTAATTATGCCTTTTGTATTTCCCTGTTGTGGTTTCCAAATCACACAGTTTTAAAAGCATAGTACTAGGCACACTGAATGCTGTGCTCATCAAGGGATCTGGAGAAGAGATGGGTCCTGGAAGATGCTCTCACACCAGCAACCCAAATATAGTCTATAATCAAAAACAAACTATTTTAAAAGCAGTTCTAGATAGAGCTGAGGACTAGGGGTCAGCCAACCTAGATGTTGTGCCTAGATGTTTGTCCTACTGATTATACTGTACAACTCAGGGAAAGGCACTTGATTTTTCTATGCTTAAGTATTTCTTCAAAATGACAGCACTGTTTCTCAAAAGACATTTAAAAAGCATTTTGAGACTCTCAAATAAAAAATTCTATATAGATTTTTATCATTAAATGACAAACTTCATGGGATTTATAGCAAAATAAGTTTAGTGTATAAAGTGTTTCAGAGAAGAAAACCTAACCAATGCCAAAGTGGATATTATATTCGTGATACAAATTTGTATTAAAATATGTTACAGAAGATTCAATTTCTGATTGTCTATACACATATTAATCACACTGAAGATTATCCATATGCTCCTAGAGTTGTCCAGGTTACAACATAGCCCCAAATGGTTTGGGGCCAAGGCAATGCTCATTCCACTAGATTGGTAAATCAGTGATTCTGATCCAAATGGAGGGCTTTGCCTATGGGATGGAATACTTCCTGAGAATGGGTCCTCATTAAGTAATATAGCCTCATTACTCAATTGAGTTGAAATTGCAGTCTTACTCTACACAGAGACAATACCTAGCAAACAATGATTACTGCTTAGGAGGTAAACATGTGCCTCTTTGTCCATCTGGACTAAGGTTACTACGTTTTCAGTAAATGCAGAAAATAAAAACTGGAAAAAAACAACCATAATACAAGGTAGTTTGTTGTTGAGTTCTATAAGTAAAGTAGTAAGTGAAATGGGGGTTCAAAGGAGGGAAGAGATCACTATCCAGTTTTTTACAATGTGTGACACTGCTGAGGTAAAAACTGAGTTGTAAGGAGCTCAAATATGCAAACTAGAGTATTAATGAATCCTATTGAAAGGAACCCAACAGTGAAGGGATCAGAGACTTAGATGGTATGATCACCAAAACACAGATTCAGAGCTGGAAGGAACTGCAGAGGTCATCTAGGTCAACTCCTTCCCCCATTCTCTCAGCTGAAAACCTTGTGTCACATTTTACAGAAAAAAACTAAAGCCATTCACTATTAGTTCTCTCTTCACCATTCTCATTTCCTGTCACTCAAATGTCTTTTGCCACTTTCTCCTTCCCTGCCTCATGTGACGACACAATCTTACTCCTTACCAAAGTTATACCCTTTACTTGTTCAAGCGATTCTATTCTATCTCTATTCCAACAGATTGCCCTCTCTTGTGATACCCACTCTTTCACTAATCTTCGATCTCCCCCTGTCTACTGACTCCTTCTCTATTGTCTACAAACAAGCCCATGTCTACTCCATCCTGGAAAAACTCACTTGATCTTTTCATGCCCACCAACTATCATTATATATCCAGAAAAAGCTATCTACAACAGATGCCTCCATTTTCTCTCCCTCATTCTCTTCTTAACCTCTTATAATCTGGCTTCCAACATCAAAACTGCTCTTTCTGAAGTTACTAATGATCTCTTAATTGCCAAACCAAATGGCCTTTTCTCTACCCTCATTCTCCTTAACCTCTATACAAGCTTTGAGACCATTATCACTCACTTCTCTCTAGATTTTTGGGTTATCACTCTCCTCTCAGACCACTCCATTCTCTGTCACTTTTGCTGTATCCTCTTCCAGATCCTTTAACCATGGTGTCTCTCAGGATTCTGTCTTGGTCATTCTTCTCTTCACCCTTTATATTACTTCACTTGGTGATCTCATCAGCAACCATGTATTTAATTACCATCTCTATACTGACAATCTACCCATTCTGCCCCAGACTCTCTAATAACATCCATAACAGTAATGGAATTTAAAGATCCCTTTGTATTGGCTTGATTTTGGGGTTAAGTGTTAAAACCCAGAGCTTGTGAATCCCACTTGTGGGATGAACCTGTTGATGTGAAGAGAGGGGGCTGAACCTGAACGGGGAAGAGCTGGTGCCGTGGATTTAGAAAGAGCCCAAGCACAGAGGCCAGAAAAACTTCTGGGAGGGAGCATCTGGAGGCTGCTGCTACTGCTGGAGAGAGAGAAATGAGAACAGAGGACTGAACTGGAAAGAAGAGTGACTGTGGTGCTAGTATTTGTTGTCTGTTTTGCTGTTACTTTGTCAGATTTGGCCGCTGATGGTGATGTGTATGTTTGTTGTGTCTTTGTTAAGCTATGTCTTCCCAGGAACAGAAACTGCTGAGAACTTGCCTCAGGTCAAGATGAAGAAAAAGACTTCTCCTTGGGTATAGAATGCTGTGATGATATTGTAACCTAGTGATGACCTAGGGGTGAATAGCCTTCCACTGACTCTTGAGAGGCTTCTTGGTGGTGAAGGATGCTATTGTAATTCAGTTGTGATCCAGGGGTGGAAAACTTTTGATTTTTGTACTTGGTTACTGACCAAATGAATGTACTTTGTTTATGACTGGAAACTAATCTCCAGTTGAATAGAGAGAAGACTTTGTAATTGACTAAATGAATGTACGGCCCAGGAATAGAATACTTGGACCTTAGTACTTTGTGACTGAATTGAGGATTTACTTTATTATTGAGTTACACATGATGAATGCTGTATTTTGATTTTCTGTGAATGTTTTGCCTTAATCTGTTACTGAATAAATGGAATTTGCTATGCTCATAATCTGAACCTGGAAGTTGCTTATAATGTAATGGGAATCTGAAGATCTTCCCAGACCCTTGGCCCCTTGATAGGCTGAAGTGAATCTGAGAATCTTCCCTGATTTGAAAATATACTCTGACCCTCGATAGGCTGAATGTGGTCACATGAAGCCTGTGGTGGGAGGCTTGTTTTTCAGGAACGCCCACACCTTGTTACTTTGTGATTGGGCAGTAGGTCAAGAGGGCTGTGACATTCTATGACCAAGGAGAAGGCTATATATACCCTGATGTGAGGTTCTGCTTTGGGGCTCACTTTGGGAAGAGTTGTGTGATTTGGC
>CM053589.1:71974961-71997175 GCA_028646515.1 Pseudochirops corinnae | reverse complement strand
CAAATGTTAAAAATATATATGTGTGTGTGTATATATATATATATATATATATATACACACACACACACACAATTATTATTATTATTAACTACATCCAACTGGGACTTAAGATACACAGGCACTGTGGTTGGGAGATCCATCTTGCCCTACCAGAAAGTCAGAGGGCTGATGGGGGAGGACACAGGAGAGAATAGATTGGGGGAGGAATTATACAATGGGATGGCTGTTTTGGGGTGGTGGGTAGGGGAAACATGGGGAGAAAATTTTTAACTCAAAATTGCGTGGAAATGAATGATTTAAACTAAAATAAATAAAAGTTAAAATTTAAAAAATAATAATACATTCTAGCCTTTGCCAGGGATCAACTAAAAGATTCTATCTGCTTCCCTTTCTTGAAACTTGGAACAACATTTACTTTTCTCCAATCCTGTAGCAAATTTCTCATTCTCCATGATTTTTTCAAAGATCACTATTAGCAGCTCAGCAATCATATCCACTAATTCTTTCAAGGTCTTAGGATGTAGTTTGTCTGAGCCTAGTGACTTGAACTTATTCAGGGTAGCTAGGTGCTCTCTTATCTCCTTAATAATCTTTGGTTTCCACTCCCTGTTAGCCAATTTTTTCTCTATCTTTCCCTTTTCGAAGATAATTCTCCTTGATAGAGAGAAGAGAAGCAAAATAAGAGATGAATAATTCTGCCTTCTCTATCACCTGTTATCATTGTCCCATTCATTCTGAATAACAGTCCTATCCCTTCTTTTATTGCCCTCTTGCCCCTAAAATATATTTTCAAAATACATTTTTAAAAGCCCCTTTGTTGTCCTTAGCATTTATCACAAGCCTTAGCTCATTATGAGCTTTAGTGCTCCTGGTACTATTGTTCTTATTGCACTCTCTTTTGAGCATTCTTTTTTATCCATCTTCACTTACCTGCTCTTCCATCTTTTACGTATTTTTTTTGTAATTGAGCTTGATCAGTGAGTTCCCTATACATCTACATTGATCTCATTAGACAGCTTTCTATTTTCTTCCTCATCAGAATTTTTTGTGTCTTCATAATTTCATCCTTGAAAATTTACCATCCACCTTAGACCAACATCCCTTGTAGAATGTTACGCCTAACTATTCTTTCTCTGAATTCTTTGAAATATATTCTTCCAAAACCTAGATAGTATCCCAGAGTATAACCTAGCTTTCCACTTCCTCTCAAAGTTCCAATTTTTTCTACTTTAGTAATATCTTTTCCTTTGTAGTAAGAACTGCATATAGAATAACAATTTCTCTCATCTCTTCTTCACTTTTTTGAAGTATGAAATGATTAAATTTAGTCAATAACTGAACATATGCTCTGCTTTTGGCACTAAGAAAGCTCCTGAAAATATCTGAATAGCTCAGTGTTCCATCAGTGTTATTGCCAATGCTTTATATTAAGTTTAAGATGTTCCATCAGTTCTTTGTCTGTTTCCTCCTTCTGGCCTGGTGGTCTAGATTGAGTGTTCTCCAATGGCAATTATTTTTGCTCTCCTTCTGCTAATCATTACCCAACTGCTTTCCATAATACTTTCCTTTTCTGGTTCCTCAATTTCCTAAAATCAATCAATCAATCTTCACTCCACTTTTTCTATTTTTCCTTTTGAATAAAGTGATATCATTGCAGAGCCACTATCCAGTTATAAGTTCCATTCTATCATATTCTAGTGATACATAAGTGGTCAAATTTACCTACTTGTGTCAAGAAATCTAGTTTACCTTATTTATTATCTATACTTGGTGTAACTGAAGTTATGGGTTTTTATATTTGGATATTATCTCCCGGGAATAATTAGTCCTCTCTACTAATATTTTTCATTCCTGTTATTATATCTGCTACTCTCTAGCTTGACAGATATTATGTGGGCAGTCTCCTTCCCTCTATGTTTTCAGTTTAAAGTCATCATAAGCAGATTTGTAAGACTTATTTTATTTTTCTTGACCATCATTAAGCATAGTCCATTCCTGATCAAAAGCTTATCACTCTAACAGTTTAAGCCATGGTCCAGAAATCTAAATAATAACTGCATTTACAGAGCACTTTAAGGTTTGCAAAGCAAACCTTTATTTATACGAACTCATTTGATTGTTTTTTTCAGTGATCAACTTTTCAATTAAATATTATTCACCTCCAAAACCCCTTCCCCCTCTGACCTCATTCTGGGTTGCAATTTTAGATCTCCATTCTTTGTAGCACAAAACCAGCTTAGCCCTGTGGTAGATATTTTACCAGTTCTCTTCTCATATTTATTCCTTAATTCCAAATCTTCAGCCTTTCTTCTTCCCTTTCCTTCTCTGTGTCATATTCTTCTATTCTCTTCATATACTTTTAATTGCTATACTTTTTTCCTCTAAAGCATTTTCATATTATCAAGGAACACACCGTTCTTCCATGATGACCCAAAGAGAGGCATTCCTTCAGCATTTTCATCTTTTCCTCTAGCAAGGAGGACTATCTCCATGCTACATACATGTAGGTGTTCTTTCTCACTGGTAAAAACACATGGTATATTCTTTTTCCTTTCACAGGAAGGGGACTCCTTAGGTCTTTGGCATTTTTATTGGTAGGTCTACGGCCAGATCATGTAGCTTTCTGCTTATTTGTGTTACCTGGAATTCTTAAACAAATTTTAGGCCTCCCACTTTTTTTCTGGTGCTTCCTCTACCTTTTGTCCCACTACCTTGTTTGGTTATCTTTGACCTGTAAGGAGCATATTCAGATTAGTTAACATGCACAAGTTAGTGCAGCTGCATCAAGAAGAGGTCATGTCTGATTAACTTCATTTCATTTTTTATAGATTACTACACCAGCAGATCAAGGCAATGCTTTAGATATAGTTGACCAGTTTTTGAGTAAAGTATATGACAGAGTCACATGATTTCAAAATCCAAGTCCCTTGGACAAGATAGAGAAATGTGGGGTGTATAATTAGGTATATTCAGAACTGGATGTGTGGTTTGGTGTCATAATGGAAGGCAGTCTCTAATGGAGTGGTCTGCCCTGTGCTATTTAATGTTTTTATCAATGACTTCAGTAATGACACACATAGCACAGTTATCAAATGTGCAGATGACTGTTGGTTGTTGTCCTCTGTGCTCAAAGAGGGCCACAATGACATCACTATGTTGGAGTCAATAGTGTATCTGACTGTGGTAAGGCTAGGAATAGGTAAAACACTACATGAAAGAATCCAAATTCAAAAACATATTGACAGACTCTAGCAATGGGCTGAATCTAATAATATAATATTTAATAGGGACAAATGTGAAGTTTTAGGTTCAACAAATCAACTTCACAAGTACAAAAAGAGAGAAATGATGACTGGAAAACAGTTTGTCTGAAAACAAGCTAAGAGTTCTAAGTGTCTATGAGTTCAATATAAATAAAAAAATATAATCTTCTGCCAAAAAAACTATTGCAATCTGAGATTGCATTGAGAATCATAGTATTCAGGCCTAGGATGTATGTGACAGTTCTGCTGTACTCAGCCCTGGTCAGATTGCCAGTGTAGTACTGTATTCAGTTGTGAATATCACATTTTAAAAAGAACCATGATAAGCTAGAGGGCATTCAGAGGAAGAATACCAGGACAGTAAAGGGGCTTAAGATCTTGCCATGAAGACTGGTTGAAGAAACTGTTGTTATTTAGCCTGAAGAAAAGAAGACTTAAGACTTAAGGGGGAATGATAACTGTTTTCAGGTATTTGGAGGTCTGTCATAAAGAAGAGGAATTGTTTACTTGGCCCTGTAGGGCAGAACTAGGAGCAATGGTTAGAAGTTGTCAAGAGGTATATTTAATCTGAAAATAAAGAAAATTTCCTAATAGAGTTCTCTCTAAGTAGAATAGGCTAATTCAAGAGGTAATGGGTTCCTCTTCAAGAGAGGTGTTCACACAAAAGTTAGATGACCTCTTGTTTGGTATATCAGAGGGCAGATCAGAATAGATACAGTATAGACTCAGTGGCTTTTAAGGCCCCTTTCACTTCGGAGATTCTGTGATTCCTGCCAAAGTTCTAATGCAAAAATAATTTGCCCCCACCTACTGTCTGCACAAGATCTTAAGAAGAAATACAACTTCCAGGTACTTTTTACTCCTGCTTTCATTTCTTTCAATTGTCTTAATGATCAGATTTCCTATGCTTAAGGTCCCTACAGTTACAGGGATGGTGTCTCATAATTTATGTGTGGCATAACAAAGCATATACTAGGGACAGGAATTAGATATTAGATCTCATTGGTAGAGGGAACTCCCTGGATGAGGAAATTCTCTTACCAATGTGGGTTATCACCTTTTCAAGCAACTGACAGTCTTAGAGAACAGCCTAGAGCACTGAGAGATTTAAGTCAGTCACATAGTCATTATGTATCAGTGGTGGGCCTTGAACTCAGATTTTCCCAAGTTTGGAAGGTGACTCTCTATCTACTATGCCATGTTGCCTCTCAGTATAATTATTTGATAACTGACTGAATCTCTAATTTTCTATCATGTTCTATCTATGCAAATCTAACCCATCTCCCCACAATGGTATCTTGCCCATCTAAACTCTCATACCTATTTTTTATCTTTAACATTCATGTGGTACAAATTAAACACTGCCTTGTGATGTTTCGTATATTATTCTATTGCCCTGGAAAACATGGTACTCTACTTTTTTGCAGCCTTATCTTGTAGCACTCCCTTCTCCATATACTACCATCTTAGCCAAACTGGACTTCTCTTTTTCCCCTGTGCATACATAACTTTTCTGTTTCTCTGCTTTTGTTCAGAATTCCCACTATGGTTATAATTCCCTCCTCTCTCTTCTTCACCTGATGAATTTTTATCAGTTCTTTAGAGCTTAACTAACCTAAATATGAATGCCTTCCCAGATCTGCCCATTTTCAATGCATGTATTCCAGAACTCCAAGGGGTCTCTGATCTCATTGTTGTGGGTACATTCATACAGATCACAACTCATCCATGCCTGTCCACATTCTCCAAAACTTTTACCACAGAAGATCAACCAATGTGCTGACAGTCTTTCTTACGTTCTTCTAATACTGTGGGGATAACAGTAGTAACAAAGGGTGCCCATACCCTTTCACTCTAACAATGTGACCAGATCAAATTTTTTTAATTGTTAAGTTTTTTGATGCCATTTTTCACTCTGTTTCTCCTGCATAATTCCTTGTTTGCAAGGTAGTCTGCTCATACTGCCCTCTGTGTGCCTCTTTTCTTGTCCTTTTGGCAATCATCAAGAATCATAGTCGAGTATCAACAGAATAAATATGGAGCTTTGATTCAGGAAGAAGCTAGGATCAGATGGATTAACATACATAAAGAGTTTTACAACTCTCAAAGCACTATGTAAATGTTAGAAGTTGTTATTATTACTATTAGAGGAAAAGAGTTTCCCAAAGGCAACATAGCCTGCTCAACCTCTCTTGTGAAATTCTGAACACAACTCATTGTTCATTTGCACTGTCTGTTCCAGATACATAAGCTGACGGATAACTTCTATAAGTTGTCTATCTAACTGCATATTATAGTTGAGACAATTCTTCATCTACTAGGTATTTTTCCACTACAGGTAGTTAAGCTGAACTCTAATAAATAAAATTATAAATTTTATTTAGAAGTCTTTTCAGTGATTTAGAGATTTATGCAATCTGTGCAATATCATCTAGCATGTGGAGGACGTCACTAATGTAAAGGAAATCTTTCTTCCACTTAAACTCTGTGCTACAACCTGCCTGTGACAGTTTTAAACACCACTGTTGACCATAAATCTCCCTGGTCTATGCTTTGCTTAATATTAATGGGAGCAGAAAAATAGCGGTCTCATTTCTTTAAAAGAATTTTGTGTAATTTTTTTTTTTCTTTTTGGAGGGGAGAAGGTAGGGCAATTGGGGTTAAATGACTCACCCAAGGTCAAATGGCTGGGTTTTTTTTGTGTGTGTTAAGTCTCTGAGGCCAAATTTGAACTAAGGTTCTCCTGACTCCAGGGCTGGTGCTCTATTCACTGCACCACCTAGCCACCCGAATTTTGTGTAATTTTAACATTTGCATGAGAACTAACTTGATGTAGAAGAGACTTTAAGGAAGGATTTTGCACTACTTAAACAGATGCTTTTTTTTTATAGTTAACAATAAGTTAAATGAGATCTTGCACAATTTTCTATACCTTTTAGTAGACTGTGTGACAATAAAAATGTGGTTTTACTGGGAAATAGCACTTATGAAAGACAGTGCAGAGTATTCCTATAGGTTTTTTCTTTTAATGTGGGCAGGAAAATAGGTATATGGTTCGGTATTTATTAATACTTTATTTTGTCTTACTAATACTAAGGTCTAAGATTTTCTTCTTATTCTTTGGTAGATTCAGATACCTCTAGGATTGGATCTTTAAAGCCCTCAAATAGAGTCACTTTCAGGATGGACTTCCTTTGCATACATGGAGTGGCACAGTCTAGCCACTTTTTCCACCTTTTTCTTTCATGACATTTCTATTTCCTTTATGAGCAAATTTTAGATTGAGTTCCAATGTGGTAGAACTATGCTGTCTTTGATAGTGAAGAGAGGCTGCTAAGCAATCTTTGTAGGTCTTCATCTTTCGTCTATTTATTGTCCAGTTTTTTCTTAAATATATTTATTAGATGTTATTTTATATTGCATGTGGAAACGTATCCAATTAACCCTTATGAGACTATAGATTCTATGAAGATGGAAAACTAGTCTCATCTAAACTTTGTATCTCTTCCAAGACCCACCATAGTGAGTCTGTATACTTCAATACTTTAAAGAAACTGGTATTTCATTGGTTGGATCACTTTTCTAATGCAAATGGTGGCTCACTGTTGTGCAAATCTGCCCATACCTTTCCATAAATTCTTCATCAAGGATTTACTCCCAAGGATGTACTCTTTCTATAGTTGCTTAAATATTTTGTGGATATGAATTTAATGTCTGGACTTTTTATTATCTCTTGCTCTCATTACATGAAGAGCCTGCATTCCTTTCGAGTCAGATGCCTTTTATGCCAATTCTTATGTGCAAGTCATCATATGATGCTATGTACTTAAAAACAAAATGCGTATCTTTTCATTCTCCTTTTGGAAACATTTTAAATCATATGAGATTATGGTGTTTCATGATTTGTAGAACTAAGAATCACCAGGAGAAAGAAAACTGGTCTTAAAAAGATGAACTTTTATTTATAGTATGGTATATAGTATAATATATCACATATTATAGTATTTTATTCTAGTAAGAAATATGGTCATCACTGAACTACAAAACTTCCTGAACATGATCTAGGCCTGTTCTTTTCTATTCAATTATGTACCTAGTCCATTATTTAACTATAGTGTAAGTCAACAATCTAAGTACTGATGGGCAAATTCAATGGGCTAGTCATTCAAATGTCTGTCATAATCAAGGCGCTACATACTTCCACATCTCATTTTTGTTTTGCAGATGGCAAATCTGATCTATTTTCAACGACTAGGGAACTCAGCGAAGTACTACACTGAGGAGTTCTTCGGGCTTGATTAAATTAGAACATTGATACTAGTAAACAGGAGTATGTGGACTTACATTCTCCATGACAATGTCAAACATCTTTGGTAAGGTATATTTCTCCCCATTTGATGCCTCATTTAATCCTGATCTTTAAACAAAGTTATTTCCAAGTTTTCATCTCCTGTGGAATATTGCATAGCAAAATATACATAGAAGACAATGACTTGGTATCTAAACAGGACCTCTTCTCTGACAGTGATGCACATGTTTGGAGTGCTTTTGAAACTACATTTTGTGATCAAGTCAGACAATGGACTGTAATTAACAAACAATAAATACGAATAATTCTTATAGTCTGTAAATCTCTTAGGCAGTTCTGTGACTGTATATTTAAGTCAGAAAACTTAAGTTTGCATCCCAACTCTGCTGCCTCTTACTGTCTGAGTAACTTTGGTAAAGTCAGTTGACTTCACTGGGCCTCAGTTTGCTCATCTATAAAATGAGTATGGGAGCAGTTAGGTGGTGCAGTGAATAGAGCACCGGCCCTAGAATCAGGAGGACCTGAGTTCAAATCTGACCTCGGACACTAAACACTTACTAGCCATATGATCTTGGGCAAGTCACTTAACCCCAATTGCCCTACCTTTCCCCCTCCAAAAAGTTTTTTAAGAAATGAGTGTGGTTTGGACTAAATGATCTATAGAAATCCTTCTAGTTCTAAGTCCTATGGTCCTAAGATGTAGTATGCTATAAAAAAAAAATTATTTGGGAAACTAATTATTCTATCCTCATATTTTCAATGTATATATGAACTAATATGAAAATTTTGTAGAGATGGGACTAAGACCACTAATTAGAAGCAACCCAGTTGAACTCTCTCAACATTTCCTTTCACCAATCTTAAAACAGTATCTCAAATCAAATTTTGGAGTGGTAGAACCAACAAAAGTTTGAGTGAGACATTTTTCCAGCTTAAGACAACTTAGGAGGTTGGCAACAATTTGTTACACCAGGGTGGAAGCCTATCCAGCATCTACACAAATATAGCAACAACAGTGGCTATAGCAGCACCTTCAAGAGGTCTCAGCCCAGAGATAGTAATGAGCTGGAAATTGTTTAGAAAGAGATTATATGGAACCATTTCCTGGCACTGGGTGTAGCTGTCACTGATTAGAAACTCTATTGCCCATACATTCTGGGTTGCATTTCTAGGGCAAAAAGGAGTGCTAGGGATCAGTAACAAGGAGGCAAGGGCCCTAGTCACTGTTCCAAGGTAAAGAAGGTGCTAGCACTTGTGGCTGCAGGGAAGCAGGGGCCCTTCCTGGGTAAAGATCAGAGCTCAGAGCAGGAGGGCAATAACTATACCTTTCCCAGGATTACAGCACCTTGGAAGCACTAAAGACTTTTAGACTTCCAAAACTAGCTCTGAAAACAGCAGCACAGAAATATTTGAAGCTTAGGATAGTGCTTACCAACTTCCACATGAACAGAACCTAACTTTAGAGAGAAATTTAAAGTCAAGAAATAAACTGGAAAAATGAGCAAAAAAAAAAAAGAATTTGATCATAAAAAGTGTCAGGGAAAACCCAAGATATAAGCCCCAAAGTAAATAACAATGTGAAAACAGCTTTTAAAAAGGCCTAAAAAACTGCTAATTGGACCCAAGTCCAGCAAGAATTTCTGAATAGATAAAGAGATAAGAGTGGTAAAGGAAAAATTGGGAAAAGAAATGAAAGTGATGCAAGAAAATCATGAAAGTTAATAATTTAGTAAAAAAAAAAAAAGAAAAGTACAAAAATGGTGAAGAAAATAACACTTTGAAAAACAAAACTGGCATAAGGGTAAAAGAGGCACAAAAATTTACTGAAGAAAAGAACTCCTTAAAAAGCATAATTGGCCAAGTAAAAAAGAGGTACAAAAGTTCAATGAAGAAAATAATTCCTTAAAAATTAGAATTAAGTAAGTGGAAGCTAATGACTCCATCAGTCATCAAGAAACAATAAAACAAAATCAAAAGAATGAAAAAATAGAAGGAAATGTGAAATATCTTATCAGAAAAACAACTGATCTGGAAAATAGATGAAGGAGAGATAATTTAAAAATTACTGGACTACTAGAAAGTCATAATTAAGGAAAGAGCCTAAACATATTTCAAGGAATTATCAAGGAAAATTGCCCTGATAGCTGAGATCCAGAGGGTAAATTGGAAATTAAAAGAATCTACTGATCACCTCATGAAAGAGATTTCCAAAAGAAAACTCCCAGGAATATTATAGCCAAGTTCCTGAGCTCCCAGGTCAAAGAGAAAATATTTCTTCTTCTTCTTCTTTTATTTTTTTTTTTTTACATTTAATAGTATTTTATTTTTTTCCAATTTCATTTAAAGATAGTTTTCCACATTCACTTTTATAAGACTTTGAGTTCTAATTTTTCCCCCTCCCTGCTCCCCAAAATGGTGAGCAATCTGATACAGGCTATACATATACCATCATATTAAAGATATTTCCACATCAGTCATGTTGTAAAAGAAGAATCAGAGAAAAGGGAAAAATCACAATAAAGTAAAAACAAAAAAAGAGAAAATAGCATGCTTTGATGTGCATTCAGAATCCATAGTTCTTTCTCTGAGGTGGATAGCATTTTCCATCATTAATATTTGGGATTTGTCTTAGATCATTGGATTGCTGAAAAGAGCTAAGTGTATCAAAGCTGGTCAATGTACAATGTTGCTGTTGCTGTGTACAGTGTTTTCCTGGTTCTGCTCACTTCACTCAACATCAGTTCATTTAAATCTTTCCAGGTTTTTCTGAAATTCTCATTCATCATTTCTAATAGCATGTTAGTATCCCATTGCATTCATATACCACAACTTGTTTAGCCATTCTCCAACTAATGGGCATCCCCTCAATTTCCAATTCTTGGTCACCACAAAATGCTATAAACATTTTTGTACAAGTGGGTCTTTTTCCCTTTTTTATAATCCCTTTGGGATACAGACCTAGTAGTGGTATTACTGGATCAAAGGGTATGTACAGTTGCATTGTCCTTTGTCCATAGTTTCAAATTGCTCTCCAGAATGGCTGGATCAGTTCACAACTCTACCAACAATGCATTACTATTCCAAATTTCTCACATCTCCAACAATTACCATTTTCCTTTTTCATAATATTACCCAATGGGATAGGTGTAAGGGTATTGCAGAGTTGTTTTAATTTGCATTTCTCTAATCAATAGTAACTTAGAGCTTTTTTTTCACATAACTATGGATTTAATTTCCTCATCTGAAAACTGCTTGTTCATATCCTTTGACCATTTACCAACTGGGGAATAACTTATATTCTTATAAATTTGACTCTGTTCTCTATGTTTTAGAAATGAGACCTTTATTAGAGACACCAGCAGTAAAAATTGTTTCCCAGCCTTCTGATTTCCTTCTAATCTTGGCTACACTGGCTTTGTTTATGGGAAAACTGAAAAAAATGCATTTTTTTAATCAAGGTGTTCAATTTTCAAATTAGGCAAGTCTAATTCTGCTCCATATTAGCTTCAGTGTTTCTACCCTTTGCTCTTAATTCTGCCTTCTGTAGGGAAATAAAATCATATCCACAAGAGAACCATCAAAAGGTACCTGGAAACCAACTAGTATATCTCCCCTAAGGATTCTCTTGTCCTCAAAGGCTAGCCATACAGTTCCTTCAATCAATTTTTATATGGAACAATCTCCAATTTTTTCAGCATCCTGATAACCTCTTCTAGATATGCCTCAGTCTATCAACCTCCTTCCCATAATATGGCATCCATAATTTAAAACAATATACAAAATGTCTAATCAGGGAAATTCACAATGTGATTAATATATACCTCATTTTGGATGCTCAAAAAGAAAATATTTCAAGAAACAATTCAAATATTATGGAGCCACAGTCAGGATCACACATTATTTAGCAGGTTCCACATTAAAGGAGGGGAAGGTGTGGAATATGATATTCTGGAAGGGCAAAGCAGCTACGAAGCCAACCAAGAATAACCTACCGTGCAAAACTGAGTATAATCCTCTAGGAGAAAAAAAAATGAAAATTTAATGAAATAAAGGACTGTTAAGTATTCCTGATGAAAAGATCAGAGATAAATAAAAAATCAGACATTTAAACGCGAGACTCAAGATAAGTATAAAAAGATAAACATAAAAGAGTAATCACAAAATTAAACTGTTTATATTCCTGTGTGGGAAGATGATACATTTAATTCCTAAGAACTTTACCATTATTAGGGCATAGATAGAGGGCATGGATGTGAGTTGATTATGTTGGAATGATTTCCAAAATAATGAAGGGATAAGAAAGAAGGATACACTGGGAGAAAGAGGAAGGGAGAGGTAGAATGGTGAAAATTTTCTCACATAAAAGAGGTACACAAGAATGAGCTTTTACAGTGGAGGGGAAAATGGGATGGTGGTATCAGGCAATGCTTGAACTTCATCCTCATTGGAATTGGTTCAAAGAGGGAAGAATACATACACATACACACACACACACACACACACACACACACACATACTCATTGTTGTGTACCGAAATGTAACTTACCCAGGGAAATAGAAGGGCAAAGGGATAAAAGAATGTAGTGGGGATGAGAAAAGAGGACAGATTAAGGAAGGCAGTGTCAGAATCAAGAGAGACTTTAGAGGAGGGACAGGATAAAAAGAGAGAGAGAAGAAAAAAAGGAAAATAGAATGGAGGGAAATGTACAGTTAGTAACCATAGCTGTGAATGACAGAAGTAGATAGCAGAATGGATTGGATATCTAATAATCTAATGTCAAAGAATCTAACAATATGTTATTTGCAAGAGACACTCAAAAGAGAAAGACATGGGGAGAGTTAAAATAAAGGGCCGGAGAAGGATCTTTAGTCGACCTAAAGAAAGAAGGCTGGGGGAGTAATCTGACAAAGCAAAAGCAAAAATTGACCTAATTAAAAGCAATAATCATGCAAACTACATTTTGCTAAAAAGTACTATAGACAATGAAGTACAATGAAACATTTTTATAGCACGTTTTCTTTGATAAAGGCATCATTTCTTAAATATGTACAAAATTGAATCAAATTTATAAAAATAGAGCCATTCCCCAATTAATAGTCAAAGCATATAAGCAGGCAGTTTATAGAAGAAGAAATCAAAGCTATCTGCAGCCATATGAAAAAATGGTCTAAATCACTACTGATTTATGAAAGGCAAATTAAAATCACTCTGAGGTACTACTTCACACAAATGCTAGAGGGGATGAGGCAAAATAGTACCTTAATGAACTGCTGGAGTCAAAAGTGAATCAATTGGTCCAAACATTTTGAAGAACAATTTGTAACTATGCCCAAAGGTCTATCAAACAGCAGCACCACTACTAGGTCTGTATCCCAAAGGGATCAAAGAAAAAGGAAAAAGATCTATATGTACAAAAATATTCACAGCAACTATCATTGTGGTGGCAAAGAAGTGGAAATCAAGGAAATGGTCATCAATCGGAGAATGGCTGAACAAGTTGTGGCATATGATTGTGATGGAGTACTACTGTTATAAGGGAAATGACAAGGGAGTAGTTTCAGAAAACCATTGGAAGACCTATATGAACTAATGCAGAGTGAAGAGAAAAGAACCAGAAGAACCTTGTACACAGTAAAAACAATGCTGTAATGAAGATCAATTGTAAAAGATTTGACTATTCAGATCAATACAATGATCCAAGACAATTCCCAAGGATTCATGATGAAAAAAGTGCCCTCTATCTCCAGAGAGGGAAATGATAAACTGAGTACAAACTGAAGTATAATTTTCTCACTTTCTTTTTTTGCTTTTAAAATATATGGCTAAAATGAAAATATGCTTTGCATAATTTCACATGTATACTGATATCAAAATTTGTCTTCTCAATGAGTGAGAGAGACTTAAGGGAGGGAGAGAATTTGGAACTCAAAATTTAAAAAGAAAAGAATGCTAAAAATAATGCAATTTTTAAAAAGATTTTATAGAGAAGGGAAAGTAGACATATTTATGAATAATTATTGAGGTTTTTCTGTCATTTTGAGGGCATAATAATAATATGTGTATATGTACATACATTAGATACACACGTGTTTGTGTATACACATACATACACACATGCTATATATGTACAGTATGCATATATACATACATATGCGTGTGTGTGTGTGTGTGTGTGTATATATATATATAGTATGTATATCCTTTTTCACTGGAAAGGGTGTATCATCCTCTTCGAGATGTTCTGAAAAATCCATCCTCATGTACCTATAAAATCACATCACCTCCAGAATAGATTATTTCTGTATGTAATGAGCTCCAGCCCCTCTTCCTGACCTCCTTCTTTTAAGTGTCATTTCCAATTCCTTACATAGCACAGTAAGTAGAGAAATGGTAGTACTAGGAATAGCTAACCACAGAGATATCAATACATCTGTTTTACTTCACATCTATTTGTTGTTGGTCTTCCATTTTCATCTATAAAAGCTCCTGGATTGTCTCATGCTACACTATTTCCAGGTTCATTTTTCCCTTTAATGATTTTTTGCCATTTTGGGAGGAGATTTCTGCTTATAATCTTCCCCAATACTGCTCCACAGTCTTTGACAAATAGTGCTGAATTCTAAGCCTGAATTGTTTTAGTGGATTCTAGTGTCATTCATATAAGAGTGGCTGGGTAACATGAGTACAATGCCAGGACAAGAAATTGGATGCCATGCCAGATATAAGGCAGCTGAGCCAACCCAGAGACCCCACAGAATACTAGGAAAAGAAAATAGGATATTTTGGAGATAAGCCAAAAGTAAATATGGCTGAGTTTCCTGTGAGGGGCCAAGCTAGGTGGGCTGCAGGGCAACCCTTTGCCAACATATCTCTCAGCTAGGGAAGACAATCAGGTGTTTGCTGGTTTACATAGTTTTGGAGATCTTTATGCTTTGTCATTGTGACAACTGCTTTGCCTTGGTTAAACTTCTCTAAGAAATGGGGATAAGAGTCAGTGTCATAAGTTGTTAGAGATGATGTAATCACATGTGATGTCAAAACAAACAAACCTTCATCCTCTTTCATTTCCTAATGTCTACCACATTTCCCAAAATTTGCCACCAAGTAACTAATTAACAAAGCAATTTTTCATTTAGTTGCCACTAGCCATACAGTGAAACCAACTCCTAAAAATTGTCTTTTTTTGCTACAGAGTGGAATGCAAAGACTATTTTTCCATTTAGTAGCAATGTTTTGGTCTTATACCTAATTTATGCTGAGAATATCTTATTGATTTAAATATGATTTAGTTGCTCAAATATTATACTGAATTATACTGAACATACCATAATAGTCAAACTAATTTTCATAAATAGTAATCAAATTGTATGATCATTTAAATTCTCTACACTTCTACCACTCTAAATCAGAGGTGTCAAATGCTGGCCTGTAAAACTCTCTAGTACTACTCAGATCAGATTAAAATGTAAGAGGAAAATATTTAACAAAATTAATAGAAATACAATAAAACATAAATGATGTTAATTTGCAGTTTTCTAAGTCATATAATATATGGCCCAGAGTTATCATTTTCTATTTGAGTTTGACATCAGTGGTCTAAAGGAGACCACACAGGACTGAGGAATATTTTATATTCTGATCTATTTCATGAATCATTACAGCAAAAAAAAAAAAAAATCATCACTTAGCAACCAAATTCAGAGTGATGATACTTATACCATTCTTCAGACAGTGAGCACAATCTGCTACTTACATTATCTATACTCAAAGCCCTTCCAAGGTGCAATCTTCTCCCCTAGGCCTTTAGAACTTGGGGTCACCTGACATTATGAAGCCTTGGCAGGACTCACTGGAGCATTTCTGTACCTAAGTAACTGATTACTGTTTGTGGAACTGAAATGACTGACTATGGGTTCAACGCTGTGATGGGAGAAAATCAGAGAAAGGAGGGATCTAGAAGATCTGACAAAAACAAGGAACTGGTTAAGAAGGACCAAGGATGTAGCAGAGGTGGAAGGAAAGGAAGTCATTATCATCTGAGACACCACTGCCATTTTTACTTTTACTGTTTCTCAGTATTTGAAGTATGGGGATTTTTAGCTACCTTAAGAATCTCTTTTACTATTAGTATTACAAATCTTACTTGAAGAACTAAGTTTAATTCATCCTGACCACACTATCACATTACCTTGCCTCAGCTTAAATATGGAACATCACACAAGATGCTTAAACCTATTTCAAGAAACTCATCAAATAACTGGTTATTGGCTCTGTGACTAATTAATTATATGTTACATTGTTATTCACCGATAAAATTAACCATCATTCTATATACTTTACCTCCACCGTCAAAAAAAATACAGGTAGGGACCTAAGTGTGGTAGTGAACATGGTGTGATATGTGCTGCTGAGGAGGCTTGGCTAAGTTAAAGTGAGCTAAGCTCAAAGGGTGTCTGCATTAATGTGGCACCAATAGAGTGAGTGTACTTCTAGGAGTGGGTGGGGGTCCCCTAGGCTGTCTATATAGTAAATGAACTGGCCTAGGCGAAAAATGGAGTAGAACAAAGCTCCTGTGTCAATCAGAAGTGAGATCAGACCCATGAGTGATTGCCACACTTCCAGCCTGGGCAAGATAGAGAGATTCAGTATTCAAAAACACCCAAACCCAAACCCACAAACAAACAAAAATCTAGTCATAATACTTTTAATATAATGAATGTATGGCCATGCCAAAGTGATACTGGCAATTACGATTTTCAAATATGATTTATTTCTAATCCCCTGAACTCTCAAATGTTCTTTGTCTGATCCTAGTTCTCAAAAAATCTTGGATTTCCTGCCTACCTTTTGGCACACATTTCAATGGATTTTTAGTCTTTAGTCTCTCTTCATTGCATTTATTTTGAAAAAGTTTTTATTACCAATATTTTAATTTAATAATCCCTACTTCATGCTAAAAATTTGAAAAATAAATTTATAAAGTACTTAAAATATTTTATACAGATATAAAATACTAAAAATTATGACTGGTTTTTGCTATTTTACATGTGTAATTCTAAACCCTCTTCTGTGGCTATATTGTACAGAAAAACTTCACTCTAATAAAAAATTAAGTATGGGAGAATTTTTTTTTCCCTCTCAGCTTCTAAATTCTAGTTCTTTGTCCAAGAGAAATAAGTCATTGTCATTTGTTATAGGACAAGAGTTTATTAACGGATAGGCTAGAGATGTAAAAGAGATCCTTTAGTTAAAGGACTTGTAAATCCACCAAAACTTCTACCCTCCTTTCCATTTCATGCTGCTTTCTCTGAATTGAGACGAAGGAAAGTTTCTTTAATACCTTTTCAGTGATTCTTAGCAGGATCCAGAGAAAAAACACATAAACATTCCTTCATCACTGTTTCGGGGACCCATGACAAACATAAATGATGGGAGTTGATTTAACAATAATATATATTAAAACAAGTGAAAAGACAGGTCAATTCTGTTATGTTTCTCCTAGTCTAATGAAAGAATTTCATATAATTTAGCACATGAAGCTATGTTAAAACTAAGCTATTAATCTGATTTTCTTGGACATTTAAAAACAAGGCAACATTTCTGAGCCTGTGCTGGTAATCTTAAGAGATTTTAAGACTGATTATCTTGTTTGAACATTCATACATTAGACACCTGAATAAAATTCTATTTAAGCTAAAATATTAAAAAAATGCAAGAATGGTACATCACAAAACAACCTGAATTTGATTCTGGCTTGTAGAGAAGAGTAGCACTATACTTTCCTCACCACGCCTCTGGTACAATGCCCATGTCCTCCAACCCACCTAGCCTGGCCCCTGGCAGGAAGCCCAGCAATATTTACTTCTGGATGAACTCCAAAATTTCCTAATTTCTTTTGCTAGTATTCAGTGGGGTGGCTGGATTGCCCAAGCTGCCTGTATCTGGCACAATGCCCAGTCATTCTGGTCCTGGCACAGTACGCATGTTACCCAGCCACTCTTCATGTATGAGTGGCAATAGAATCTGCCAAAAAGTTCAGGTTAACATAAGGCAATAACTTTAAATTCGCCCTTTAGCACTATACTGAGAGGTAAAGTCTCTTGCTAGGGTTATAGGTCATGGAGTGAAATAAGAAGTAGAATGGTCCCAAATAGAAATGCATAGGTCTTCACATATTAAGTAGAGAAACTAAATTTTGTTCAGAAAAAAGTAAAGGTGGGAGCAAGAATGGGAAGGGAGATTGTTTTAAGGAAAAAAAGGAAAAGGAATAGGGAGTCAAATCAGACTTCCTTATAATTCTGAAAGAGGCAACAATTGTGAAAAACTTTCTGGGGTTTCTCTTTTTTGATTTGACTTTTGGCAAAAGAACTGTGTTTATATAATAGAATGAAGTACCAAATTATGAGCTCTAAGATCCTACAAAGAAAAGCCACCTCAAAGTATGACCCCCAGGATGGATGGAAAATGTGAATGTGCACTGGCAGGAACAACAGGCTTCAGTGGAAATTTTAGTAACAGAAAGGAGAGAGCTAAGGAGGGCCTGATGAGGAGCAAGTCTCCAGTTAACAAAGAAGGTCAAACTGAAGGGAAGGATAGTATGCTGGTCCTAGTCTGATGCCTACCAAGGGACACGAGGAAAGGATGTGTAGCTTTTAGCTCTCTTTCTTCATGCTGCTGGGTTGTCTAATGGATAGTCTCTATCCTACAGGCCCAGGCTTAAGCTTCTCTTTCCTTCATTAAGGAAGGGCTACTTTGCCCATTCTTTTCTGAATAAATGTACACATTAAGAAATGGAATGGTCAGATTCTTACTAGGCAGGGTTTAAAAGTTCCTTTTCCCCCCACAGGTTTCAGTTTAATGTCACTGACATCTTGGTTTCAGTTTCCATAATGATTATAAAGCCATTGTGTACCTTTTAGAGAATCATACATCTCCCTTTTTTAATTCATTTTGAACTTGACTTCATCATATAATAATAATATAGACTAAGTAAATGTAGTTCATACTACAGATTGTTTTATTCTTGAGTAGTCTGTATCATAAAATTCAAAAAACATTTATTAAGCACTTACTACATACAAGGGTACTATACTAGGTACTCGGGATAGAGATAAAAAAGAAATGGTCCTTAACCTTAAGCAATTTACTAGGGGGAATAATTACAAAGTAATTTCAAGAAGGGAAGAGAACTTAATAGGTAGATCAGTAAAGACTGCAAATGGGAAATAACAGAATTTTAAGAGGGAGAGATGAGGGGGAAATGCATTTCAGACATGGAGTATAGCCTATGCAAAGGTGCAGAAATGGAAATGGCAGGTCAAGTTCAGGGTAACAGAGAATAGATCAGTTTCTCTGGAATGTAAAGTATGTAAAGGGAATAAATAATGAATAAATGAATGGATGAATAATAAATATTTGCTTCCAGAAACAAATCTGAAAAGGTAGGTGACAGACTAGTTGTACAGGGTTTCAAGTTTCTAGTTGAGTAGTTTATATTTTATCCTAGAGGCAATATGGCACTATAGCAAATTTGTTAGTTAAGAAGCATTTCAGGAGTACTAATATGGCAGCTGTGTGTAAGACAGCCTGAAGAAGAGGGAGATCAGAGGTATAGAGGAAATTTAGGTCAATATAATATTGACTTAAGTCAACATAATATTCTAGTCAAGAGATGACTAGAGGCTAGACTTGTAGAGGAGTAGTTTGGTGAACTGAGAGAAAGGGACGGGTATTAGAATTATAATAGAAGTAGAAATGATAAAATTTGGCCACTGATTAAATATGGGGAGTATTGAGTGAAGATTGAAACTGCATCCTTCAAGGATAGTAGTGTCCTCTAAAGAAAAATGCAGGAGGTATAGATTTGAGAGGAAATACAATGAGTTATATAGTGGGCATTTTGAATTGGAGTCCAGAAGAATAGGAAGATGGACATCTTTAGGAAGCAGCTAGCAATGTGGACTTAGAGCTCAGGAAACTAGGGAGTCATGTACACAGAAATGGTAAGAGAAGATGGGAGCTGACTATATCACCAAAAGAAAATGGAGAAAAGAGATTCTTTTAGGGAAACACATGCTTAATTGGTGGGACTTGGACGGTATTCCAGTGAAGGTCTGCTCAGATAGGTATGATGAAAAATAAGACAGAACAGTGTCATAGAAGTCCAGAGAAAGAAAAAGTACTAAGGAAGAATGGCTGGCTGACTGACAGTGCCAAAAGCTTACAGAGAAGGCAAGGTAATAGTAAGTCACAGATTTAATATGTAAGAGATTTTTGGTAATAATATTGAAAAGTTTCAGGCAAGTGGTAGTGTTGGAAACTAGAATATAAGAGATGGAGAAGTGTTAGAGTAGGAAAAAATGAAGAATGTGAGTATAGGTTACCCCCTCTGAAGAATCTGGTTTCAAAAAGGAGAAGAGACATTATGACTTAAGGGGACAGAAGGACCAGGGGAATGTATTTTTTTAAGGATGGAGAGACCTAGGGATATTTGTAGGTGGCGGAAAAGGAGTCACTAGATTAAGAGAGACTGAAAAGAAAAGGAGAAGGTATGATCAAAAAGGAAAGTTCCCAGAAGACAGAAAAAAGGGTGGAATAAAAAAATACAAGGAGAGGAACTATCTCTGGCAAGTAGGTCACCTTTCTTAAAGAATGGAACAAAGAAGGAGAGAATTACGGATAACGAAACCAGAATTAGAGAAGCTCAGAAAAGACTCCCTATAATTTCTCAGTAAAGTAGGAGGAGAGGTCCTTGCAGGATAAGAGCCTCAAAAGGAGGATGGAGTAATTATTGCTGAAAGTATGATAGTAAATCAGGAAAGAATAGAGGAACAAAAGTTTAGCTATTAAGGATCCATTTGAAATTAGATAATGTTAATTTGTGGTAGATCAGGAGGCATGGTTTCATGATTTTCTCTAGCAGTGTTCTGTAGCATATGACTAATGAGCTGAAAAGATAGTTATGGTGGGAGAACCTAGTACTGGGGCCTGGCAAGGTGTGACTGGCAAAATGATAAGGAAGCAATGAATTCAAAGGTGAAAAATAAAAAGCTGAAACTGTAAACCCTAAGGAACAAGAAAGTAAGGCCAGTAATGAGGTGATGCACCAGAAGAACAGGGAAGAGTGGAGGGACTGGAGGTCATGCTGAATACAAACAATAGCTTTGATAGCAGTGAGGCAGGACAGGAATTTATTATTACAGAGAGAAATTACAGAATTCTGAATCATTCAAGATAGTAAAATTAGAGGTGACAGTAAGATTGAGGTTATAGGCAATGTACTTGAAGAAACAGGAGGGAAGGGTGGTTGAGAGGACCACAGTTTATACATTGAGGGCCCAAATAGTAAGACATGAATGAAGTAAAGAGAAAGACTCTATGTCAGGTACTGAACTTGAGAAAGGAAGAACAACCAAGAGGCTAGTAGATGACAACAACAAGGATCTGTTTCACATGGTATAGAAATATCAGGGGCAAGGCCTTATATCTTTAACTAGACTATAAACTATGTCTTTTTTTTTTTTTGGTAACAGATCATATCACCTAGCAAAGTGTTAGACATTTAGAAGATGTTCAGGGGCGCAGCCAAGATGGCGGCACAGAAGCAACAAGGTTCTGCAGCTCCCACATAGTCACTTCAAATACCCATAAAATATGACTCTAAACAAATTTTAGGGCTCCAAAACTCACAAAAATACAAAAAAACACATTGTCCGCTGAAGGCAGCTCAGCAGGAAGGGCTCATCACAGCACTCTGGGAGCCAAAACCAGCCCAGCCTGAAACCACAGCTTCAGGAAGTCTTCAGGAGAGTGGATCAGCAGCAGCTGTGGCAGTTTCCAGAATAATCAAGCCATAAGGAACAAGGACTAAGTGAAAGATCAGTGGAACTAAGCTAAATTTGGGGGAGAAAAGTGGTCTGGCCAAACTGCTTCCAGGGCAAGGAAGCAGCAGAAGTGGCGGCCCCACAGCCGTCTTCACATGAGTGCTTCAGAGCTCTCAGCCTATAGACTTCAGGGGGGCCAAGCAATCGTTCAGAGGCTAAGTGCTCTTGCGCTGAATGGCCGGATCATGGTCTTGGGTGGTGGTCCTGGGGTGTGTTTTCAGTGAGCCAAAGCTGGTGAGGGCTATAAAAAACCAGCAGCCTCCCAACAGCTCCAGCAGCTGCAAAAACCCCAGTGATTTGGGCAGAGCTTTCCCCTCTGGAACCAGAGTTCCACAGAGCTAAAAAATCAAGTAATTGACTGGCAGCATGAGCAGGAAAAGGAAAAGCAAAGGAAAAACAACAATTGAACTCTAGATTCCTTCTTGGGGGACAAAAAGGATCAAAGCATGGAAAGGGAGGAAGACAACACAATCAGAACTCCTGCACCAAAAGCTTCCAAGAAACATGAAGACTGCCTACAAGCCATAGATCAGCTTAAGAAGGATTTTAAAAACCAAATAAGAGAAGTGGAGGAAAAATTGGGAAGAGAAATGAGAATGATGCAAGAAAATCACGAAAAGAGAGTCAACAACCTGACTGAAGAAAATAACATCTTAAAAAATAGACTAACTCAAATGGCAAAAGAGGCCCAAAAAGCCAACGAGGAGAAGAATGCCTTAAAAAGTTGAATTTGCCAGATGGAAAAAGAATCTCAAAAG
>CM053589.1:71927907-71974461 GCA_028646515.1 Pseudochirops corinnae | reverse complement strand
AGGCCGCAGGCGGGAAGCTACAACGCGGAGGCGAGTGCAAAACCTCTGCCTTTCACTTTTCCTCTCTGGAGGCCTTTCGGCCAGACTGCTTATCTCCCTCTTTCGCAATCCCCACTCACAGCTGCTGCTAATCTGCTCACCTGAGAGGCTCCTCCACTCCTCCCGTCCAGCCGCCTCTGGGGCATAGCCGCAGCTTCAGGCCAGGCTGGTTTCTGTTCGCAGTACTGATATGGTTCCTCGTAGCCAAGCTGACTTTAGTGGGAAGTATCTTTGTGTGCGTTTTCGAGTTCTAGGATTGGTTTAGAGTCCTATTTTATGGGTATTTTGGGGTGGCTATGTGAGAGCTGCAATATGTTGCTGCTGCTACGCCACCATCTTGGCTCCGCCCCCCTAGATAAAAGGAATAAAGAAAAAAGAATTAGTAATTTAAATAAAACTTGAAAAGAAGGGATAGGAATTGACAAATGGGTTTGGAATGTGGAGTTAGTGTAAAGGGAAGAGAGCCTATAGAAACAGTATTATCTTAAGATAGAAGGAGCTAATATAACTGAAGAGAATAAGTACTGTATTTCAGAAAAATGGATTGTGGGGAATCCTAATTTGGAAAAAAAAACCCAGACAAATGGAGGAAAATAGAAATCTTTCATAATTTTAAATATGAATGGATTAAACAATCTGTTAAAATGAAAATGAGCAACATGTTGGGTGAGAAATCAAAACCTAAAATCTCTTACTTAGAAGAAACACACACTTATTCAGAATAAACTGAAAGGCTAGAACAAAATTTACTCTGCAATAGGTGAATCCAGTAAAATCAAAAGTTGTAAACATGATTTCAGATAAAAGGAAAATTTAATGTTCTTCTCTGTTTTAAATAAATCTAACAGAAAGATAAACAAATGGAAAATATAGAATTGAGTAAATTTTTGAAGAAATTAGAGCCAAAAGACTTATAGAATCTTCTAAATGGGCCTGCTGAAAATGAAATCAATAAAATGACAAATGAGCAAGGTAAAAATCACAAAAAAAAAAAAGAAAAAAGAACTATTAGAACCTATTATGTATAATTTCCTTTTGACACAACTGAGGACACAAAAGAAATGCAAGAATACCTTTTAAAAATATAAAATATCCAAACTAGCAGAAAACCAAATAGAGATCTTAAATAGCCAAGGCTCAAAAAAGAAAATCAGGCTGACTATAAAGAAACTACCAATGAATGAATGAAGAAGAAGAAGAAGAAGAAGAAGAAGAAGAAGAAGCTGTTACTGAGGGTTTCATAGGACAATCTGTTTTAATTGTTTTAAAGAACAATTAGTACCAACACTATCCAAATTATTCTTAATAATTGAGAAAATAAGTATTCTATAAAACTTCTTGTTTTGAGAAAAATAATGTACTAATGCTTAAACCAGGGAAGGATAAAGCAAAGGAGGTGAACTATAGAACAATATCATTAATTAATATCTATTCAAAAATTTTAAGTAAAATTCTGTCAAATAGATTATAGCACATTAGCTAAGAAGAAAAACAAGCTTAAATTTCTACCAGGGATGCCATTACAGTTCAACATTAGGAAAACAACACAAAAACCTGCAAAATGATATGATTATCTCAGTAGATGCAGCAAATTCCTTTGACAAAATACAATATTCATTTATACTAAAAAAAAAAACAAAACCAACAACTACCAAGTATAGGCATAGAAGGATCTTTTTAAAATGTAATAAAAAGTATTTGTTTATAATTGAAAGCAAGCAACATATATAATGGGAATACACAAGAAGCTTTTCCATTAATACAAGAGTAAAATAAGGTGCTCATTTTCCTTACTAATAATTTGATATGGTTCTTAACTGTAAAATGAAAGAGTGAAATTAAAGGCAGAAAGACAGGCAAAGAAGGTATAAAACAAATCCTCTTTCTGATGCCATGATAGTTTACTTAGAAAACTGTAGGGAATCAGCAAAAATACTAAGTAATACAATAGCTCAAGCATAGCTGCAGGCTATAAAATAAAACCACAAAAATCAACTACATTGCTACATAATAATTACAAAATCCAAGAGGTAGTAATAGAAAAATGCCATTCAAATATAAATACAAAATACATGATCTTTAGGGATACAAAATGATTATATAGATTCAGTTACAAAGTGCTCCTTAAAGAAACAAAGAACAATTTAAATAGCTGGAGGAATATTCAGTGTTCATGGCTGGGCCCTGGCAACATAATAAAAATTATAACACTGCCTATGTTAATTTACAGTTTTAATGCTAAACCAGTCATATTGTCAAAGAGATACTTTACAAAAACTTGATAAAATAATAAAATTAATATAGAAAAACAAAATATCTAGAATTTCCAGGGAGATAATAAAAAAGTTAAAGATGTAGACCTAAAACTGTATTGTAAAGCAACAGTCATCAAAACTATTTGGTATTGATTAAAAAATAAAGAAGTAGACCAATGGCACAAAATAAGCCACTTTTCAATAAACCTTAAAACATGGATTTTGTTGGAAAGAACTCTCTACTTGACAAAAACTTCTGGAAAATCTGGAAAGCATTCTGGAAGAGATTAGCTTTAGAACAACATCTTTTGCAATATTCCACAATACATTCAAAATGTATATGTGATCTTAATATTAACTATCATTCATGAGAAAATTTAGAAGAAAAGTAGTTCAAAAGTCTTTCATAGGTATGAATATCATAGGTATTCCTTAATAAAAAAGGGATAGAGGAATTGCAAAAGATAAATAGATTACTTTGAATATATGAAAGTGAAAAAAGCTTCTGCACATACAAAATCTATGTGAATGAATGAATGGAATGAATGAATAAATGAAGCTCATTTTAAGTGTGAAAAGCACTGTGCTAAATGCTGGAGATACAAATAGAAAAGCAACATAACCCTCCCCTCTAAAGTAAGTCACATTTTAATGGAAGAAATAACACATATGGAAGGTTTCAGCTGCAAGTCAGATGGAAAAATCCCATGATCTTTAAATCACACTGGCAAAACATGGTAATGCCTCTTCTCCATCTATGATAAGAAAGGAAGTAGTTCAGTGGGAAAAAAAAAATCTTAGTATCAGATTTCTCTGATAAAGATTCAGTATCCAAGATATATAGGAAACTTACATAGATGTGTAAAAACAAAACTGTTCCTCAAAGATAAGTGATCAAAAGATACTAAGAAACAGTTCTCAAAAGAATTGTAAGCTATTAACAACTATATGAAAAATGTTCCAAATCACTAATATAAGATAAATGCAAATTAATGCATATCAAAACACTGAGGTTCCACTTTCAGTCCCTGAAGAATTGGCAAAGATGACAAAAGATAGCAGTAGTTAGTGTTGCAGATGTTATGGAAAGATAAGCATAGTGGTGCATTGTTGGAACTCTGAATCAGTACCCCATCATTTAAAAAAGCAATTTGGAATTATACAAATAAAGTAACTAAAATGTCTATACCTTTTGACCCAGAGAGTCTACTACTAGGCATTTACCCCAGTGAGGTTGTTGATAAGAAGAAAATCCCTATAAACACTAGAATGTTTATAGCAATACTTTTTGTGGTAGCAAAGATTTGGAAACAAAGTATATGCTCACCTTTGGGGGATGGCTAAAGCAAATTGTGATACATAAATGTGATAAAATATTACTGTGCTATAATAAACTATGAATATGTTAAATATTAATAAATATGGAAAAATTTCCATAATCTGATATGGAATGAAGTAAACTGAGCTAAGAAAACAATATGTATAATGTCTCCAACAATGTAAATTGAAATAACCACAAAACAATCAAAATCAAGTGCTGAAAACTTACAAAGAATTGTGTGGCTCAAAAGAAAAGATATGAGAAGACACCACATGACAGGTCCACAAGTATGGAACATTTCATGTATTTTCAGACTATTTTAAATATATTGATACATTTTGCTGGATTTTTTCATATTCCGTTTTTTCTTTAAAATATTATTTGTTATGTGGGATGGCTCTTTAGGGTGGAGAGGGAAGACCTATTGGAAGATAGTCTAGCGATCTAAAAGACAAAAGATTTTTTAAAATTTAAAAAATTTAAAGAAAATAAACACTGCCTCGAACTTACCAAACCATGTTTAGTTGGTTTTTGCATTTCTATTCTATGTAGACATTTAATCCAGTATCATATTTCTCTTTGGCAGTTCCTTGAGAGGATTTTTTTCTTTCCATTTTTGTCTTTGTATCCCCACCACCTAGCAGAATGCCTTTGCACATAAAAGGTGCATAATTAATGCTTTTAAAAATGAATCATCAGAAGCCATCCGTTGACTTCTTCACTGGTACTTCTGCCTCCTTCCCACCCTACACTTATACATATAAACAAAAATATATATGCCTTTAAGACTTTTATCTGGGGGCAGCTAGGTGGCACAGTGACTAGATCACCGGCCCTAAAGTCAGAAGGACCTGAGTTCCAACCCTGCCTCAGACACTTGACACTTAACTAATTGTGTGACCTTGGGCAAGTCTGTTAACCCCAATTATCTTCCTTCCTCCAAAAAAAAAATTTTTTTTAAGACTTTTGTCTGTACCGTTCCACATTTTAGGTGGCATCATTATTTTCATCTAATGTAATATATCCATTTCCTCTACACCTGATTGTAATGTAATAATATTGCACTATAAGAAACAGTAATTATAAAGGATTCAGAGAGAAGAAAACATTTATACAGAGTACCTCAAAAGTCTTAGTGTAGTTTGGGATTAACACCCCACACCCCACCCCCACCACTCATAAACTAATGGAAAGTGAAGTAAAAAGAATCTGTACAATATTACAGTATTATATGGTAAATACAATTACAGGACAGGACAGGACAACAATATACATGATGACCATAGCATTGTGGATGGGAAGAACAATAAAGCAATACCGAAAGCTGTATGATAATGACCAAGTTTGACCTTAGAGGAGAGGTGACAAAAATAACTTCTCAACTTTTGTGGAGAGATGGGGGACTATAGGTGTTGAATGTTGCATGTGCTGTATGACATGGTCTTTGTGTTGGTGGCTTTTGCTTAACTGTTTTTTTTTTTCCTTTAATCTTTGCTAAAAAAGAAGGCGCACAAAAGCAGAAAAAAAGAAATTTATTCAGAAGTGTATGTGATATAAAAGCAAAGGGCATCAATATTTTTTAAAATAAAAACTTTAAGCCTTAAAAAAAAAGATTCTGAGATAGAATTGCTACTTTGCTATTGCTAGCAAACCTCAGAGAGACCTAGGGTGCCTGATATAATGCTACCTGTAACAACATTGCTGTTTTGTGCTGTCTGGTTCTGTCTGCATTATATATGTGTCACAAAGATTCTGGATGAGCACATGGCATTTGGGAGAATTGCATCTTATTCTGTGTATATTCTTCCCCTGTGTACATTTTCCAGAGTCATCACCCTCGAATTTGTGAAACAATTTCTGCAAACTAGTACAGTGCAATTCAATATAAAATCTCTATGACCTTGTTAGATAGACTTTCTCAAAGTCTCTCCAGGAAGCATCTTTTTTATTTCATGGGCTGTGTGGTAGTTAGTGCCCATGTTTCTGGAACAGGGATGAGAAGTTGACTGCCCATCATACTACTTATCTTTCCAATCTCTAGCCCTGATTGATAGGTATATCATATCAATCTCTGGAATATTTACCCCTTTAAGCTCCAGTTTCCTCATCAATCAAATGAGAATAATAATAGCACCTATTTCCCAAGATTGTTGTGAGGATCAAATGAGATAATAATTGTAAAATACTGGGGCGGCTAGGTGGCGCAGTGAATAGAGCACCAGCCTTGGAGTCAGGAGGACCTGAGTTCAAGTCTGACCTCAGACACTTAACACACACACACACACACACACACACACACACACACACACACACCTAGCCGTGTGACCTTGGGCAAGTCACTTAACCCCAATTGCCCTCCAAAAAGCTAATAATAATAATAATAATGATTGTAAAATACTTAAGCACAGTGCCTGGAATGTAGTAGGTACTACATAAATGTTAGGTGCTGTTGCTACTTCTTTCTTCCTTCCTTCGCTTCTTTCCTTCTTTCTTTTTATTCCTTCTTTCCTTCCTTCCACTAATATTAACCAGTAATCCTGCTTATTCTCTGAACAGACTTCTACACTTCAAATTAGTTTTAACCTTTTATTGTGTCTAGGGGACATAGAGGAAGATCTCTAGTCTAACTTAAGTAAAATGATAGACTCTCTGAGCAGAATAATTGACTGAAGGAATTTTTTAAAAATGAGAGTCAGAAATGTTGCACATATTGTCACCCACCAAATAACAATAAAAAAGAAAATAGAGCACTCTACTTGTAATGCAGGACTATGCTATCTGAAGGCACTTAAAATAACTCCTTTGGTTTTATATAGGCTGTCCTAGTAATTGTATAAAATATTACATTACAATTATGTTATTATAGACCAAGTATTTTTAAAGTATCATTATTTATAATAATCTATTGCACTTGTATAATGCTTTACAGCTGTCAAAAGGGGTTTTTTTTCCATATATTTTATCTCACTTAATCCTGAAAACAACCATCTGAGATAAGACTAGACAGCCATTATCTCCTAGAGATGAGGAAACTGAGGCTTAGCAAGATTATGTAATTTACCCCAGGACGCACAACCAGGAGTCCAGTACCTTTCTTCTAACTCCAAATCTAAAACCTGTCCCACTACACCTTCCCACCCCTTCATCGTATATCCTACAGAGAGCAGTGGAAACATTGAAGGAGGATGATAGAAGAAACCAAGATTTTGAGTAGAATAGAAATAAATATTAGGGAAATATTGTAAATTGAAAAAAGAGCTAGGATTTTCAATTGAAACTGAACCTATTCAGAGATCTAAATTGGAAAAAAAAAATGTGTGTACGTGTGTGTGTATGTATGTACATATATATGTATTTATATCCATATATCCATTTGAATATATGTATATATATGTATATATAAATATATCTGTATATATACACATATATACATATACACACATATATGTATACACGTACACACGTGTGTGTGTAGGTATGTGTGTGTGTGTATAGGCACCTGTATTTAAAGAACTATCAAATTTCAAGATTGCCTCAGCCTTTCTACAACACCTGGCTTTCTCCATATCTGTCACTGCACCACCTGCTTACTGCAAACTCCAAAGGCTTGTCCTTTACACACGTAATGGTCATGGCCTGGGTCAGGCACAATACACTTCAAAGCAAGCAAGCCCCTGCTGGCATTTATCCCACTGCCTCACAGCTGAGCTAGCCCTGCCCCCACCCCATCCTGCCTTTTTACAGAAAGCCTCTACTTGCTTGAGAAACTTTTCCTTCTGCAATTTGGAGGCAGGGCTTGAGTTACTGATGAGAGGAAAAACAGCTTTGACAGTAAAAGTTTATGATATTCTAGTCTGTTCCATCGATGTGTAGTTGCTAAAACTCTCTCTCCTGATGTTCATTTCCCCACTTAACAGTCTTTCTCTTCTTCCCTGCTTCTCCCCCATGGTCCTGAGGATCTATTTATTCCGATCCTTTATTTTGGCAGACAGTAGCAGAGAGGTTGGTTCTGACCTATTTATCTACTATGTAATGTGGCAGCTTTTAAAAAGTAAGACCAAATCCACCAGTACATGGTACAAATACTTCCCTGAGTTCAAATCCAGCCTCAGACACTTACTAGCTGTGTGACCCTGGGCAAGTCACTTAACCTCTGTTTGCCCCAGTTTCCTCATCAGAAAAAAGAGAATAATAATAGCACCTATTTCCCAGGATTGTTGTGAGGATCAAAGGATGATCAATTGTGAAGTGCTTAAGCGCAAAGCCTGGCATGTAATAAGTACTATATAAATGTTAGGTGCTGTTGCTACTTCTTTCTTTCTTCCTTTCTTCCTTCCTTTCTTTCTTTTTCTTTTTTTTCCTTCCTTTCTTCCTTCCTTTCTTCCTTCCTTCTTTCCTTCCTCCCTTCCTTCCTTCCTTCTTTCTTCTTTCCACTAATATTAGCCATTAAGTCTGGTAGGAGCAGATGTTCTATTGATGGCTAGGCTATTCTGACCCATTATGAAGATCACTCATAGTTTGTCTATTTCCTGATCTATACTTTGTTTTAAGGATGTAGTTAAGCATGATGCAGTGGAAATTAGACATCTAGAGATGTCAGTATTAGTTGTGCTGTGTCACTGATTAAGACTGTGACCTTAACCATGCCGTTTAATCTGGGCCTCAGTTTCCTCATTTGTAAAATGAGGAAATTGAACTAAATTTTCTTTAATATCCCTTCAGCTCTAAAAAGTCAGTGAAGCTTTATATTAATTGACTCATTTCAAATTCAAATTAATACCTCTTTAGCTGGTTTGGGATTCATTAGTCTTTAGTTTTACCACTTTTTCCTTTCTCCTAGGTTTTTTGTCTCAGTCATTGGAATTACCAATCCCTCTCCAGTCTTTAGGCCTTATTATCGCAACTGTTTTCTGCACCTGAAGCATCCTTCTTGTTTACATTTCTTGCCCTTAGCTATCTAAATGCCGAGTCTTTGGGTTTTTTTTTTAATCTCAGCTTCAGAGTCTCGCCACAATAGATATATGTATCGGTTTTGCCTTGGCTTCTCCCTCTCTAAGCTTATAACTTTTGTGACACTTTTTCTACCCTGATGATATGTGGTTATTATCTTGCTTTATTGGGATTTTACTTACAATATTTACATATTTCTTAGTATTTTGGTTCTGTTGTTTACATATCCCTTGTATTTTTCTACATCTTTGTAAGTAAGCTCTTAAACATATGCATCATGTCTGTTTAACTTGAGTAATATAGTCACATCAGGCCCATAAGCATAAGTGGTTTTGAGATTCAAGTCTAGCTGTCAGCAAGAAAATAATTTCAAGATATGTTCATACTGGTCTCAAAGTGAATTAGACTAGCTCAGCTTTTCTCGTACTAATTCAGCCATAAAGCACTTTGGGGATTATGACACCATACCACAGAATTGCCTATGGTGCCTTCAGAGTGAAAATGCTGGGCTAGATGGTCTGTGGGTTTGTCCTAGTCTGGCATTTCTTCTATTCTAGGCTTCTCCATTAGTTTACTTGCCTACATTGGAGTTTATCTTTGGGATCTTTTGGCTGTGCCTGAGGCTAGTGTATTCTTGAGGATTTTAGCTTGATTCTTCAAGAAATATATTCTTTATTTTTCTCAGGAATATGCAAACCGGTGGCTTTGCTTGGGAAGGGGAAGTAGAAAACTCTGCATATAACAAGGCAGCAGGAGTGATGCCACAGCACAAGTATCATCCCACCGCTGGCAGCTATCAACTCCACTTTGCACTGCAACAGCTTGAACAACAAAAACTTCAGTCCCGGCAACTGCTTGACCAGAGCCGAGCCCGGCCCCAGGTAATTAGAGAAATGACCAGTCCCTAAAATGAAGCCATATTTCCATCAATGGGAAAAAATCAAGGTCATTAATTAACTTCAGAAATAATTTACCAGACATTTCTTTTTAAGACCCAGAGTAGAACAACAGTACACTAACTTTACCCCTACCTCATTCGTTTATCCTTTTAAAAAGAAAATCTGTTGAGCCTATTCCCTAGAACAATTATTTGAAGCAGAAAACTGAAATGATGGCTAAATGACCAAAGTTTTACTGAGCTATCTTAATTCTTCTGACTAAATCTAGTCTTTTTTTTGGAGAGGGGAAGGCAAGACAATTGGGGTTAAGTAACTTGCCCGAGGTCACACAGCCAGTAAGTGTGTCAGGTGTCTGAGGCCAGATTTGAACTCACTCCTCCTAATGCCAGGCCCAGTGCTCTATTCACTGCACCACCTAGCTACCCCTAAATCTTGTCTTTTATTCTCAGTGTAGCCTACCTTATCCCTTGAAACCAGTCAACTTAACAAGAAAGGAAGATTGTAAAAAGAAGAAAAATCAAATCACAGGATTTGGAGGGTTTAGGAAAAGCGTTTTTCTCTTTCCCACTTGAAGAAACTTCTTCCTTTTGAAATCATTCCCATTCTTTGGATCAGCTTCCAACAGCCTGTGTTTCTTAGAGAAATAAGAACACACCTCACTTACTGTGTGACCCTGGGCAAGTCACTTAACATCAATTGCTCCTAAAAGAAAAAGGTGAAGGGAGAGAGAGAAATAAGAACATACCTACATTTGTATGCATAGAATTCAAGGAGTCAATGGACTATAGTGGCTAGCAAACAAGTATTTATTTAGCGCTAAACATTAAGGATGCTACAAAAGCCAAAACACAGCCCTACCGCTAAGGAGCTCCTATTCTAGTGAGAGAGACAACATGTAAATGACTAGGCCTATAGAAGACATAGAGAGAGAAGATAGAAGTTAATGTTGGAGGGGAAGGTGCCAGCAGATGGAGGAATGGGAAATGGCCTCCTGCAGAAAGGGAGACTTGAGCTGGGTCTGTAAGGAAGGTGGGCTAGCCAAAAGGCTGGGGGGAAGAGCATGTCCCCCGCATGTGGGGGAGCAGCCATTTAGTGCAATGACATGAAGTCTAGGGAAAGAGAAAGAGAAAGAGAGAAGAGAAAAGAGATCATGGAATATGGTGTAAGAAAGGTAGAAAAGGTAAGAAAGGGTCAGTCATATAAAAAGAGGCTTTTTGTATTTGACTTTGGAGGTAAGGGGGGCCACTGGAGTTTGTTGACTATGGAAGGGGAGCAGAGGATGGTCAGATCTGCTCTTTAGGAAGATCATTTTGGAAGCTGAGTGGAGAGGATGGTTTGGGGTAAAGAGACACTTGGCAAAGAGACCGATTGAGAAGCAATAGCTCTAGTTCATATGAGAGGTCACTAGGGCCTAAACTAGGGTAGTGGCCACGTGAGTGGAGGGAAGGGCACATAGAGTTAGGGGGACCTGGACTTGAATCTTGCCTCAGATGTTTACTAACTGTATGACTCTGGACAACTCACTTAACTTCACAAATCTCAAATTAGACAGATGGGACAACTTAGAAACTAGGGCTGGAGAGCAGTGTTATATTGTCTTGGTTTAAATTCCAGTTCTGTCATTTCCTACTTGTCAGTCAAGCAGTGGGGAAGCATTTATTAAGTGTCTACTGTCTGCCAAGTGCTGGAGATACAAAGAAAGGTAAAATGAGCCCCTGCCATTTGGGAGCTCACAGTTTCATGGGAGAAACAAAAGTAGATTAATATGTACAAGCAAGTTATACACAGGATAAATAGAAAGTAATCAACAGAAGGCATGAGGATTAAGAGGGATTAGGAAAGGCTTCCTTTAGAAGGTGGGATTCTAGTTTGGACTGAAGGAAACAAGGAAAGCCAAAAGGTAGAGATGAGGAGGGAGGGCATTGAAAGATGAATGACAGGCAGAGGGAATTCAAAGCACCAAGAAATGGAGTGTTTATGGAATAGCGAGGAGGCCATTGTCACTGGATCAAAAGTATGTGGGAGTGAGGAGAGGTGTAAGGTATATGAAGACTGGAAGGTCTTGGAGACTGGAAGGGGAGGGGACAGAGAACTATTTTATGAAGGATATTGAATGCCCAACAGAGGGTTTTGTATGTGATCTTGTAGGTGATAGGGAGCCACTGGAATTTATTTAGTGTAGGAATAACCTGGTCAGATCTGAGCTTTAGGAAAATCACTTTGATGGCTAAATAAAGCGTAATTGGAATAGAGAGAGACTTGACCCAGGCAGACCTGGGAGGAGACTCTTTGCAAGGTCCTAGCCTGAGGGCACGAAGGCCTGCACCCGGATGGTGGCAGTATGAGAGGAGAGAAGGTGTCGTTTGAGAGAGGTTACAAAGGTGAAATTGGTACACCTTGGCAACAGATTGAATATGAAGAGTGACAGGTAGTGAAGAGTTGAGGGAGGAGAGAGAGCCTGGGGACCTGAGAAGATGGCATTGCTCTTGACCAGGAGGGTTTAAGAGGAAATATAACTCAGCTTTAGATATGTTAAGTTTAAGGTGTCTACTGACCATCTAGCTTGAGATGTCTGAAGGGCAGTCGGAGAAGTGAAACTAGAAGTCAGCAGTGAGATTGGGCCTAAATGGGTAAATTTGGGAATCATCAGCGTAGAGATGATAATTAAATGCCTAATGAGATCACTGAGTGAAGAGGGCCCAGGTCTGGTGACCTTGGGCTAGTTTCTTTTCCTCTGTGAACCTCAGCCCTCATCTGTAAAAAGGGGACAAAGAAGGATGTCTACTTATATTGCCTCATGGGGTTGCTATAAGGATCAAATGAAATAATATATGTAAAGTGCTTTGTCAGCCTTAAAGCACTATATAGATTGATTCACTATGATGAGGATAGTTGTCACTGAGGATTATACTAGTGTACTTCACTGAGCTGTGAAACATATAACAAATATGTTTGGTTCTTTTCCAGTTTTGTCAGACTCTCTTTCATAGGGAGTACACAAAACTCCCAGGTAGGGAGTTGTTTCACGTCTCTTAGAGAGAGAACAAAAAGGCATTCACCATAAATGCATGTGCATATGTGCATTTACATGTATCTGTGTGTATATGTACATATATACACATGTGTGTGGGTGGATGTGTGTATACATGTGTGTATACATGTATGTATTCCCTCTCTTCATCTCCTCCCTAGTTCTCTCAACCACAGTTGGTTCAGGTCAAGCTGAATGGTGATTAAATTCTGGGAACATGGACAGAGAATCTGAATCCTGTTCATTTGGAAGTTGTAGAATAATCTGTAAAATAGCAAATGTCCTACTAAATATTCCATCCAGTGTCCAGAATTTTTAGCACATTATGGCATATTTCAGAAGATATCTGGAATTGCTCCACAGAAGGAGTAAGACCCCATGGATATTTTAAACTGTTGTTTCTGAACCTGTGTAAAGTGTAAAACTCAGGATACTGGACCTGGTAGCAAAAGAACATGGTTTGAGTTCTGGGTCAGACATTTATTGGCAGCAGGTCACTTCATCTCTCTGATGCCTCAGTTTCTCTAACTGTAAAATGGAGACAAAAACCCCCATCCTACCTACCTGACAGAGTTCTTGTGAGGATCAAATGGCATGTAGCCCATGGACCAGCCCATATTAACCCTAACCTTCGTGGTTTACATTAATGTTTGTAGTGCCCCACGTTGATTGATCCCCTATCTCATTATAAAATTGAGGGCTTCTAAAGTCACCCGGCATGGGCTAGTGGAATGAGCACTGGCCTCACAATCAGAAGACCTTGCACAGCTTAAACCCCAGCTCTGATGTGTATTACCTGCCTGTCTATCTACCTGTGTGATGGACCTCGGGTCCCTTAATCATAAAATGAGGAAGATGAGCTAAGCTACCTTTGATGTCCCTTCCAACTCTAAATCCATAATCTTGTAATCTCATTATTCATGACTTTGTTAATAGAAACCTAGATGAGCCACTTCATAGAATCAGCAGGAAACAAGTAAGTGAGCAGAAGAGGAAATACAACAAATATTAGAAACATTTTTAGCAGCTCTTTCCCAAAATAGTGCGTTTCTCTCCTCTCCCTCCCTGGCATATTCTCCTAAATTCAGGGTCTCATCTGTAGTTTCTTATGGAGATGGGCAAGTGGTATTGCACAATGCACTGGCAATTCATCATAACTTGATCTGTATTAAAGACTTAGTGAAAGTGCTTTGTAAATTATAATTGTAAACCTCAGTCTCAGGTTATTATTCCCCCTCTCCCGAAGAAAGATGGTTTGTGACGTTCTGTAGTAACAATCACTTATCTGTTGAGCCATCATTTGTATGGCCTATGCTTTCTATCAACTCTTAATCTTAACAATTTAGATCAATTTGTCACATTCTCAGATAGATTCTACAAGCCATAGCTTCATTTTTTAGAGTATGAGTAGTCAGTGAAACATTGCATCAGTTTCAACATCTTTTGGCCATTTATGACCAAAAGTGAGACACAATGAAATCAAAGCTCTTTCTTAGCGTTCCCCTGCAAGAGACTCCTTTTTTTTTTCTTTTTGGAGGGTGAAAGGCAGGGCAGTTGGGGTTAAGTGACTTGCCCAAAGTCACACAGCTAGTAAGTGTTAAGTATCTGAGGCCAGATTTGAACTCACATTCTCCTGACTCCAGGGCTAGTGCAGTATTCACTGCACCACCTAGTTACCCCTCCTCACTCCTTTTTTCCTGCAAAAGGATACTAACTGGGTGCCCAATATAAAATTGCTATTTAGAGATTATATTGTTTTGTAATAACTTGATCAGTACCATACACTGATGATTAGTAATATAATTTAGTAATAGTAATAATGGCAAATTAGTAAATAGTAAAACTAAAAACTTTAAAGTAAAAATTTAGTAAGTAGTAAACATAATAATAATGGTAATTTAATAAATTACTTTGGTGATGATTACATAGCCTTTCTCATCTTATATTTCATGGAGATTCTCTATATTTTTTTTACTACAATCATAGCACTTATGATATTCAAGGTATTGTAAGGTTTTGTTTTATTTTGTCATTTCAAAAAGCCCAAATGAGACAAATGGAATGGAAAGAGAGCAGGTCTAGGATGTATTTGGAAATTGGGTCTGGAGGACAATGTCACATTGCCTTGGTTCAAATCTCTGTCCCACCATTTACTGTTTGTGACTAGTCTAGTTAGTTTATCAATCTAAGCCTCAGTTTCATCATCTGTAAAATTAAGGAGTTATACTAACTAGTCTAAGAGCAGTTAGTGGCTCAGTGCATAGAGCACTGGGCCTGGAGTCAGGAAGACTTGAGTTCAAATGCAGCGTCAGACACTTCCCTAGCTCTGTGATCCCCTGGATAAGTCATTTAATCTCTGATCGCCTGACAGAAAATGATCCACTGGAGAAGGAAATGACAAACCACTCCAGTATCTTTGCCAAGAAAATTCCATGGACAGCCACATTCCACTGAATCATGAAGAGTCAGACACAACTAAATGACTGAACAACAACACTCTAGTGTTTGCAATCCATCAACAATGTGAAACAATCTGCTCAGATTCTAATTTACGTGTCATCTAAGAGATTGATCCCATGATGTGGGTTTGAAAGTACATCAAAGCCATTTGACAGAGTCCTCAGACAAAGACATGGAGAGAAATATCATCTTGACCAGTTGGTAGAGATGAAAAAGAAAAAAAAAAGATAACTGAAAAAGGGACACGTCTCCTGTTGCTTCTGAGAAAGAGAGCGTTTATTGAGTCCCTGCTTTGTGCCAGGTACTGGGCACGGAGGCTGCAAAGAGAGGCAGAAGATATTCCCTGCTCTCAAGGCACTCACCAATCAGATTGAGGAGGCAGAATGAAGACTACTATATATGATATATATTATATAGCATATTATGTATAATATATGACAGAAATAATGTATATCAGTCGCTCGTGTTTTAACATAGATATACCTGTATGTACATACAGAGATATGCTTTCTTTCCTGAGTTTTTCACCTGTTTCTTTTCCATATATGTGTGTGTGTGTGTTACATTCTCTGTGTGTGTATGTGTGTCTCTATAGGCATACTCTTAGACGATAAGTCGGACATTATCAACAGAGGGAAGCTAATGGGATTAAGGGAGACAAGGGAAAACTTCTCACAGAAGATTGGGATTTTATAACTGGGACTTGATGGAAACCAGGGAAGCCAGAGTGAGGAGGGAAAGACTCCCCTCCCACCTCTTTATCATCCTATGAATATCCTAGAACTGTATTGATTTTCCAGAACATCTCAAGGGGCCTCAATATTAGGAAAGGTCTCTCTGCTGGGGGAATGGGGGAGGGGAGCTAGCACGCTGTCTTTTAGAAGGGAGCATCTGTATGCTGAAAGCACAGAATCTCCCATACAAACTGTCTGGCAGAAGTTCTTTTCTAGGAACTTCTGTTTCATTGGTTTTTTTCTCCTCTTCTGCCACTGCTTCTTCATAAATAGGTTATCTAAATGTTTTCTTGCTCTCTACCACTGTTGCTGTACTTTCCCTAGTGTTGCTCAGCAAGCAGCCCCTTAATATCTGGGCCTAGGATTCAAGGTGGGAATTTCAGTGTATCCTGCTTCCATACTACCTGAATAAATAAGTGTATAAGTAACTAGATTAACTCCTTTTGGATCAAGATTATTTGAAAAAAAAATCGTAACATCTACTTTTGCATTCTAATGATTATCTTTCTGTATTATCTCTCTGAACATATATAACAATATATTTATATGTAATAAACCACATGTACTATATTGTACTATAGATATACATTTATACACATATATGTATACATACACACTCACATATATACACACCGACCCACACATACTCTCTTTCACACACACACACACACACACACACACACACGCACACGTGTATTTTCTTTCCTGAGTTGTTGACCTCTGTTTCTTTCCCTATTTCCCCCTCAAGCTGGGTTATTACCCCACAAGGAAAATGCAAAAAGACTTTCTTTCATCTCTGTCTGAGGGTCTTTCATGAGCAATGGAGACAGCTGATGACATCAGTGTTAGTAGCTCTCCATGCTGGGGTCTAGGAGGAGGGCCGTGCTGGCTGTGGGGCCTAACTGACCCAATTCTAATTGCTGACATCGAGCTGATGTTATTCTTGGCCCAGTGCAGACCGATTACTCAGTAGTTTCTGTTAAAGTGATCCTTTGTTAAACCTCTGCTCACACCCCCTCTCCCTTTTCCCTCCCACTCTCTCCTCTGCCTCATACAAACTGAAAAGAGTCCAGCAGTTCAAAAAGCAGAAAAATTAAGTACATTTTGATGGCCAAGGCAGTACTCTTGAAGTTTCCGTTAACTAAAAAACTGGTTTGTTTTTAAAACTTTTCTCTTTTCCTCCCACCTCCATCCATCCTTCTTCCTCCTGCAGTCTGGTATAAAACTCTTGAATTTTTAGATGACTTAATTTTCTATTAAAGCGGGGTCACTTTAAATGAGAGGAAAATTTGTTTCTTGACTTTGGCCTTTCTACCACTTTCTGAACCAGCCTGGATATAGAGTGGGAGCACTCATCCAAATTCCTGAAGCAGAGCCAACAGAGACCAACGTGACTATAACAGGCAGGCGCCAGGAGAAGCTGAGCTTAGCGAGTCTTTCACACCCTTCCTAGCATCAAAAGTGTGATGTGCTCTTTGGTCACAGTGTGTGTGTTTCTGTGCCCACGTGTGTGTGCCCAAGTGTCTCCAGGCATATGTGTACCTATCACCTTTCAGGTCTGGAATGGATCCACATACACAACCAATTCCTGCCACTCTCATCCAAAAAGTTCATTGCATAGGGCTGGGTCCTAGAAAAATTCTGCCTCCATGCAGGAATTAATACTGTTCTCAGAGAACTTCAGCAGCTGTGTGTTTGTGTTGGGGAGAGGGAAAGGAGGGAAGGGAGGAGAATCTCAGCAGGAGTTTTCAGTCTTCTTTTCATTCTGCCAACAATAATATGCTATATTCTCAGCATGACAGAAAGAGAGCAAGCATACTGCAATGACTGTCCAGGACATCTTCATCACCATATAGCTTAATGGAAGGCAAATATAAACAAGGTTAGTCTTAGGGACTTTGAAGGCAAGATTACATGTCTATGGTTAGGCCCCAGGGGTGTGTTAACTTGGATCTCATAGCCTACTGCTTCTTTGATTTTTTTTTTCCCCTTTTTGACCTTTGTCAGGAACTAATAACAATTTTTATTTCTTGTTTCTCTACTGAAGTTTGCCCTAGGATCATCCTATTTGATTGATAGTCCAACCCAGCAACTGGCTACGTACCCCTAGTCTGGGGGCACAAGGTTTGGCAGCAGTCACTGGTTTGTACCTGCCTTCATCGCCTGCCTTGGATTCGTTGCTCTATTCCTCATTAGTGGAATTAGGCTCCCAGAGCTTTCTACCACCACCACACCCCGCCCCCCACAAGATTCCTAAGAATAATTCTGTTTGGAGCTCTAGTGAAAGGGGTCCTCCCCAAGCAAGGGAGGAGGAAGTTAAAAAAGGTACCCAGGGTACAAACAGGAATCACGCTTTATTTCTACACAGGAAAAAGAATAATGAGCAATATAGAATCATAGAATGATTATAGTCAGTTGAGAGGCTAATATTTAAGCCTTATTTGTACATTTGTAACAGAGCTGCTAATTGGTGATTTTATGTTTCATCTCCATTAAATACAGTCTGATGCATGACAATTGGGGTCTTTCTTACCCACGTTCTGTCTCTTTTGGGGCAACTCCTCATCTCTTGACCAGTTGCCCTGTAACTGCTTCAGTAGCTGATACCTAGCTGCTCAGGTTCTCAGCAAGGTAAAGATGTCAGGTGCCTTTTGAGCTCCCATAAGGCACTGTACCAAAGAAAAGAAGACAAAATAGGAGGCAGCCCCATGCTCAGCATAGACTTTCTCGGGAGTTCAGACAGTTGTCCTCAAACTTCAAGGCCAGCAGGAAAAGGAGTCCTGAAGAGCAAGACATTGCCTCTTAAATATATCCATAGAGTTCTAATTGCCAAGTAAAAGAGAACATGGCCAACAAGAAATAGTCAATATATTTGTGCTTGCAGAAAGGCCCTTCCATAAAATGTCCCCAGGGGAGATACAATAACAAATCTGAATTCAGCCCAAATGGGAAAAACTTAACATGGTTTTTCTTACTGTATAAGGAGACCATGAGAATAAATGAGGCAATAGAGATAAATAAGATATATGTAGAAGTGTTTTTAACTCTTCTGGGGGGGGGGAGGGAAGGATACTGTAAAAATCCTATGTTGTGATAGGGTTTCCTCCCCCATGTAAGAATGAGTTTCCTACTGCTCGTTTAGGGGTATTGCTTAAAGCTAACCATGGATTTATGAAGATCTGATAGTAGTACAATTATTAAATTAATATAGCACATAAAACAGTAAAATCTTTCATTCAGATCAGTTATGGGAAATGCAAGTGTAAATTACTGAATATTTTAAAAGCAGTGATACAGATCACAGCCTATCCAGTCCTGCCCATGTTGTACATCTCTGATGGCTTATCATGGCATACAAATGACCCTGACTTCTCTAAGGTAAGAGCAAAGGAACATAAACTCTGCCAGATTCTTCCATGCCAGTTTGGCTTCAAGTACAGTCCCAGAAACAGACTTTATCTGCTTTCTAAGAACCAACCTAGCTAAGCACAGAGAAACTCATCACAAATAGTCTGGTTACTTGGTGATGAATTCTTTGGCTATGGCAACCCTAGTTAATATATAAATTCTTAATGGTAGACTCTGAACTAATAGTATTCTACTCTGTTTTGAAGTATTTATAAATTCTGATGCTTATCCTTGTATTTAGAACTCTATTTGTGCTTAGACTTCAAGGTTCAGTATCTGAATGACAGAATTAAATAGTTAGATCAGTAATGATTCATTCTAGTATGCCTTTTAGCTATTGCTCTTGACCACTTGTGTTGGTTGTCACTAATATGTGTAGCCCATTTAAGCTCTGAGAATCTCTGTTGCAACTCCTTCTCCTGCCAGTGATTCAGTTTCACAGAGCAAAGCCAGCTACATCTTCCCCTTAGGTTCCAGAGCAAACCTTGAAGGGTCAGGGGTGACTCTTGAATGCCACTATCTTGAAGGGCCTCCCCCCTTCCCCATAGTGCTTCCTTCCAAGATTATCAGTTGAGAATCATTTCATCAGTTAGCCTTAAAAGGCTTTGAGAAAGGGATATTTACTAGTATGGTACAAAAAGAAGAGCTGGAACAGAACAGTCCTCTTTCCCCCCCCCCCCCTCGGGGGGGGGGTCTGTGACACCCAGATTTCAGGGGGATAGTAGACTCAGGCTTACAAAGAACTCAGAGCTTTCCTGGTTGCTGAAAGTCTTTGTCTCCAATCCTGTGAGGAGCTCAAGAAGTTTCCTTTAGGCATAATGTGTTTTCTCTGCCGGGTGGGCTTCTTGAATAGCTGGGAGCCTTATCTGCCCTTAGCTCCTGGGAATGAAGACAGTGCTGCCGGCTGATTTAGAGATACTGTTTAGGATACTGTTGAGGAGGTGGGAATGCCGATCTTCTCTAGACCCTGCAGAGCTAGAATGTTTCCTCTTCAATCTAGACAGAAGGGTATGGGGAAAGAACAGGCCAGAGGCCTTTCTTCTCCTTTTCCGTGGTCACTCCTCTCCTCTGTGCTAGAAAACCACACATGTTCCTTTTCTGGAGGAGCCTCCTACTCTAACTTGTTGCTTTTTTGTAAGATCCAGAGAGCGTGAAGAAATTTCAGAACCAGCTGAAGCAGCCCTCTTGTTTGAAGTCATTTTACTTCAACTGACTTTTAAAGACTTTTTGAATTTAGCATAATGTTTTTTGATTGATTGAGAAGTATTCTCACCTAGTTACAGCAGTTTTTAATAGCCTTATCCAAAGAAGCCTCAGGGTTAAGGAAGAAAATGCAAAAATTCTGAAATCACATTTTAAACCATGACTTGGCAGAATTCAGATGGTTTGGGATGCATTGAGGAACAGTACATTTACCAGCTATTGAAGATAGCTCTTGTGCTTTATATGGACATTTTGAACATGCTCTGTGTCCTCAAAAAGTGGCTTTACTACAGCTGCATAGTGAACAACTTCTTTCCATCATTTCACTCTGATTTATGGTTAGTATCTGTTTGTTTGTCTATGGGCATGTGAAGAACTAACAGTAGTACCATTGTGCAAGATGGGCAAAAGACAAGACCTCCTCATTTCATGGCCCCCAGCCATATGAAAAGTGCTTAAAGAACACGTGACTCCAGGGTTTATATAATGATGTGTTTCCTTAATGGTAAATAAAATAGAACCCATCATATTGAGCAAGTTTCTTGCGTTGAAGAAATACATTTATTTAAACAAAGATATAAACAGTATAGTTAGTCCTATATACAAATAAATATTAAATTTTATAAATAAAATGCCATCCATGAATCACTGAAAGTAGGACCCATAATTGACCAAAAAAGTTAATGGCTTATTTCCAAATTTGTCTTAAAGAAAGACATTTCAATTTTAAAGAAATTTAGTATTAGATCTAATATGAATTTAGAATTTGCTGTTAAATCCCAGAATAACATGGTTTCATCTTAAGTCTTGTTTTTTTTTTCTTGGTCAATATGATATATTGACTTAGAAACCAATAAAAGTTAAGGAATTTTCTTGCCACGTTTATAGATTCATAGACACAGAGTTAGAAAGGCTTTTAGAGGATCATTTGGTCTAACTTCACTTTACACATGAAGAAACTGAGACTCAGATGTTTTATATTACTAATTAGTACTGTTTGTTAGTATTAATTAGATGGTATTGGACATTATCAAGAAACATTCTAATATAAATATGAGTAGAAAGCAAGAGGCCATAGATAAAAATAATTTTCATTAATTACAAAACACAAATGAGAGATAGAGCCTCACAAAATTAACTGAGAAGAAACTAATTCCTAGTCAGAAGAAGGAAAGTACAGAAGCTGACTCAACACTGCCAGTCTTAGTCACTTTTCTGTGCCAAGTACAAATTGGATGGTGAAAATGGTACCATAAAAATGAGGAATCTGAAATTAACAAAGCTTTGGAGTATCTCATACAGTGAGGCATGTTTTGGGGTTACACTAATCTCTGCTGACTCAGTTAAGAAAGGCTTTGAAAATTAGTTCATTCACTTGAGATGTTAAAGAAAAATGAACAGGAAAAATGATTAAAGGTAGGATAAACTGACAAGGAAAGATTAAAAGAAATGTGTCACCAGGTTGTCTCAGTAGTAAATCTACAAATAAAGATATTTTTTAAACATAAAAGAGAGAAGTAATCCAGAAGAGTGAACATCAGCTTATAAAACATTTTCTCAGAGCATATAAATTATTCTCTGGCGTTGACTAAGACACTTTCAGAAGCTGCCTAAAAGAGTTAACTCATTCAGTCTGCCAACAGTATTTATGGAGTTGCTCTTTGGTAGGGCACCATTTTGGACCTTACTAGGAGAAAATAGTAATGATATTGATAGAGGCAGTCTGGGGATCTTGGATAACAGTGTAGGTCTTGGGTCCAGAAAAACCTTGATTCAGATTCTGCTTTTGACTCATTACAATTTGTGTGTCCCTAGGCAAATCACTTGGTCTAGAAGTCTGTAAGGGCTCTTCCTTAAGGTGCATCTGTCAAGTCCTAAACTGTCTATAGATTGGTGCAGGGAATTCCCCATGCCGATCTGAGTTGGTAGAGGTCTCCTCACCGAGAGTTCACTACAGCAATAAATCTCCACCAAAAAAAACAAAAACAAAAAATCTGCCATTTATGCAGCACTTCCAGGTTTCCCAAGATTTTACATACACTATCATTTCATTCTCGTGAGAGACCTATAAAATAGGTGTAAAATATATTATTTTCCCCTTTCTACAGTTGAGAAAACTGAGATAGAGATGCCCAATAACTTACATAGTTGCAAGCCACTAAGTGCTAGAGGTAGGATTTGAATGCATGTCTCTTCTGCCTCTAAGTCTAGCACTTTTTACACTGAATTGCTATCAAAATCTGAATAAAGCCATGATCTTATCTGGTCTCTGTTTGACGAAGAAGTTGTTTGACATAAACCTCAGCATCTGCCGCTTTATGCCTCATTAGTTCACTTGAGAAGGTGCTACTTCTAATGAGAAAAAGATCATGGATGTGATATCCACATAGCCTAGTTAACTTCTTTGTGTGTAATGGCAGCATCCTAGCTTCTGATTGACTGGCAGATTGTATGTCTCCTTCATTATTCTGCAGACCTAACCGCCTGTATTCATCTTCTATCCTCAACTAGATATTTGGAACTATTAAGAGACTCTGAAAAGAGTTAAGAGGCCAAAGAGCTCATTTTAGAGATAGAAGGATACACTGAAGAGTTTCACGTATCTTTGGCAGCTCAAAGTGCTGCCTTATTTCCTTGGGTGGTCCATATCTGGCCTTTGCTGCTGCCCCTTTGAACAGTAGCTTAAGCTTTTCTGCCCCTCCCCCACCAGAGTTATGACAGAGTGCTGTGGACTTTGTAATGGAGTCCAGGAATTGTGCACAGTCTTTTTGCTCATCTTGTTATCTCAGTCCAGGCTCAGAAGCACGTGAGTACTCTAGCAACCAGAAATAACCACATTAAAGTATGTTTGCATACCTTGTAGTTTTATAATATGGACATTCTCTGGGTCTGATAGACTTTATATCATGCGAACAATACCTGGAAGCCCCTACCTCCTGAATAAGAGTTAAGGACGTAAAATGGATACGAATAAAATGGTTCTCAAAAGAATTTCAGACTATTAAAAACTATGTAAATACTGTTCCAGATCACTTAATAAAAGGAGAAATGGTCAAAACAACCCTCTGAAGTTTTACCTTACACCCAGAAAATTGTCAGAGATGATTGAAAATGAGAAAAGTCAGTGTTGGGAAGGGGTAAGGGAAAGACAGGCCCATATTGTTAGTGGAGCTGTGAATTGGTCCAGTCATTCTGGAAAGCAATTTGGAATTAAGTGAAAAGAGTGACTAAATTTTTAGTTAATATCCTTGACCCAGAGATTCTGCTGCTAGAAGGAGATCAATGACAAAAAGGAGGGATCAGTACACAACAAAATATTTTTAGCAGCATTTTTTGTGGTAGCAAAAAACTGGCAACAAAGTAGATGCTTATCAACTATGGAATGGTTCCACAAACTATGATACGTGAATATAATAGACTATTACTCTGTCATAAGAAATGGTGACCCAAAAGTACAGAGAAGCATGGGAAGATCATTGGACTGATACAAAGCACAGTAAACAAAATCAGGAAAACATGTACACAGTGACTACAGCAAAGTTGGTGGAAAGAACAATAATATCAAAACAATGGAAACTGAAATTATAATGACCAAACTTGGCTCCAAAGAAGAGATGTGAGAAGATACATACCCTCTGCTTCTTTCCAGAGGTTGGAAACCATGAACTTCAAACACTACATATAATGCCAGATTTTTTCAATATGTTGGCTAGTTTTGCTGAATTTTTTTTCTTCCTCTATTTTTTATTCTCTTATAAACAATGACTCTCTGGGTGGGGGTAGGATATCTGGGTAGATATGGTAGAAAATGTAAGTGAAATAAAAACAAAAAGTAAAAAAAAACTTTTTTAGGAAAAGGCATATAATCACCCATTGTAAAAAGCTATGTGGCATTTACCTGTATTGCCTTCCTCAATTCTCTTAACTATGAATCTGGGCAATTATTTCACCACAGGTGGTCATCTAAGTCCAAGAGCCAGTACCATGAAGCCTGAGAGAGGAACAAAGGGAAGGGAGTTTTCTGGCAAAACCTCCCAAGGATTTAATCAGTGAACAGTACTAACTTACTGGTGAAAGATCCCAGATTTTGTTCCCCCTTTCACCTTCCAAGTTGAAGTCTGTGTTCTGTCTATCAGAAACTCCTCCGTCCCACCCACGAGTGCCCTTATGTTTGCCAGACACATGTGGGAGAAGAAGGCCCTTTCCTGTCTTTCTACTGGGGATCAGCCAATCTTCAGACTGTGGTTTTCTGAGTCCACTCTCTGTTGCATAGCTGTTTCCCACACCCAAGAAAAAAGCCAGTCAAATATAGCAAAGTGATTTGATATATTGATACTAGATCTTTTTCTGTACATTAACTGGTAACTAACTGCATGGCACTTATTCCTCAGGTGATTACAACATGCCTAGATTGTATCAACTACTGACCTCCTACATAAGATTCTTCATGTGTGAATTTCCTTAGATGGGTCTTCATTTTGTAAGAAGACTTGAAGAATGGGAGACATTAATGAACACCAGGACGAACCTATCCCTTTGAATTCATTCATTCTTATATACTTACAGAGACAATCTTCTTTTTCTGTTCCATTATATGCACACAGATACCCATTCTATTTCATGTTTGTTATGTTCAGAAGGAAAATAAAAATTAATTTAAAAAATTTTCCAAACAGTTATTATGTGTGAGTTGCCAGGGGAGATAAAGAGTTAAATAAGGCACAGTCTCTATCCTTAACAATCAGAGTACTGGAGGAGAGACAACAATAAATAATTCTTGCCCTCAAGGCTCTTACAATCTAGTAAAGATGATAAAATAGCTATACAGATAAATATAATGCAGAGTACTATGTAAGTGCATACAAGGACTATAGAGTCCTAGGACATCAGGTTAGAGTATAGACTCTACAAGTAATGGAACTATAAGATTATGATGATGCAGGATTTTTTTTTTCCTTTTATAAAAATGTATAGGGGCGGCTAGGTGGCACAGTGAATAGAGCACCAGCCTTGGAGTCAGGAAGACATGAGTTTGGATCCAGCCTCAGACATTTAACACTTACTAGTGGTGTGACCTTGGGCAAGTCACTTAAACCCAATTGCCCTGCCTTCCCCCCTCCAAAAAAGCAAAAAAAAAAAATATATATATATATATAGATTCAGGTTATAGGATTGTGGAAAGAGGATTGGCCTGAAAGCTAGGAGACTTAAGTTCCAATTTACCTCTGCAACAAACTAACTATATGACTGTGGGCAAGCCATTTAAATATCCTGCCTCAATTTCCTCATTTGTAAATGTGAGAAGATTGAACTAAATTATGCTAGAGATCCTTTCTGACTCTTAAGTTTCTGTGATTCTAAATGATCATATCATGAGTTTATCCAAACATTTCTATACAAAAACACTGGACAGTTCAGTCTGTCTTCCCCCACCCCGAGCCCCAAAATGCAATTCAGGATATGTTTTGAAGCATAAAAGAACCCAGATATGTAGGGGTATTTAACAGGGCAGTTCTTCAGTTGATTTTGTGTTTTCTATTTTTCAGTTTCTTTAGTTGCTGGAGATAAAAACTGATCAAATTATTGTAGAATGCCATAGGTAGATAGAATATGTAGAAGGGCTTGTATTTTTGCTTACTGTTTCATTGCATATTTTGAACACAAATAACATACTGATCTTAAAGTGCAATGAAATGCAATCCTTATGTGAATTTACAAATGAAATATAAATAACAACTTGCTATTTTGATACCATAATGTAGTAGAACTTAGCTGACTCTAATAAAGGGCTAATGATGTATATGTTTTTTATGCAACCAGAATTATTCCTTTTAATAAGATTCTTCCATAGCTAATGATTGTTCTCAAAAGGCCAGAAGACAAACCTGCTTTTAGTGACAGAGATGAACATGTTTAAGAATACAAAACTAATTGCTATGCACAAATCACGGCTGAAAGGCAGACTTTTGGGTAGTGACACAAACCTATTCTTAAGGAAGATATTTAGAACTTTCTACCTTTTAATGATGATTAAATGTTGATTAGTGGTTTTCATTCGAAATGTTGATGAATTGTTCAGCCCTTCGTAATATCAAGGAGTTATTTTCCATCCCCGTCTGGTGATGAATTACGTATCCAGCGAGGTCTGTCTAAGGTTTCATTCTCAGACTTTAACATGTCAATCAGTCAATAAACGTGTTAAGCACCTACTCTGTGCCAGGCACAGTGCTGAGCACTGGGGATACAAAGAAAGGCAAAAGACAGCCCCTGCTCTTAAGGAGCATGCCCTCTGGGAGGGGAGCCAAAGTGCAAATAACTGTGTACAAACAGGCTGTGTACAGGCTGAATTGGAAATAATCGACAGTGAGAAAGTACTAGAATGAAGGGTGATCTGAAAAGGCTTCCTGTAGAAGCTGGTCCATTTTAGCGGGGGCTTTTTTAAGGGAAGCTAGGAGGCAGAGATAAAGAGAGAGAACATTCAGGGATTGGGAATGACCAGGGGAAAATACCCAGAGGGAAGTGTCACTGAATCTAAGAATATATTGGGGCAGGGGACAGGGAGATTGTAAGATGTAAGAAGAATGGAAAGGTAGTGGGCATGGCAGTGTTATGAAGCACTTTGAAAGCCAAACAGAGGATTTTATACCCAATCCTGGAAGTGATGGGTAACTGTCACTTGCTGAGTATGGGAGTGACATGGTCAGACCTGTGTCCTTAAAAAAGAAATCTCTTCGATAGCTGAGTGGAGAATAGACTGAAGTAAGGAAAGACTTGTGGCAGGCAGACCCACCAATAGTCCAGGAGTGGGTGAGGTGATGAGTGCCTGGCAATGCCAGAGGAGAGAAGAGGGCATGTACAAAAGATGTTAACGAAGGTAGAACGAACACATCTTGGCAACAGATTGGATATGGGAGCGGTGGGGTAGTGGGAAGGAGTAAGGAGCTGAGAATGACGCTTAGGTAGTGAGCTGGGATGACTGGCAGAGCCTTGGGGGCTTGGAAAAGTAGAAACTTCAGACAGCTAGGGAATGTGGTTGAGTTGTCACTGTAGTAATTTCTGTTAGTTTCTCCGTCTGAGGGTAGCTACTTTATTGTGTAAGCAGATTTTGAGGAATGCTTTAAATATTGATCTTCTTTCTCTCCCACTCTGTTGGTTAACTTTTGGAGAAATAAAACTACCTACACATGTTGTTTAATATAGAGTAGCTAGAGATGGAATCAAGTGCTTGAAAAAACTTTTCTGAAAAGTACAATGTTATATAGTTGTTGTGTTACTGCTTTTTCTTTCTACAACTTTATTTCACAGCCAGAATTTTGATGAGTTTGATTTATATCGTGTGTTATTGCAAATAGTGCTGAAACTTGAAAAGCAAAAACACAGAAAACCTTGGGCCATAGAAGAAATAAATCAGTCAACTTGAACACTGTCTAAACTCGGTTGAACTTTATCGAACAGTCCACCTTTTTCCTCGTTTCTTACAGATAGAGGTTAGCTTTCACGATTTCCAGATCTTTAGTGATTTGTCTACAAGTTTACCCTCTAAGCAAAAAGCATTCTTGTATTTATTGATTTTGCCTTTAGGTACTTGTTCCTAAATTACCTCATTTTATCTTCCCGGTAGATAGATGTTATTTATCCCATTTTAGGGAAACTGAGAACTTTATCAAGGTCGTATTTGTAATTAGTAGCTGAGCAATGACAAGATCTCAGGTCTTGTCCTTTCTGTCCCAGTGTACTGTACATTTTATCATTTCTCAATTCCTGACCATCACTCCCTCTAAACTGGGCTGACAATATAGGATTTTTAGCAAAAAAAATTTACATGTTGACCAATTCTCTGTTTCATTGGGGTTCTCTACTATTACTGACTGTAATTAGACAAGTATAAAAGACTTGTAGCAAGTGGGTTATAATTAATGAAAGGCATCAATCTTATTCCCCTGTTTCTTTTTGCAGGCAATCTTTGGCAATCTCATATTGCCCAGTTCCAATCTGTGGTCTATACATAATGCAGGCTACAGAATCTCCAGTGCCACTGCCAGTGTCCAGAAGCCTACCAGTCTGCCACAGAAAGTGGTGCCATCTCCAAATTCTTCCTCATCCCTGGTCCCTAAACCCCCACCCAATCACAAGCAGGTGCTTAGGAAGATGTCATCGCAAAGAGTTTCCAAGTAAGTTTTTTTCATGCCAATATCGTGTCTGGGTCATAGTACTGTATCACTAAGGTATTACAGGATTATTGTCCTTCCTCCACTTACACCTTCAAGACAAGACAGTTGTTTTGAGGAGAGAGTACTTAATCTTTACTACATCCTTCCCGGTGCCCTTCATTATTAATACTCAGACAATCTAGAAGAAATCAGATTATTACTTTTGGTACATTCATAATTGGTTATTTATCTCTTTTTATTTTGTTAGATTTTCTAAATTTGTGTTCATTATGTCTGTCTTCATTGGTGTTTAGGCTTCTCCGGGATTGATACTGTCTGTTATTGTAACTCCTTGCTGATGTAAATATGGGGGTGCTCAATGAATAGTACTGAGGAACTGCTTTTGCTATACCACCACAATTGAAACCAAATGAGAATAATCTTGACATCCGAATTTACAGAAATGAAAGGGCACACTTACTTTGCTAGATTTTTCTACAGTCTGAATCTTTTATGTTTTGTGAAAAACTCTTTATCTTTTTTTACACTTTTTAACAGACAGATGTGGACCTGGACATAAGTTAGATGACATCATTTAACTGATCTTAGTTTTAGCAGTTTTTGTGAAATATTCTATATCTTTTATATGATGCATTTAATACCTTAAAAAGAGATCGTTTCCATCTTAGATCTAATTCTGGAAGACTGAATCCCCAACTCGACTTCCAACCTTTCTGTCACTTGTTAGATACAAATCTGGATACTGTTTCTTTTCTCTTAGCCTTCACTTTTAAAATAAGGATCTTTTCAAGGTGTCTTTATGGGACACGCTTTTCCAACAGTGTATTTGCCTTGTGAGATTTTCTTTGTTTCCCTTGTGTTTCATTAAGGTCTCATGTTTACTGGTGCTCAGCATGATCAACTCTAGTTGCCAGCAAAGATCCTGGAACCAGAAAAAGAAACTGCTGCTTCTTCTCTTTTGTGTTTGATTCAGATTCATCATCTGAGTCAAAACCTGTCCTTTGTGGCTATTGAATTATATTATTAAATCACCACGCAACCCAAGAAAAGCCAAAATCTTGGACTTGCGTAGTAATAGCTTTCTTGGACACAAATAATGTTTACTGGCTGAGCTCTACAGGGAGAGTATTGAAATGGATATTGAGTCCTGGGTTCTAGCTCCAATTCTGCCTTACGTGACCATGTGACATTGAACAAGTCACTTTAACACCTCTAGACCTCAGTTTTTACAATTATAAAATGAGGAGGTTGGGCTAAAAGGCCTCTCCCAGATCTTAAATCTGGTTCTCTATGAGTTCCAAGGCAAGATTAATAAAGACACTGAAATTCATGGATGAAGGTCACTGGTAAAACTGGGAAAGAACTCTAGCTTTCTTTGCCAAATCCTTTTTAGTGTTCATACCAGATTATCTTTAAGAGCAGTTGCAAAGCAGACATTTATCTGGTAGGGTTACTGTATGTATGACTTTCAGGTCTTGACAAGTTGGTCTCTCTTGGTATAATCCTAGTTCCTACTCCTACAAGTGATAGACTCGTTGTACTAGTGAATAAGTGGGTTCCCATACCACACAGCAGGGCTATATATTTGAAGGTGCTGGTGTACTGTACTCATTTCTTGGCACTAGGAATGTTTATCCTCCTGAGATGGAATTGCAGCTCTTTGGACAAACTTTGCTTTGCTACATTTTTGTGGTTTCTTCTCTCTGACAAGCGGGAGTGTGGGAAAACCGGATGCAGCTCAGCACCAAAAATGCACAGAAGGGGGAAAAAGCAAAAGATTTCTTCAGAATTTAAGAAATATAATCTAAGTAGCAAGAGGCATGCTGTGAGGAGTCATTCCAGGAAATAGTTTCCGATTTGCCTTTAAAACTCCAATAAAAGTCTCTGAAACCAAGTCAATGCTAATAGAGAATTTAAATAAATCTTTTTATTTGTATAGAACATAGAGTATCTTATAAGCCCACCATTTTCAAATCTAGCGTTTTTCTCATCTTGCTGTCAGCTTCATATTAGCTGATTTTTATTGATGGACACAAAACGCTGCTTATTGCAGCAGCCCATCTCTAGGAAACTTATATTCTGTGAAACATCTCCAGATAGTGTTATTTCCAGAGGAATCTTGAATAGATCATTAAATCTGGAGCCTGGCTAATAGTTGATGTTCAGACTAAGATGCTACAGCAGGCAATTTCTATTTTATTATCTCGTCTGCTGCTCCATTTTTTGTGGTTGATTACTGCCCCCAACACAGCTCTATAAAGATTAATCTGTTCTCATCACTTATGACTGCTTATGGCGAATCACTCTCAGGAATTCTGAAGTTACGTCATGAGATTCAAACTAGTAAGAAATTGTAATTAGCTTTTGGCTTTGTGAAATCCTGTACTTTTTGGTTGAATTTCAGACTACTTCTACCATGGAATTTGGCATATGATGAAAATAGAAGCAATTTCCAAAGGCACCAGGTTTCCATATATTCTTGATGTTGTATTCAGAGTGTAATACAACATAAAAGAGAGTCTATAATTTGGAGGGAGGTGCAAAAAAAGTTGAGTATTAGTCCAACTGAGTTTTATTCTTCCTGATAATACACAATTCTATAGGCTCTAATTTCCCAATATGTAGAGAAGGGAGAAAAAGCAAAAGATTTCTTCAGAATTTAAGAACTGTAATCCAACAAAACTGCACAAAAAAACCATTTTTCACATCAAATAATTTAATCAAAAGTCAGAAGAATTTGCTTCCTCCTCTGGTGAAGGCCTTATTTTAAATGAGCACATTATATTGCATGCTTTGAACAAAATTTTGTTAATCCTTTCTGCCTGGTTGTTATTCTGTGCCCCTCTTCCATATAGTACCCTTCCCCTCCAAACTCCCTGGCATGGCATCTCAATCCCTGACTTGTATTTCCTCAGGCTTAATCCAATTTTGTTGATTCCACAGTTGGATTTATTAAGAAATTCATATTTTTCGTTTTAGTAGTGTCTTTTACATTTTCTAGCTTTTCTTCTTTGATGTTTTATAGCACCTCATAATTTAGTACCTTTTTCAAATCCTTTTCCTGAAACTATTTGTGATATTTCATCTAAGCCCTTAGTTGTATTAGAACTTTTCAGATAATCTCCTTTTTAGAGCCAGGATCATACTTTTTTTATTTTTTTAAGATGGAGAAAGAAAGTCAAGGAAATTGAGGTGCTTATTTGCTAGGCCCTAGGCAAAACCCAGATACCAAAGAAAAACATGCAAGTTAGTCCCCGAAACTCTTGTTAACTTAGGCAACTTTTCTTGCCACAAGAAAAACTCCAAAGAATACTTAGATGAACTAAAATATTTTTCTGTGAGTGGAAGGATCTACCTCTATAGTCATGTGACAAAGAAGATCGAGTTGAAGTATCCTCGTCGGAGTTGCATGTGACCATTACCGTGCAAACACCAGCAAGCAAATGGGGACAGGAAGGCAATTGAGTGTTAGGTGAGTAGGTGAAAATATAACACAGATTAATACAATCAGAATTTTGGATGGCATAAGCATCAGAAAGCTGAAAAAGCTTGAGTTTGTGTGAAAAAGTAGAAAACATCATAATCCTACATATATCTTTTTAAGGAATTAAAAATTAAATTAATTAATTTATATTTTTATGTTTATTTTTATAAATATAAATATTTATATATTATATATTTATTAATTTACTAATAAAAATTTATTAAAAACCCCTTTTAGGGATGACATGATCATTATACTTAGAAGTTTGTAAATAATTTGTATATGATTTTATCATTTGTTGCTTTTATCTTTCCTACATATAGTAGAATCTTTTTAGAACTAATGTTGGTTATAACTGTGTCACATTAACCTTTTACTCTTAGTAGTTGCTGTATTTCAGGAACCTTGATTGGCTAGATCCATATTATAACCAAATCTGAATAAAAAACAGGCTTGCACAAGATATAGTATATCTGCATTTTTATTAAAGATGTGTGTAAATACCTTACATTTCTATGATAGTCTCCTTTTTCAAAGTACTTTGGCATACCTAGGAGGCAGCACATTGTAACACATTGTAACGCAACCTGTATTCACCCAGTTTAAGTCAGGAGAGATCTCTGTTTAAATTCCACTTGTAGGATTTATAAACTGTGGTCTCTGAGCCACATTTTCCTCATCCGTAAAATGGGAATTAAAATACTTAAGCTGCCTATCTGTACAGTGTTATTGCGAGGAAAACACTTTTTAAACTTTTAAATGCTATGTAAATATAAGGTATTATTGTTGCTCTCCTTGTCCTTCTGTTGTGGCTAACAGTTTTCAGAGCACTTTTGCACCTTCTGTTCTCCCAGCATGCTTTAAGGTAGAGATTTCTGTTTTACATGTGAGGGGACTGAGGCATAGAGAGGTAAAGTGATTTTACCAAGATCACATAACTAAAAAAGAGAGTACAGCACAGCGTGGTGAAAAGAACATTGGACTCTGGTTCTAGTTCTAGTTATATCTCTTGTTAGATATGTGGCCTAGAACTAACCATTTAAATTTTATGAGCCATAGTTTCCTCAAATGGAAAATATAAATAATAATATATGATTCACTGAGTTGTCATAAATAGTAAATAAAATAATATGTATGAAAAATACTTTGAAACTTATAAGACACTATATACACATCTTTAATAAGAGATATATGTATATATATGTGTGTGTTACATATATATGTATATGTGTGTGTTTAGTATTTTTAGTATGGCAAAACCTGAAAATATATACAACTTACTTCATTTTATTGCTCTTCAACAGATGTTGCTTTTTTTTTTTTTAACAAATAGAAGGTTTGTGGAAGCCCTACATCAAGCAAGTACCATTTTCCCAACAGCATGTGCTCACATTGTGTCTCTGTATTACATTTTGGTGATCCTCACAATATTTTAAACTTTTTCATTATTATTATATCTGTTATGATGATTTGTCATCAGTGATCTTTGGTATTAATATTAAAATTATTTTGGGGTGCCATGAACTTCACCCATATAAGATGGCAAACTTAGCGAATGAATGTTGCATGTGTTCTGACTACTCCCTGGACTGCCCATTCCCCATCTCTTTCGTTCTCCTCAGGCCTCCCTATTCCCTAAGACACAAATATATTGAAATTAGGCTAGCTAATAATACTAAAATGGCCATTAAATATTCAGCTAAAATGAAGAGTCAATCAATTTGGCAGATTTCATTGTTGTCTTATTTTAAGAAATTGCCAAATCACCCCAACCTTTAGCAGTCACCACCCTGATCAGTCAGCTGCTTAGAAGGAATAGACTTGAAACACAAAAACTCATACAAATTTAAGGAGTTGGAGTGAAATCTGTTGTACTACAATTGAACTAAAAAAAACCCCAAAGGTAACAATTGTGATTTCAGACAATGCAACGGAAAAAGTAGCTCTAATTTAAAAGCAATAAACGGGGAAACTGTTTTGCTGAAACGTACTATAGGCAATAAATCAATCTCAGTGCATAACAATACCTATGCCGAATGTCATAGCAAGTAAATACCATAAGAAAAAGTTAAATGATTTATAGGGATAAATAGCAAAATCATACTGTTAGGGAGCATCAGTATCAGTATACCCTTCTCAGAACTAGACAAATCTACAAAATAAATAGGAAAGAAATTCAGTACCTAACTGGAATTTTGGAAAAGTTAGAAATAATAAACCCCTAAATGATTATTGAATAGAAATAAGAAAGAATATACATATTTCCTTGCTGCACATGGAACCTTTGCAAAAAGTGACCATGTATCAGAGCACAAAAACCACATAAACAAATGTGGAAAGGGAATAATATTATTAAACACATACCTTAGGGACCATAATGCAATAAAAGTAAATAAAGAGCCATTATAAAAAGGACTAAAAATCAACTGGGAACTAAATAACTTAATCCTAAAGAATTTATGGGTGATGAACAAATAATAGAATCATGTCACAATTTTGAGAATGCAGTCAAAGCATAGAGAGAAACATATCTCTAAATACTTTTAAAAGCAGAAGAAAAATAATTGATTGACAAATTTAACATTTAACAAAAGGGAAAAAAAAAAAACACCCTGCCAACACATTTTTAAATCCCAGACACTAAAATAGAAATCCTCAAAATAAAAAAATGCATTAATAATTTTTTAAAATTATATTAATAAATAAAACTAGAAGCAGATTTTTTAAAATAGAGCACTACGTAGTTTAAAAATAAGAAAGAAAAACATTTCAAGTATCAAGAAGGAATAAAGAAGGAAAAATTAAGATGAAATATATTATTAGAAAATATTTGCCTCACTATATGCCACTAAAACCAACTCTTACATGAAATAAATGAATATTTACAACTATATAAAATACCTGTACTTTTAACAGAGTAAGAAAGAGAATTTAAACAACCACATCTCAGAAGAAGACATGAAGGAAGTCAAAGCAAAAACTTCAGAGCTAGATGAATTCATAAGAAAATTCTGTCAAACATTATGTGAACAATTAATACTAGTATTATATAAACTACTTGCAAAAATTACAAAAGAAGGGATCCTGCCAAATTCATTCTATGACGCCAATATGGTCTTGATGCCTAAACCAGGAAGAGTCAAAACAGAGAAAGAAAACTGTAGACCAATATCCCTAATGAACATTGGTGCAAAGATGTTAAATAAACTATTAGCAAAAATGCTATGATAATGTATCACAAAGATGTAATCAGATTGGATTTATTCCAGGAAGGTAGGTTGTTTTAAAATTAGAAAAACTATAAACATAATTGACAATATTAATGATGACAGAAATCATATGATTGTATCAGTAGATTCAGAAGAAGAATTTGATAAAGTGCAATACCCATTTGTGTATGTGTGGTTTTTTTTTTAATGTAGAAGACATAGGCATAAATGTACTTTTCCTTACTATGAGATGTTATACCAGCACTAGATATAATAGGGGGAAACCAGAGTCATTTAGAGTAAGATCAGGGATAAAGCAATAATAAACAATGTCATCACTTCTATTTGACATACTGCCAGAAATGCTAGCTATAGTAATAAGACCAAGAGAAGAAATTAAAGAAATCAGCATAGACAAAGAAGAAGCAAAATTATTTTTTGCGGATATTATTATAGCATAGCTAGAGAACACTAGAGAGGCAACAAGAAATTAATTTTAAAAAATTATAGCTTCTCCAAGTAGCAGAGTATAAAATAAATTCACACAAATCGCCAGCATTTCTATATAATTCAAATAAAACCTGGTAGGAAGATTTAGGGAAAGGAGGAAGGAGGGAGGGAGGGAGGAAAGAAAGACTGGTTTGTTAATCACCTTAGGTTAAACACCTTCTATATACTTTGCACTGTGTTAAGCACTTTATAAATATCTCAGTTGTTCGTCATGATAATCCTGAGAGGCAGATGCTATGATTATCCCCATTTTACAGTTGAGGAAACTAAAGCATACAGAGGTTAAGTGACTTGCCCAAGGTCACACAGTTACTAAGTGTCTGAAGCCAAATTTGAACTCAGCTCTTACTGACTCCAAGCCTAGAACTCTATCCATGTGAATAGTCATTCCTGATCGGTATAAGCTTGAGTGGGAATCCTGAGAGTTGTATGTACTACAGCAAGCTCTCCTTGGCCTTGTGTTATTTAATGTCTTCATCGATGAGTTGGTTAAAGCCATAGAAGGAATACTGGCTAGATTTGCAAAGGACATGAAGCAGGGAGGTATAATAAACATGGTGGATAACAGAGACTGGATCCAAAAAGGTCTTGATCAGCTAGAAAGATAGGCTATTAAGGTAAAATTTAACAGTGATAAATATCAGTGCTTACATTTGGATTTAAAAAAATCAAGTACAGAACAAGAGAATTATGATTAGATATTTGATTCTATAAAAGAAATCTAGGTGTTTTGAGGGGCCTGCAGGTCCTATATGCATCAGGAAAGCAAGACAGTCTTGGGCTACATGAGGAAAGGATGAACTTCCAAAGCAAGGGAGAAGGGGGAAGGGAGAGTATGATGGTTTTTCTAGTGTGCTTTGGTCAGACTACAACTAGTGTACTACATTCGAGGCCCTAAATTTTAAGAATGGAAAGAACACTGACTCTGAAACCCTAGGACATGGGTTCACATTCTACCTGTAATGCTTATTTTCTTTGTAACCTTGGACTATTCAGTTAAGCTCCCTAGGCCTCAGTTTCCACATCTATAAAGCTAGGGAGTTGAACTAGATGACCACTAAGATCCCTTCCAACCCTAAATCTGTCTTCCTGAATTGGAGTGTGTCCTTGCATAATGAGAGTTCAAGAGATCAGGTCACATTAGAAAAACTTGAGCATGTTAAGCCTACAAAAGGCAGTCAGAATATGATAGCAACCAAGATTCTTAAAAAACTATTATACAGAAACATATTAGACTTGTTCTACTTGGTCCCAAAGATCATTCATATATAGGATTATGTGGAGGTCCTTACCATCTATAGATACTCAAATGATAAACTTAATGAATGATGAGTGGAATTTGCAGAGAAACAAGTATTAGAATTGATATAAAGAAAAAACTAGATGTACTGCCTCAGGAAGTTGTGGGTGCCTAGTTCTCCAACCAGGGACATTGTAAAAGGGATATTCCTGTTCAGCTACAGGTTGAAGTAAAGAATGTATGCTTGGAGGTGCCCTCCAGCTCTTAAATTCTCTGAAGGAGATAGATACCAGCAAACTATTAGGGCAACTCTTGACCATAGGAGATAGACAGTGTATAAATATATATTGTTTATGTTACTCTTAGCAGTGCTACATAAGGTATGACTGTGTTTTTTTCTATTAACACCTCATATCAGTATTTCAATATATGTGAGATCTCATTAATATAGCCATATCTTCCAGTGATAAAGACAGCAACCTCTCCGTGCCTTTATATCCTATGCTGCTCTTGGCCCTGCCCTTCCGTAAATTCTCCACAAGAGGTTCACCTAACATATTGATCAAGATCTCATGATGTAACATGAATACCATTGTAGCATATGGGATGTCTCTTGTATATCCCTCTTGTTGTATGAACAGACCATTTCTTGTTCTAGTAATATATGTTTCTGGTATTACCTTTTACACCAAATCTCCTATGTATTTTTTTTTTGTTTGTAATATATTGCAGCCTATGTTCACCTTTCTTCCATGATGTACAACCTTAATTTTTGGTAGTTGTGCTATTCCATGACTAATAGCCATATGTAATGACTAAAAACAAATAATTGACATTAAAATGATAGGTCTTTGTTTCAGGAAGAAGCTTGGAGTCATTTAAAACACTTCATAATTTCCTAAAAACACTCTGGCCTATTTCTCTTCCTCTATTAAATTCTTGATCTACTTCAGTGACCATTGGTAGTTTCTGCTTGAGATATGTTCTTATGAACCAAATCTGTAGGTTTGACATCTACTTGTATGTCATAGTCTGGAAAATAACCATTTTTCATCCACTAGATCTTTTCCTGTGTGGACAGTTAGGCCTAATTCTCTTGAGTGATTATAGGATCCTCCAGTGTTCTAGGATTTGAGACTTCAGAACAGCATCATTCATATGCAGGAGTATATGGAGGTCCTTACCATCTATAGGTAATTTCTGTTTGATTTCCATTCTGTGCCATATGTCCTCCATAGTAGTGACAGATATTTTGGTGAGCATATATATTCCTGTTTTATGTCTCACTTAATATTAGTATTTACTCTGAAGTTTATCTTTCTTTTTGCATATTTTTCAAGGAATTTTGTATGATTTTCTCATAATAATTAAATATACCTTGTTGAAAGAGAGCTTTTATAGTGATATTTTGCTCTACCAAATAAAAAAACTTTTATAGTCAACAAATAATGAGCACAGTGTTAGATCTTGAATTCTGTTTCATTCAGCTTTGTGCCTATAAGGATGTGATCTGCTTTAGAATATCATTTGTACGATGCCTGGTAAATGCTGAGTAATATCTGTTGACAGTGATAACACACTCAAAGAAAATAGCAGTAATTATCTAGGATCATATTCATGGTTTTGTTGTGAAGTTTTGTTAGTTATTTGTTATTTTGCATAAGATCCTATACCAGACTTTGTATTAGTAAGTGAAAGTCTTAATTTTTGTTGCATCCCTGATGACAAGACTATGAAAATACAAACATAGTGCCATTTATTGACAAGTACTACCAACTTTGGAAGGCAAAAGAGTGTAGTTCAAACAAAAATTAAGATCTCTTCTGGCTTTAAGAGTCTGTTATTCTGGTGGGCAGAACAAAGATGGTACAGGAGAAGGAAGCAATACAATGAGCACTTTCCTAAAACTCCTCCAAACAGATCTAGAAAAGGCACCAGACTGAATCTCGATGGGGAGATATAAGAAAAAGTTACAGTGAGTAATTTTTCCAGCCTAGGTCATCATAGAGAGAAAGACAGAGAGGGTTGTTGATTCTAGGGATGGGATTTGGGCAGGAGTGGCTGTGCAGAGCACTGCAGCACATGCCCAAAGGCAAGAGGAGGTTCCAGACTTACACTGGAGCACCCCCAGATTCATACCAAGGACCTTTTATTGGTGGCTTTGTAACCTACTACCCAGTTCTGAGACACAGATCAAGAGCAGACAGATGTAGAAATGGCTTTGCCAGGTAAGGAAACCCTGAGTGGTTTACCAAGAAAGGAGTAGATTCAGAAGCAAGGAGCAGTGATATGACTCTGAAACCTACAGAACAATGACCAGGGCCACAGTCCTAAATGGAAAGGAAGCCAGAAGTCTTGTCACTGGACCAATAGAGCTTCCCAGTATCTGATAGTGACTGAATCTAGCAATGGTTTACTATTACTCCAACCTAAATTCAGTTTAGAAACTTCCAGAGTTCATACCAGCAGGGCAACAGTCAATCAGACTTTGTCCTGGATCAGATCCCTCTGGGAAAAATGAAAACTTACAGGTTCCCATTCTGAGCTGAGATCCTGGTACAACACAACATTCAGTATCCTGAGAAGGCAATAACAGAACCAGTCCAGACTTTCCTTCCCAGAGCATGGCAGAGCCCAGTCCAAACATCAGGTCTGAAGTCAAAATATAGACTGGAAAAATGAACAAACAAAGAAACCCACCATAAAAAAGCTATGATGATGGCACAGTGCTTAAGATTCAAACCCAAAGAAGGAGACAGTCCTCATATTCACCTGGAGAGCCTTATACAAACTGATGCTAAGTGAGAAGAGCAGAACCAGGAAAAATTTGTACACAATCACAGACACATCATATGTGTGACGACCAGCTTTGATAAACTGGACTCTTCTCAGCATCGCATAGTTATGAGACAACTCTGCAAGTCTCAGGATGGAAGGAGATATCTACGTTCAGAAAAAGATCTAGAAAGAACAGAGTTTAAATGGAGACTGAAGCAATCTACATGCTATTGTTCTTTTTCATGTTTGGTTCTCTTCCTTTTCATCCATTGTTCATTCCATTGGTTACAACCCTTCTATAAAACCAGACTAAGGTCCAATTTGAAAATATTTGCAGATTCAATACTTGATTGCATGCTGCCATGGGGCGAGGGGGGAGAGGGAGGGGAGAAAATTTGAAACTCAAGAGATTATAGAACTGAATCTTGTAAACTAAAAGTAAATAAACAAATCAAATTAATAAAAAATAAAAAAATAAAGATTCAAAACCAAAAGTAGAAAATTACTCCAAAACAGCTACAAGTAAAACCTCAAAGAAATGTACAGTGTAGACACAAACTCAATTAGAATTCCTGGAAGAGATGAAGCAAACATTTCGTTTTGTTTTAAATTTTAAAATGGTTTTGTCAATGAAAGAGAATGCTGGAGGAAAAATTAGAAAGGAAATTAGATGTATGGGAGAAAGAATTGGGAGGGCAATTGGAAAACTTGTCATGGGAAGTACAGAACTTTGCCCAAGCAGAGGAAACAAGAAATACTAAAGCAAAGTCAAAAGACTGGCCTGGCTGGCGGAAGAGGGGAGGGAGTGTGGAGAGGGGTGGCGAGTGGGACAAAGAAAATGTAAAACAAAGCATAGCAAAAACAACTAACGTGAAAACAGGTAAAAAAGGAAAAATTCAAGCATCATCAAACTCCTCTAACACAATGACCAAAACAAGAGCTTGGATGTTATATTTCAAGAAATCTTAAAAGAAAACTGCCAAGAGCACTCAGAAGCAAAACTTCTGTTTCAAAGTAAAAGCAGGAAAAAAAACCAAAAACATACCTATCACCTTCCAAAAGAAACCACCAAATTAGAGTTTCCAGGAGCATTATAGACCAAATTCAGGACTCCCATCCAGATCAAAGAAAAATATTGCAAGCTGACAGAAAGAAAGAATTAAATTTCTGAGGAGCCACAATCAGGATCATGTATAATTTAATAGCCACTACCTTAAAGGAATGGAAAGCTTGGAATACCATATTCCAGAAGGCAAAGGATATGGGCTTTCTGCCAAGAGTAATTTACCCATCCAAAGAGAATATAATCCTAATTGGGGGTGGGGGTGGGGGGAATGGATTTATAAAGAAATAGAGGGCTTCCAAGCATTCCTGATGAAAAGACTAGAGCTCCATAGAAGATTTTAAGTTAAAACATAAGAGGAGAAGCTTTAAAAAACAAAACATTAATGAACAGGGATAAAGGACTAGGACTAAACAAGAATATACTGCTTGCATTCTAATATAAGGAAATGATACATGTGTCTCACTGAACTCTAACATTATAAGGAGTGAGAGGACAAGTCTTAACTAGAAAGAATTCCTGTACATGGTTCTTTTAAGTCTTGAAGAATGGAGAGGGGAAAAGGAATACATTAGGGGCTGAGAGGAAGGGAAAGATTATGAAAATTATTCCGCATAATCAGTATGCAGATGTAGACATCTATGGAGAGAGGAAAGCATGGTAGGGGGAGTGGCTAATACTTGAACCTCACTCTTATCTGAACTGGTCAAAGGAGGAAAGAATACACACACAGAATTGGGTACAAAAATATATCTCTCGCAACAGGGAAATGAAAGAAAGGAGAAGAGAACATTAGTGGCAGGGCAGTTTAAGGGATTAGTCTTAAAGCAAACTAAGAATGTGCAAAAATATGGCTCTTTTTGAGATAGCAAAAGTGGAGACCTGAGGGTGTATTCATAAGTAAGAGAATGGTTAAACAAGCATAGTATATTAATTTGATGGAATACTATTTATTGTGGTATAAGAAAAGATGAGACGAAGGTTTCAGAGAAACCTTGGAAGGCTTATATGAAATAATGCAGAGTGAATTGCATTGTACCAGGAAAATAACTATTTTTACAGTGACGGCAATATGGTTAAGAAAACTACTTTGAAAGAATTAGGAACTCTGATCACTATAATCAGCAATTATTAATCCAAAGGACAAATGATGAAACATGCTACTCACAGATAGGAAGATGAAGGACTCACCACACAGAATTTACTTACACACATGCATGTACACGTGTGGACATGTATGTATATATCTATAAATATATAGGTTTATATATGTATATATCTATAAATATATATATATACATTTGCATATATTACATATATACATACCTACATATGCAGTACAATGGGGATTTGTTTTGCTTGACCTGTATGTTACAAACAGCCCTCCAAAAGTCTGTGGTCCATATGATTTCTTATACTAATTTTCTGCATAATATGTTTGGCTAATTTGTGACATACCTTCAATCGTTGCCTTGTACAACTATTTACATCCTTTTTTTAACTGCATATTTACACATTTGCTAGAGTTCTTAACTGAAAGATTTGCCTGAAGAATGTTTCTCCACATTCCAGGTTGTTGGGGAGAATGAAATATTCCTAAAGGAAACAGAAATGAGACTTCAGAATTTAGTTCTTGGGATTAAATTCTCCTCCCTTCTGGACTGATTGCCTTTATAAAATTTTAGTGAATGGGATCATACCTGCCCTTGCTATGAACTCTTTGAAATCTCTGTCCCCAAATAGAGCAGGGTTCTGGTCAGATTCTGTGAATTGTGAGCTCTCCCAGGACAGGGACACGCCTTATATTTCTTTGCCTTTAGCTGTGGTGCCTAGGGAACAACACACTGTACACATGCAAATAATGTAGATTAATTTCCTTTTAGTCAGGCCATAATCAATAAATATGCTAAATATTCCAAACACATGAATCCCTAAATAGTAACTGTCCTTTGTGGCATGCTGGGTGCAATCTCTAGGGTGATGGGTAAAAGGAAGAGACATTTGTGTACGTATAGTACCTCTTATAATGGGGAGTATTTATAGTTACATTGTAGGGAAAATTGTGAGGGATTTTATTGGGACTTCAGTGACTATTGAAAGAGACATTTTGGTATTACCAGTCTACATCAAGGACTTTTGATTTCAGGAAATGAGATCTTCCAATGGGTGAATCCATTCTGTAGGGGGAGACAATCGATCTATAATTTTTAATTTTAAACATTTGTCTAAGACTCATAGAGGTTAAAGGATTTGCTTGCCCATGGTCACACGGAGCTAATAAGTGTCTGAGGTAGGACTTGAGCACAGTCATTCCTTCTTCCAAATTCAGCATTCTATCCCACTTTAGTTTAGTTTGACCTTTTTGACCTTTTTCTTAAGGAAATGCCCCACCCACTAGTAAGTAGTGATTAGTAAATCACCAATATTTCATAGTAGTTGAGGTCTTAGTATTCAGGGCTGCTGACACCTTATTTTCAGTGTTCCTGCCCTGATCAAATCAACTTTTCAAGTTCTTACCTTCCTCATGTATCTGTCTCTTTGGAAAATATTGGTCACATTCCATTTTGAGTTCTTCTCATCCCATATATCCTTAATGTGATGGCATGTGTCCAAGACAAACTTTTTTTACTGAGGCAATTGAATGGAAAAATAATACCTTTATAAGAGAACTAGAAAGGAATGAAGACATTGAAAGCTAACCTAAAAGAAAAAGTATAGCACCAAACAGGAGTCAGTCTTGGGAAATAATGAACAAAACAGAATTTTTAGAAAGGATATCACTTACAGGAAAGTTTCCACTGATCAAATATCGGGCCAAAGGAAAGAACAGGAGAAAATGCCAAGAAAAGAAACTGAGAGTCCTATGAAGAAGCATGTGAAGAAGAACCTTAGTTTGGGACGGGGTGGGGGGGGGGAAGCTTTGGGTACTACTCAATGTAAATTTTTGAAATTGATGTATATCTTTACCCTGTTCTCACTTTTATTCTCCTTCATTCTCAATTAGGCATCTTCTATATTTGTATATTCCCTACACTTAATAGGGACTGTAGTGCCAACATGATATTCACAGCCCTTACAGCAGCTATGTATATACTAGTGTAATTCTGATCTGCAAAATGTGACAGACTCTCCACATGGAAAAGAGAGCAAAAACATTTATTCAAACACCAGAAAGCCAAATCCTAACACCAGAAAGCCAAATTCATCATAGCAACAAAGAAATCTATACACAATAACAAAGGAGGGGGCATTTCCATCCCCAAGTCTTCTCCTTGCTAGGGCCTTCCCACAAATGAACACATAGCCTGCTGCCTGCTTCCTCTCTCTGCCTCAGCTCTAACTGTTCTCACCAACTTCTCAGCTCTGCTACACCTGCTCAGCAAGCTCCTCCCAGCACAGACTCATGTGACTCAAGCAGGTCACATGGACCTGTTAATGGATGGGAAAGATCTTCCCATTAACAATACAGGGACATATATCTAGAGCTGTAATGGAGCTCAGAGCTAATCTGGCATAATTTGCTCACATTCTAGATGAAAGTCAGAAAGAAAACTTGTCCAAGGCCAAATGGCTGTTAAATATTAGAACAATGAGTCAAATCCAAGTCTTCTCACCTTGCAATGAAGAAACTGAGATGAAATAGTGAATGCAACAAATTTAATAGGTAATTTTGTTTCATAGAGTGTATTCCTAAAGTTTTACAGAACTATAATCTATAATTATTTTAGAAATATAAATGCCACAAATTTAACCTCCCAAAAATTTGTTTGAGGTTAATTCTGTATAATTTTAAAATATTGATGTTTCCTGTTAAAATTCAGCATAACTCTCTCCTTGTATTTATTATACTTTGTTCTAGTCAATTATTTAACTTTGTAAAAATATTTATCAGCTACTACTCAGTTGAATTCTTCCTGTCCTGAAGACAAGAAGACCGAAAGGATTGCTTTTGTTATCCTAGCTTTAAGAAATGACAGTTTTGACAAAGATCCCACAAGAAAAAGTCTAATGGAGATAGATCAGATGACTGAGGTGGCCAAGCAAGAGTACCTCCTCTGCCATCTAGAAACTATTACATATATAATTAGTGCTTCATCACAGGTTGTCCCCATGTTATTAAAATTAATAATTTATTATTTGAAATTCACTAAGCTAGATAAATATTAAAAAGTTGAAATAAATTTTCAAATGATGTTTCAAGTTTATAGTGTTAATATTTCTAAAATGTAAAATTACACTAAGACTTTTGAAACATCCTGTACTCTACCATCATCCACTTTAGAAATGTTCAGAAGAGCTATATATTCACACCCAGAACAAGAATAATGTTCACGTCAGATCCTTTCTTTGATGTCAGAAAACTAAGTTCAGAAAAATCCTCAGTGGAAGAAATGAAGGGAACATAGGTGGAAAACAGAACAAGTTTTCCTGATTTGTTACATTCTTATGGGATAGCTGCAACCAAGGCCCAAGAAAAGTAATTACCACAGAAAGAAGTGGTCTTAGAACGTGTGGCTGTTATAAAGAATCCCTTTCATAATCTGCTGCTACATGGAGGCACATTTTTTTTTAGTTCCTAAGTGCTAGGTTAATCAGGCATCCTGCCTTTTCAGACATTTTTTGGCAGCTGCAGCAGTTCATCCTTGGCAAAGTGCCTTAATTAAGCACTGCCACAGCTGAGCTTTTGCCAGGGCTTCAGTTCTTAACCTTTAACTGGTCCCACAGCTCCCTAGCACCATTTCCAAGAGCCACAGCAAGAGAATACTGAAAAGCTAGATAATCATATTTCAGTCTCTCCTCTGAGTTGAGCCACACCTCTTAAGGAGCTATGAGTTTCATTATCCCACATTAATATGTCCTTGGTAAGGTGTCCTGATCAGTCGTCTCAATCCATAAATTTTTGTATTTCCTTTATAGCTAGCATTTTCCAAGATGTAATGTCAGCCAATGATAGATTAAAAGAAGTTAGTAACCAAAAAAAAGTCTATCTAAATTAAGTGAATAGCAGTTTCTCCAGTGTATTTGGCTATTCCACATATAGAACTCTTAGTGAACATGCTCAGAAAACCATATTGTGCAATATTCTGTCAATATCAGATTGTTAACCATATTCTTCCAGGGCCTAAGTACTCTTTTTTTTTTTAATTAATTAATTTATTTTCTTGTTTACATCATTCATTTCCATGAGATTTTGAGTTACAAATTTTCTCTCCATCTTTCCCCTACCCAACACCTCAAAAGAGCCGTCCCATTGTATAACCCCTCCCCCAATATGCTCTCTCCATGTCCTCGCCCTCACTCCTCTGACTTTCTGGTAGGGCAGGATGGATCTCCCTACCACAGCGCCTGTGTATCTTGATTCCCAGTTGGATGTAGTTAATAATAATTATTATTATATATATACACACACACACATATATATACATACATATTTTTAATATTTGATTATAGAACTTTAAATTCTAGATTCTTTCCTTTCCTCCCTAATCACCTACCCCCACTGGAAGGACAAGCAATTAAATACAGGCTGTACATGTGTAATTACACAGAACCTCTCCACAGTGGGCATATTGTGAGAGACTGATTACATGTCCCTCCTTCCTATCCCACCCCCCCACCCTGTTCCACTCTCTACCCGGTCCCTGTCCCTTTACAGAAGAGTGTACTTCCATCAACCCTCCCCTCCACGCTACACTCTCCTCCTTCATCCCACCTCTCATTCCCATCCCCCCTACTCTCCTGTGCATCAAGATACCCAGTTTAGAGTTTATGTCATTCCTTCCCTAAGCCAAGTTCAAT
>CM053589.1:71888974-71927407 GCA_028646515.1 Pseudochirops corinnae | reverse complement strand
GTTTTGAAATCTTTAGCCTTTTTGTTTTTCTTTTCTTTATTGCATTTGTCATTGTTTTCAGATGGGAAGCTGGGATTAGTCACAACTACACAGTCTGATAACTTGTTGAAAGTCAGTCAGTTAGCCAGCCCATTCCATTTTGGGACATCATTAAGTTGGTCAGAAATTTTTACTTATATTTAGCCAAAATCTTCCATTTGACTTCCACATTAGTCCTAGTGTTCTGCCCTTTGGAGCCAAACAGAACAAGTCTAATATCTCTTCCACATGACAACCTTTCAAATATTTGAGCACTGACTAGTTGTTTTGTTTTTTGTTTTTCGTATCCAAACTAAATATTCTCTATTTCAACAACGGATTTTCATACAGAATAATTTTTAATCCTTTTGCTATCTTGATCTCCTTCGTCTGGATGGGCTCCAGCCTGTAAATGAACACATCTTCTAAATGATCCCCGAATAATCAAGATATTATGGGACCAAGGTGAGGTGCCACAATTTAATTGACTGGTTAAACGAACGGATTCCAAAATCAACATTAAGTAGAATTATCTACATAAGGAGCAAGCTTCATTCTTTATTACATGTACCTAAATGCTAAGCAGCAATAATTAGGCCAGCTTATATTTAAAGTGTTCTATCCCTCAAACGAATAGCATGCACATAACTGAATCTGGCTTTGTATTATTAAGAAGGAAACACAGAACTCACTTTTTTGATGGCCTATTACTTCCTTTGGACCATTAAAAACCATGGGCCTTTACAGGTGTATGAAAATGGTACTATATTCTTTTATTCACCTCATTTCAATTATTATTTTTAAAGCATGATAATGTACAAGGCTGAATGAGGAAGATATGGAGCCAGGGTGATAGTTTTAATCCTACATCATAGATGGTAAAATGAAGCCATTAAGAAATGACATGTTGGGGCTGCTAGGTGGTGCACTGCCCCTGGAGTCAGGAGGACCTGAGCTCAAATCCAGTCTCAGAAACTTAACACTTACTAGCCGGGTGACCTTGGGCAAGTCACTTAACCCAATTGCTTTGCCTTCCCCCCTCCAAAAAAGCAAAAAAAAAAAAAATGACATGTCAACGGCCATTCATTGAGACACATTTGCTCATGCTATTGTTTTCTAGACTGTGGGTCTTTTGAGGGCAGTTGGTCTGTTTTAATTTAATGGACAACAGTTTATGCAGACATCTAATAAATAATACTTGATGATTTGATCCAAGTATAGCTGATCTAAATGTAAGTTCCTGAGTCCCAGTAAGTTTTGTACAATTTCAACTGTATCGCTCTTTAAATACCTCTGATAGAAAAAGAAGACTTCTCTGAATAGCAGATTATTGGCATTTCTACAGTAATAAGTATTAACTAGCTTTTTTTACTTCTTAAAATCTCCAACCAAAGCAAAATGGAAATTGGTTGAATTGAAAACCAAATACAGGGACACAAGAAGCAGTGATACTTTTCTTATAGGGTATCTTGCTACCGTTGTCTCTTCCTTGTCCATTCCCACTGCTTCACCCTGTAGACTTATTAGGCTTTTTGCTGGAATTACTGCTCTAACTTTAGCATAACAGGAGCCAAAACTGGTCTTGGTGCTTCCTCTCTCTAATCCCTTCCTAAACCATACTACCAGATTCCTCTTTATCAAAATTCCACTTTATGCATTGCTCAAAAACATTCAATGGCTTTCTAATGTGTACATGAAAATGCTAAAAACTACTTAGCTTGGCATTCAAAGTTTAAGTTTAAACATAGTTTTTATTACATTTACAATATTTCCAGCCACTCTGTTCTATTTATTGTTCTTCAAACATGGTTTACTCATTTTTGCCTCCAGATCTTTGTTTATGCTGTTCCCTCAACTGGATCCCCTTCTTAATCCTACCCATGGTTCTAGGTTCAGGTCAAGCTTCACCTCCTTCTTGAAGCTTCCTCTGAGGACTCTAGCCACAGTGATCTTGCTTGCCTTTAAACACTTATAACCCTTATTCTTCTTTTTAAAAAGTATTTTGTTTTAATCAGTCAAGGTCTACCTTCTGATGGTCCCACCCCAAACTGAGAACATAATAAAAACAAAACTTATAACATGTATATTTTTTAAAAAGTATATTCAAATCAAATTTCCAAATTGGCTGTGTCCAAAAAATAATATGTCTCATTTTACATTCTGAATCCTTCATCTCTCTACCACGAGGTGGGTGGCATGTTTCAACATTAGTCTTCTACAATCCCAGTTGCTCATTGTGCTGATAAGAGTTCAGCATAATAGCATTCCATCATATTAATATACCATAATTTCTTTATCTATTCCCTAATTTAAGGGCATTTTTTAAGATTACCATTCTTTGTCACCTCAAAAAGAATGATAAATATTTTTTACATGCTTAGAGTTTGTTTTGCTTAGGGCTAATCACTTCCTTAATATTATTTCCCTCTAATTTCCCCTCCCTGCTTCTCCTCTTTTCCTCCTATTTCCCTGTGGAGTAAAACATATTCCTGTATTCAACTGTGCACATGTTCTTCCTTATATCGAATTATGATATGTTATATATTCCCTTCCCTTTCCATTCTTTTCTTCAGATCATCAAGACATTCTCACTCCCAGGTTACATCTAATTGAATGAACTGTGATGATGATGGGACACATGTATTGTCTCCCCGTTTCTGAATGTGAGCAGTTTATCCTTGCTTGTTTAGAGTCCTCTGTCACTCTTCATTCATGTTTACTTTTTGATGTTTCTCCTCACTCCTGTGCTTGAACTTTAAAGTTTTTCCCCAGTTCTCATCTTCATCAGGAGTGCTCGGAAGTCCTCTATTTAATGAATATCCATTATTCCCCCTGTAACATTATACTCAGATTATCTGAGCAAGTTATTCTTAACTGTATGCCCCGTATCCTTTGTCTTCTGGAATATGGCATTCCATGCTCTCCATTCCTATATCATGGTGGCTACTAAATCGTGTGTGATCCTGACTGTGGTTCCTTGGTACTTGAATTCTTTCATTCTGGTAGTATTTCTACTTGTAGTATTGTAGCTTGTAGTATTTCTTCTTTGACCTCAAACCTCTGGATTTTGGCTATGATGTTTCTGGGAATTTTTATTCTGAGGTTTCTTTCACAGGTAACCAGTAGATTCTATTTCCACTTTGCCCTCTGTTTCTAAGAGTTCTGGGCAGTTTTAAGATGAAAGATTTAGGATGTCTAGGCAGTTTTTTTGGTTTGTTTGTTTTTGGTCACGGTGTTAAGATAATCCAATAATTCTTAAATTTTTTTTTTCTCCTCAATTTGTTTTCCAGGTCAACTGTTTTTGCTATACGATTACAATATTCTTTTAAAAAATATTTTCTCATAATTTTTACTTTCTTCCTTATAATTTTTTTGTTTTTGTTTTTGTTTTTTTTTGCTTTTGACTTTAATATTTCTTGTTGCTTCACGGAATCACTGGCTTCTATTTGACTCACTCTAATTCAAGATATTACTTCCCTTTCCAATTCTTTCTACCACTGTTCTCATTTCTTTTCCATTTTTTTCCTCAAGCATTCTCACTCCATTCATAGACCAAAAAAAAAAAATTCTTAAACTCTTTTTAAACTCTTGCTTTTGTCTCTTTCAGAAATTCTAGTTGAGTTTGTATATAAGTTGTGCTCCTCTTTGAGGCATTGCTTGTAGGTATTTTGGAGTCATTCTCTTCTGGGTTTGTGTCTGGACTGTTCGTCTCACCAATAATAACTCATTTTTTTTTTGCCCATTCTTCCAGTCTATTTCTTGACTTCAGACTTGATCTTAGGGTTGAGTTTTATGACACTTCTGGAGGAAATGTCTGGGATGGTCCTGCTTCTACTTTCTTGGGGGTATTGAATATTGGGTTATTCCAGGATTGCAGGGACAGGTTGAGGACCCATAAACTTTCAGTGCTTCTATAGTGGTTTGATTCAAGGCAAAGTCTTATTGCCACTCCTCTAGTCTGAGCTCTACAAGTCCTTGACCCATGACTGGGCATGTGCAAGAGCAGACTGCTGCTGAACTCTGCCCATTTTAGTCAGCTGGGAGCTCTATTGGCTCAGAGTAACAGAACTGTAGGCTCCCCTTTGGTCTGGGATTTTGGCCCTGATTATTCCTCTGCAGGTTGGGCTAGAGATTGAAAGTGAGACACTCCTCTGAGTCTGAGGTCTAAGCCATACCACTGCTGCTGCTGGCTTCTGACCTTCCTCCTTGCTCAGTACACTGTCCAGGGTGCTCTTAGCCAGGAATACCACTCCTCTGTGCAGGTCCTCTTTCTCAAGACATCCTGGATATGTGACCCAGAACTGAGTAGTGAGTGACAAAACTACCAGCTGGCACCTGTCCTTGTAAAAGCAGTCCTGTTTGGATTTGGGGTTGCCCAGTGTGAGTTTGAAACTTCCTCTTGCCCTAGGGCACAACCTCTCTCTGGAGTGTTCATGCTGGCCTGACCTGTCCCATCCCCAGTATCTATCTGGGGACAGACACCTTCCTGTTTGTCTTCTTATGTTAAGCTGGGCTAGACAAAGGATTCACTGTGACTTGTTCTGGATCTCCTCATCAGAATTTGGTCCTGGTGCACTTTCTAGATCTGCCTGGAGAAGTTTGTGGAAAGAAGCTGACCACATGGCTTCCTATCACTCTGCCATCTCCACCTTTATAAAACTTATTCCTATATTATTCATCTGGCAATTAACCATATATTACCTTGTATTATTATTTAACTTCTCCTGTTTAATCTCCTTAATTAGATTGTAAATTTCTTGTGGATAGGGCCCATGTATCATATTTCTTTAACATCAAATTTCAGATTTTTTTGTACCATGGTGTCCTATTTTTGAGCATTTTACAACTTTCAAATTGCTTTTACATACATTATCTATTTTGTGTATCCCATAATACTATCTGTATAAAAATATTTGTTGAACAATTTAACAAAATTTGTTTTGTTAAAACGACTAAAAAATTAATTTAATGATTTAACAAAATCTCCTGCATAGAATTAAACCTATAGATTTCAGAAGAATTAACTTCCACCACTGCTTTGTAATGCTGGGCAAACCACTTTAGTTTTTGAATCTCAATTTTCTCCTCTCTAAAATGGGGATAATAGAATTTTACTACGTACTTCTCAAGGTTGTTATGAGGATTAAATAAAATCACATCAAAGAACTCTGTATCTGAAAATATGTTTTCAATTTCTATTAGATCATAATGAGAGATAGAAGTTGTTAATGAGAGATAGAAGAATTAGCTAAATGCAACCATAAGAAAGCTATAAAATCTTCTTCAAATAATTACATATTTGTCTTTTAAAATGAGAACAGTATGGAGATGACTGTACATCACATACTGATCTAGGAATGGATATATCTGTCTTTTTAGTTGCAGATTGGTTATCGATTCATTTTGACACCGTCAACTACTCAGAGTACCAACTTCTTTACCCCTGTGAAAGAGGGCTTTGCTTCCAATCTATTAGTCAGTCACATGGCTAGCTTTTCTCTGGAGCAGGTCTGGCAGCCCCCAGTGAGCTTCAAGTGGCTTGTTAGAAACAGATCAAACAGAAAGTCTTCTCTTGGCATCTGGCCTCTTCCTACCTTTTCAGTCTTTTCCCACTTGATTTCCCTCCTCATGCTCTAATATAGCCACACTGGCCAACTGGCAGTTCTTAGCACACACACTCTATGTCTCACCTCTGTGCCTTTGCACAGACTTTCTCCTATACTCGGAACGTTCTGTCCCCCTTGCCTTTGCCTCCTAATTTCCCAAGTTTCCTTAAAGTCTCAACTCAAATCCCACCTCCTGCAAGAGGCCTTTCACAGTCCCCAAAGCTACTAGTGCTTCCTCTCCCATATTACCTTCCATCTACTCTCTCTCTATGTATCTAGTTATTTATAAATTGTTCTCCCCCACCCCTCACTCCCATCAGAATGTACTTGCCCTGAATGCCTAGAATGCCTCCAGTTCAGATACAGGGTTTTTTCTTTTCTTTGTGTTCCCAGTGTTTAGTCTAATGCCTGGTATATAATAAGTGCTTAATAAGTGGTTGTTGACGGAATTACTGATTGATTATGAGTCCTGTGACCTCAATTCTAATACCAGGCTGCCACTTACTAGCTGTATGGCTTTAGGCAAATCAAAACTACTCTGATGTGCCCCTGCGGTCTATCTCAAAAATGCTGTGAAAATAAAATAAGGAACTTCTTTGAAAATTGTCATTTGTTTCAGTCAGTTTCCCAATTTTAATTTAGACAACTGCTGAATTCTTTGATATCTCTACCTAAAAAAGTGGCATGATACAATAAAAACAATAATGGATAAAGCATTAAGAGATATGGGTTCTAGGTTTGGGCTATTATTAACTACCTGAAGGTTGAAAGGCTTTAGTTGTTTTATCTGCAAAATGGGTACAATAAAACCTAACATGCCCAAAAAGGGTACCATCAGAATTGACTGACATAATGAAATCTTGTATTTTTGTGGAAGGGCTTTGAAAAGTGAAAAGAGCTACATAAATACAAGCTTCATTTTTGTGTAGTCTTGTTTCATAACTAAGAATCTTCCGTCTCTACCTATTTTGTTCTTAGGTCTATTTTTGGGTCATATGGACCATTTTCTGCCGTCTCAGGTTCCCTTCTCTCTTTTTTACTCAGGCTGCCAGGACTATCATTTTCCTGCTTTGACCATTTAGATTCCTTGTTATTCTTTATTTACTACTTTCAAACCTGCTTTAAAACCAAATCTTTGGGAGAAAATCCACTGTAAAAGGCAAAGAGTTCTGGTGTCACAGAATAAATCCACAAATATCCTATAGAAAACACATGGAATCAGGGTCATCTTTGTCCTCTAAAAGAAATAATACTAATAACTGGTCTTTCAGAGTAGGGAAAATATAGTCATGTACATTGTAGACAGTTTATCTTGAAACTATACTCTACTCTTTAAAGAGATTTAGACAGATTGCATTGGCCAAAAAACGGCTAGGAAAACTCGCACTGTTGTGTGAAGGGATACAGCAGGGAATTCAGATGGTTTACATGCTGATGTAAAATTCCATTTCAAGAGCTTCCTTTAAAATAATCAGTGGAAACAAGTTCAAGTGAGGTCTACAACATAAGCCTATTTTTTTGGTGGGGGTGGCATTTAGAAGGATTCCAGTTTAAGAAATCTCTAATGTTTTCTTGATGTCAATTTCTGTCTAATTGGAGATACTGAGATACTGCCTCCTATGGGAAGTCTTTTCTGACCCAGCCCCATGGCTATGGGTGATGTCTCATTCTTTAAAGTATCTTACATTTCATTATCTGGGTACACGTTCTATTTCCCAAGTCAAATGTAAGCTGACTGAGGACAGGGGCTCCCCCCCCATTTTTGTCTTTGTCTGCCCAGTGTCCAGAGCAATGTGCATACGAACTAGATGCCTGACGGTTGTTGAATCAAATTGTTGAAGCCCACCACCTTACGTCCTTGCTCCAAACTTTCTGGAGGAAAACTGAAATGAACCCCAGAATCACTCCATCATCTTGTTAGCGTGCAACCAACAGATAACAGGAAACAGCTTCTTCCTTTCATAAAACAAAAGCAAAGGGAAACTCCAGCACGTGAAAAAAAAGTCCCAACAACCCAAGAGTTGAAGCTCAAGTTACATTTTTTGCTGTATTAGAAGTGGGAGCCCCTCACATTTGCCTGACAGCTAAATGCTGAGGCTGACATCTTACATCATCACACTTACAGTGATTCTACTTTTCTATGTCTGGTCTCTTTGGGTAAAGGGTCAGGAGAGAAAAGGCTTTAGCAACATAAGGAGAAAGAACCTGTATAGGTGATTTGGAGGGGGTTTGGACTTGGGAACAAGGCAAAATCCTGCATATGGAGAGAAGAGATGTTAAGAGAAATTGAAGACAATTTGAGGGAGAAATGAAAAGTAGTAGTGGTTGACGATTCCCTGCATAATGGTAATTAGGCAACTATTACCTTTATTACCAGTTATTAGAGTGATCTACTAATCACAACAGAGAGGTCTGTTGTCTTCCAGGGGCACATATATAAAGCATAGCAGAAACCTCCTAAGTTTTATCAAAGTGAATGGCTTAGGGGAATTCACATGGGCACAAATGACAAAAGTAGGTCAAAGATGACAAAGTTTTGAGCAAGAAAATGAAGACAATTGGGACAGAGGTTGAATTTTCTTCACAGCTGCCTACTGCCCAAGGCAAGAGATAGAGAAGAGAAAAACTGATTTGGAAAGTGAACAGCTGGCTACCAAAGCGGTATGTGACAACGAGATTTGGACTTGCGGAACAGAGTTTAAAATATAAGGAAGCCAGGTTCCCAGACTGGGGATGGAAAAAAAACCACAGAGGTTATTTGTTGGAACCAGGAGAACAATTTACACAACATCTATAACACCGTAAAGGAAAATAACTGAAAAACCTTGAGAACCCTAATGGATGTAATAACCAAATTGTGATTCCAGAAGACTCACGCTTCTCCCCTCTTAGAGAGATAATGAATACGGACTAGAGGTACAAAGGGAGACATATACCTCATACATGGCCAATGTGTAGACTTACTTGTTGTTTTTGGTACAAGGAAGAGCTTTTATTTCTTTTTTGGTTGGGGGGGTAAGGGGAATTTATGAAGGGAATTGGGAGCTAGTGATAGAATAAAAATGAAACATTAAAAAATACACATTAAAAAAAGGGAAGAAAGAAGTTTAGAAATGGACACAGATAAGCAGGACAGTATTGGGACTGCTGAGTTAAATCTGACATAGACTTAATAAAGGCCAAACTGTACATAATAAAGATTCATGGTGTCACAAACAATCCTTTTTCCCTTGTTCCTCTTTGTATAAGGAAATATTCACATTCACTGACATTCTACAAGTTCACAATAATTGAAAAAATATTTTTTTTAAAAAAGAATGTATTTGCTGGGTGTCTTGCAAATCTGATCAAAGAGGGTGTTTATAAACTAAAAAGGATGCAGGAGGAAGAAAACTATCAAACATATCTACCAAGGTATTTGCCATGGTGCTTAGTAACAATGAAGAAAAATTAGCAAATGAGACACCTAGAACCTCTCAGGAAACAAAATCCAGGAAAGGAGCCAGTCGTAAAAACTGTGACCTCATATGACACAATGCAAAGACCCCACATTTAGGCCACAAGAGGAACTGTAGGTTCTAATGCAAGAAAGCAAATCTGACCCCAATTGATCACCAGGACTTGGGATGAAACCCATGCTTGAAATAGGGCTCTTATTCTAAAGAAACAGGAAAGTGAAAGAGGTGAAAGGTATTGTTTATTAATTAATTCAGGGGCAGGTACATGGCACAGTGGTTAGAGTGCCAGGTCTAGAGTCAGAAAGACCTGAGTTCAAATCTGCCCTCAGATACTTCTTAGTTGTGTGACCCTGGGCAAGTCACTTCAGTTTCGTTTGCTTCATTTGTAAAATGGTGATGATACCAGCAGCTACCTCTCAGGGTTGTTGTGAGGATCAAATGAGATAATACTTGTAAAGTACTTAGCACACTGCCTGGCACACAGCAGGCAATACAGAAACATGAGCTTTTATTAGTAAACTATACTCATAAAAAGAAACCTAGAGACCACAGTAAAGAGTCTTGATTAAGAATACTTTGGTAAAGGCTGATGGAAGGAAAAACAGAAGTAATTTACGGAAAACCTGGACAGACACAGGAAATGGACGATGTGGCTGGGAAGCTGGCCCTCAGTCTTGTAGCAGCGGGAGACTGCAGTTATCTAAGCATTTTATGGAGTTCTGAATCAAAAGCAGAGCAGCAGAGAATTCTTGATTGGCCTTAATGATAATTTCATCCTTCACAAGGTGGAGCAACCAACAAAGGTACATTCTATTTGGATCTGATTCTCAATAAGAGGATGAGAATTCAGGTTGCTGTGGTGGGGAAAGATGGGAACACTGAGAGGAAGTAATTTTTCACATTTATAGTCTATGGCAGAGGAGAGAAGATCCTGGCATAATCTGACTTCCATTGTATATTTTGGGACAGAAGATTTCAAAGGTTAATAGGAAGGCTAGGTAGGCACCCATTAACTAAAATTCTACAAGGGAAATCAGCCTGTGTAGGAAATAAAACTCCCAAGGGTTCGTTCCAGTGGGGAGAAAAACAGAATCTGTACTATTCATAGTTCATAAGGAACTAAGCAACCAACTTAGATTTCTAAAAAGATATATTCAGAAGACAGGAACAAAGGCAGGAAACAAGAATGAATATATGAGTGTAGTACAAGACCACAGTCTTATACAAATGTCAGGAGTGCTAAAGGTCAGAAAGAACAGGGATGCCAAAAGAAGCTGATAATCAAAAGGTTTTTGTTGTTGTTGTTGTTGTTGTTTTTAAACTGTTCTTAGAAAGAGACAGATCAAAGATTTAACAACTACAAGAGCTGTCCAATATCCATTTTGCTTCTATTTTCTCTGTCAAGGAAAATGATCCTTGTACTGGAAATGAAGAACAAAGGGGCTAAGAGGGAACTCACGCAACACAGGTAAAGAGCTAATAATAGAGCACCTGATTGTGCATTCAAGTCACTTGGAACACAAGTGGATTTAATTACTGAGCCATGGTCAGAGATGTTTAAATATAATGGAAGAGAGGAGAAGTGTCACGAAAAGGTGGGCAACTAGGTGGCGCAGTGGATAGACAGTGCTGGGCCTGGAGTCTGGAAGACGCATCTTCTTGAGTTCAAATCTGACCTAAGACACTTACTAGCTGTGTGATCCTGGGCAAGTCACTTAACCCTGTTTGCCTCAGTTCCTCATCTGTAAAAATAAAAGTGTTGGAGAAGGAAATGACAAATCACTCCTGTACCTTTGCCAAGAAAATCACAAATGAGGTCACAGAATTGGACACAACTGAAAAATGATTGACATGAACATTACTGGAAAAGGGTATTGAAAGAACTGGGAGATATGATTGCTTAGTTACTGTCAGTCATACTTGAAAGATGGTGGAAAATGGGAGGGGTGTTCTACGTTTGGAGGAGGGAAAATATTGTCCTCTGCTTTGGATTACTCCCACCATCCATTGCTTTCACTCCTACTCATGTGCTACCTAATGAAGGTAGAGGCAAATCAGAAAACTATGCTCACTGAGCCACCACAAGTTTATGTTACACAATCTCAAATGGACCCTCACTGCAGCAAGGCATTCCCTTTACACCTCCCTAGCTGATTCACCATCCACTCAGCACAGTAGCTTTTCCAAATCCTTTTCTCATCCTTTCCTCAAACCTCCCATAGTTTCCCCTTCCACCATACTCTCAGCTGAGAATCTGACTTTCACTGAAAAAAGTGAGCCTATTTGTGGTTGTCCCTCCCTCCTAATCTCCCATCACTGAGATGTCTTCTCCCACTCTATCTTCCTTCATCCCTGTCTCGTATGAAGAAGCACCCTTCTCCTTGCCAAATCAAACTCCTCTCTCTGCACATGTGATCTTATTCCATCCTATCACTTCCAACAGATTGCCCCTCTATCATCATGCCCATTCTTTCACTAATCTTCATCCAATCTCTCTACCTGTCCACTGGCTGCTTCCCTACTGCCTACAAGCACATTCACATCTACCCCATCCTCAAAAAACGCTCACTTGATCCTTCCAGCCCTATTAGCTACCATCCTATCTCTCTCTCTCCTTTTATGGCTAAACTCCTTGAGCAGGCTACTGACAACAGGAGTCTCAACTTCTTCTCTTCTCCCTCTCTTCTAAACCCTTTGCATTGTGGCTTCTGATCTCATCATTGTGCTGAAACGGCTCTCTCCAGAGCTGCCAACGATCACTTCTTAATAGACAAATCTAACGGATTTTTCCTCATCCTCAGTCTCCCTGATTTGTCTTCAGTCTTTGATATTGCTGATCACTCTTTTTTTTTTCTGGATATTCTCTTCCCTCCAGGCTTTCACAATATTGCTCTCTCCCGGTTTCCTTTAAGACTCAGCTTGAATCCTTCTGGCTAGCTAATCTTAATATTATCCAAAGATATGTTTAGTGTTAAACTTTGGAAGAAAATACAAAATATGTAAAATTATCATTAAATGAGTTATAAAGAATCAACACAAATTGTATGGGGAGATTTTCCTAGTTATTAACGTCTTTCAAGTAAATGTCTTTTGCTTCAAATGAATATTTCCTTTGATCTGATAAGGGAAAAAATAGTAGGGGCTCACAAACTGTGGTTTTGAGTAGATGTTACCCAAAGTGTGCCTTGAAGCTGGGTATAGTTTTCAGGAGCCTCTTTTTGGAAGGTGGCACCATCTGTATATATATGTACTTTTCTTAAATTTGAATTTTATTTCAGCCTCCCTGTCCCTCCCCTCCATAAGGTACTATAGCTATAGGCTAACCCTCATTCTAGTTAAAACTCCTTCAAAGCAAGGATTTTTCCTTTTTTGTGCATGTATGATTCACTGGCTTATGATTAACTGAAAATTCCCCCCAATCCAGTCATAGACGTTTGAATAAGAATAATGCCTTTCCTCTATTACCACTACAAAGCAGAGAGGAATAACACTGAAAGTACAGAAAGTCTTTGATCCTCTGGCTCTATACCTGGCATAGAACACCAACTGGCTAAGATCAAGTGAAATCATGGTAAGCTCAATGAAGTATTTCTCAGAGGTGGATAAAGACAAGGAGAATATTCTTGTATACTCTTATTTTGGTGCTACTACAGGGGCCTAAGTCTTGACTCCAGTCCTTACTGGTTATATGACCTTGTACAAATCACTTGACCTCTCTGAACCTATTTTTTTATTCATGATGTGGGGATTCTTCTCTTTTTTTTGTCTTTTTTTTGGGGAGGGACAGGGCAATTGGGGTTAAGAGACTTGCCCAAGGTCACATGGCTAGTAGTAAGTTTTAAGTGTATGAGGCTGGATTTGAACTCATATCCTCCTGAATTCAGGTCTGGTACTCTATTTGCTGCACCACCTAGCCACCCCAAATGACATGGGGATTCTAATAAGGGGGTACCTTACCTCACAAGGTTAATGTAAAGAAGTCACTTTGTGAACTAATCCTTTTATTAAGGGGATTTGTTCTGTGAAGTTTGGATTCAGTCAAAGGGCTGAATTGGAGGACCTAGAGGGCTATATATGTCCTCAAGGCTACAGATTCCACACCCCTGATCTAGTCCAGTTCCCCTTATTTCTACAAATTTGAAAACTGAGGCCTAGATAAGTGAAGTGGTTTGTACAAGTCCATATACCTTGTTAGAGATAGGGCTGGGACTGGTGACCTCTGGTTCAGTGTTCTTTTCCATAGACCATACTACCAAGAGACTATTACCTTCCATTTTAGACCCTGCTGGGTAGTGAAGTATAAAACTGATCTACCCAAATTCTGACCACCTACCTAGGCAGAGAAATTTTCCCTTCATTTATCAGGGACAAGATGATTTTATGTGAGACTGTTTGTCAGCTGCTATATGGCCTTAGGATAACCGGATAACTGGAAGGGAGACAGCAGGAAAAGCTCCCTAGAATGCTTAAAAGAAAAATGGATTTATGCCAAGGATAATTCTTGGAATAAATGTGAAATCAAATACTTCACACTCCAATCCCTTCCTCAACACAGTCTAAAAGGGAAATGAAATAGCAGGATTAACCTACTCTTTACCAAACCTAGCTTTGTTTCCTTCAAAGTCCCATGACCCAGGCAGACCCCATTTCCTGTTACTCTCCTCCCTACAGTAATGAAGGGAGTGCCCAGGACAGGAGAAAAAGGTTGTTATCATATTTAGTAATCACCAACAATGAGGGGAGTGGCTTTGGGAGAAGCACTTACAGAAGTAGAAGCAAGCTAACATTAAAACACTGACATAGGCTGATCTTTCTGTATTAATAATATGGATTATTTATTTGCAAAGTGGAGATGTAAAAAACCACCTTAGAAGCTACTAAAATGCCCAATCTGTGGAACGAGGGAGGAATCAGACTGAGTTTGTGGACCAGAGTGCACAAAACACAGGTGTATTAGAAAGTGGTTCTCAAATGCTTTTCAACAGAGACAGTGATGTACTTTGAAGTGACATAACAAGAGCTGTTTCCCATTAGATAAATGGCCAAAGGATAAAAATATTTTTTTCAAAGAAAGAAATCCAAAGTATCAATAATCATGAAAAAATGTTCCAAATCACTAATAACTACAAAAAACCCCAATAAATTAAAGAAACTGAGGTTCCATTTCATACTCACTAGATTGGCAAAGATGACAAAAAAGAAAAGTGATAATTGGAGGTGGTGAGGTTTAGGGGTGCTGGGATCCCAAAATAGCAACACACAGGTCCTGCCTGAATGAATTCAACCCAAGCCTTCTTTCAATCAAAAAACCAATCAAACAAATAACAAACCCAAGGTTTATTAAAGATCTGCCATATTGGCCAGACTCTTAAGGAATCTTAAGAAGGTATTTGTACAGCTAATGGAAGCAGGCCAGATTGAATCTCAGCACCTTAATGGAGGCAAAGATGGATCTCATATCCAGAAAGACTGTGGGAAGGATCTAGGAATAGCCAAGTAGTCTGGGGTGACTAGAGGAGGAGTCTAGGGAGGGTCTGGATGGGAGTAGCCAGGAGGCTGGAGTGACTAGAGGTTGCAAGCTAGGAAGTAAGAGAATGGGATCAAGGGTGGGAAGTAGTTGAAGCGGATCCAGAGATCACAGACAACAGAGGGCTAGTCTAGGGTAAGGGTAACGGAGAATTGGGCCTAGTGGTATAGAAAGACTAGTTGAGAAGATTACAGCCTCAAGCAAATGTCAGATTAAGTGGGAAAATTCAAGAGAGTTCAAGGGGGTTTTCAGAGTTTGTACCCAGCAGAGGAACTTCACTGTTGGTAGAGTTGTGAATTGGTTGTGACATTCTGAAAAGCAGTTTGGAATCATGCCCCCAGAGTCCCTAAACTCTTCCAAAACTTTGAATCAGCTATACCATTATTAGGCCTTGGCTACAAAGAGAAAAAAGAAAAGAACAGGATCCACATGAAATGATAGAGTAAAAAGTGTGGACTGAACAAGTAAAATAAAAGCACTGTGAAGTGAAGATAACTACAAGGCAAACCCTGATAAGCTTCAAAGCAACTTAATTCAGAACTCTTATGGAGTGCCATGGTATAGACTCTACTCTGAGTGGTTAACAGTTCTAGAGACCAGTCCACTCTTCTAATTTGGCAACAAAAAACTAACTTTCCTCGACATCTTAACTGTAAACAATTTCTCAACAGGATCCATACACAGAAAAGAGTTTGCCTAGAGGCAATCTCTGGGGTACTTGGAGGCATTCTGGGCCAATTCAGTGACTGACTGGGTTCACGCAAGGTATCTCCAAGAATGTCCCTTCAAAGCCCAGACCACTTGTGTTGTCATATCAAAAGAGTAACAGGAGAGTAAAACGGGGGGAGTGTCTATAAACAATAGAATTAAAGGGATTAGCAAGGAGAGCCAAGCAATTGGTAGCTTCAGTGCAGATACCATTCTCAGCTGCTCCTACTCACAGATTTGGAGGAAGAGGTGAAGCATAAGTCACTGAAGCTACTATAGTTAAGGTCTCTCTTTGTTTGGTGCTGACTAACGCAACAGAAATATATTGCAGAGAGACACCTTTCCAGACAGGGAGCACACAAGTGAAGCCAGACATGGGGACAGCTGCTCTCCACTAGAAATGCTAATTCACTTCAATGGATGCTTTAAAGTGTGAAAAGCCTGGTTATGTAGCCATACTTTTTCCCCTATGCTTTATGTAAGACATTATGTCTAGAGGAGTTGCTACAATTTAATTATCTATATGCAGAAACTAGAGGATTATTCCACATAATTTTGAGATCTGGGTCAGTACACCTTGTGCCTTCTTCCCCCTATTGCCCAAGTGGCACCATGTGCAGAGAAGGTAAACTAATTTGAATGTGTCCTAGCAAATTAGAATTTAAAAGGTACATTTTGTTCTCCAAAATGAAAAAATTTAAGTAAAATCCCAAAGTCAAATAAAGATGATTTCTAGGTTACTCACTGTCATGGATTGATCTTTTAGCTTCACCTCTCCATTAGTGTGGGTAATCAAAAGGATTTTATACAATCTGAGTCACGTTAGAGAATCTCAGGAAAGTTTAGGGGCGAAAGAGAAGAAGCCATTTCTGTAATTAAGCACGTGAGCAACCCAATCCATGCTGCCAATCCATGACCTCACAAGGCTGAGCACAAGTCAACAGTTTGGGTTGTAATCAAGTTACCATGCAAAATCATTATTGTACAACACAATAATTAAGTATGACTGATAAGCAATTTAAAGGTATGGCTATAAAATTAATATCACTATTACACAGTACAAAGCAGGTGTTTTAGTTTCTTCTCTTTTGTTTTCCTATTCTCTAGTTATTGTAAATAGCAACAAAGTCTACAATTTCCCCGATATTGGATGTAATTTAATCTTCATCAAGTAATCTGGGTTTTTAAAATATAACTTTATATCATTATTATTTATCAAGCCAGCCCCACGTTCACAATTAACACTGGATGGCTGAAATGTAGTGCGCGTGTCAGCTAAATATACCAAATTATTAATATTACATTTGCAGTCTTTCAGGGGAGGGACTTAGTGCTTAATAAGTGCCTTTAGATTAATTCAAGGACACATGTAAATCATGCACCAGTTTTCATTTTCAAACTCATCGTGCTGGGGAAGTCCCCACAATGGGAAAGTGAAGAGGGAATGCCATGGACTCAGGTCCTGGGCAGGGCTGTTTGCTCAAAAACATGAACTCCCTTTGCAAAGGTCCCTTTAAAAATGCAAAATGCTCATGTTCCTAATAAGGATCTCACTGTAAACACTTATCAGGTAATACTGAAGTTATTACTTAACCTTTCATTTGTGTTCAGTGACCTGTAACTGGGGTAGGAAAACAGAATGCAGGGAGCATGAGAGAAAGAGGCATAAGGAGACTTCCACAGTCCAAAGATCAACTTTAAATATATTACAATTTTCCTCTGTCATCAATCCAACTTGCATGAGGCAAATCCCTGCTCTGGTGGGGCTTAGACAGGATAGGGCTGGTCCAGAGACGGGTTTCATAAATACAGTGCTGGAAAGGAACTCAGATTTCATTTAGCAATAGGATCACAGCTCTTAGAACTGGAACAGATCTCCAAAGTCAAATAGGACAAGCTCTTTTTTTACAGAGGACACTTGGGTCTAGGGAGGTTAAGTGTTTTGTCTAAGGCCATACAGGGAGTAAATGTCAGATAAGTAGCTGGATGGATGGACAGACAAGAGACGCTTATTAAGCCTTTACTATGTGTCAGGCATTGCGCTAAGTGCTGGGTAATAGAAGCAAACCACAGTCTCTCCTCTCACAAGTTCACACCCTAATGGGTGAAGAAGGTAATACATAAAGAGGAACTGGAAAGTTAGGGTAAGGAAAGAGAAGAGCAAGCACTTGAACCCAGGTCCTCTGACTTCAAACCTAGCACTCTTTGTCATAATTGAATTTAGCCCTCATCTTGGCTGACTGCCTGAGAAAAGAGAAATGCAAGATTAATTTCACACAATTCAACCTTTGTGAGAATAAAGGAACAGGATAGAAACTGAACTTAGAGAGGGCTACAGAATATTTATGGAACATCTAGGAGAAAGGAAGGGGAAGTAGGCAGAGGAAGAAGTTGCTCTGAGATCACTTTCCAGACCCTAAAGCATGATTCTGTGACTGGGAGCATTCGTAGCTAGAGTTTTTCAGAAACTTCTGGCTGACAGGTGCACTTGCCTCCAGGTACTGGAATTCTGGAGGAACATGAGGGTCAACAGATAAGGGAGCCTGAGCTCCAGGCTTTGCAGGATGTTTTGGAGAGGAGAAAGTGAACTTGAGCAACTATTCCTTCTAGCAGGAGAGGAGAATGTGGTGCTTTCCAAAACACTACTCCCATTCTGGGAGCTCATTCTTCCTACCCTACTCTGATTTAGTCTTAAATATAGGGAGAGTAGATTGAATGGTATAATTAAAGGTAAGGATTCTGCCCCCAAGTATCTCTTACCCTCCCACTTCTCAAAATTCTAACAATTGAGAATTAATTTGGGTTAACAAATAATGAAATCCAACAAGCTGATTAAACTTCTAGAAACTGTGTTATCCTGATTACATTCCCACAATATTCAAATTGTTTCTTTTTGGTTGCTTGTAATATTTTCTCCTTGACCTGGGAACTCTGGAACCTGGCTATAATATTCCTAGTTTTCTTTTGGGGATCTTTTAAAAGAGGTATTCAGTGAATTCTTTCAATTTCTATTTTGCCCTCTGGTTCTAAAATATCAGGGCAATTTTCCTTGAGAATTTCTTGAAGGATGCTTTCTAGGTTCATTTTTTGATCATGGCTTTCAGGTAGTCCAATAATTTTTAAATTGTCTCTCCTGGATCTATTTTCTAGGTCAGTGTTTTTCCCAGTGAGATATTTCACATTGCCTTCTATTTTTTCATTTGTTTGGATCTATTTAACAGTATCTTGACTTTGTATAAAGTCATTTGTTTCCACATGCTCCCCTCTAATCCTGAAGGAATTATTCTCTTCTGTGAGCTTTTGAGATTTTTTTTTTCCATCTGGCAAATTTGACTTTTTAAGGCATTCTTCTCCTCATTGGCTTTTTGGGCCTCTTTTGCCATTTGAGTTACTCTATGTTTTAAGGTGTTATTTTCTTCAGTCATGTTGTTGACTCTCTTTTCATGATTTTCTTGCATCATTCTCATTTCTCTTCCCAATTTTTCCTCCACTTCTCTTACTTGATTTTTAGAAATCCTTCTTGAGCTCCTCCATGGCCTGTAACAAGTTCATATTTTTCTTGGAAGTTTTTGGTTCAGGAGTTCTGACTATGTTGTCTTCCTCCCGTTCTGTGCTTTGATTCTTTTTGTCCCAAAAAAAGGAGTCTAAAGTTTGGTTGCTGTTCTTATTTTGCTTCTTATGCTTATTCTTATTCATGGTTGGTCAGTCTGTGATTTTCTTTTTTTAATCTCTGTGGAGCTCTGCTTCCAGAGGGAAAAGCTCTGTCCCAAATCGCTGGGGTCCTCCCAGCTACCAGAGCTCTTAGGAGCCTCCCCCACTTCCGGCTCACTGAAGAAAAAGAACCACAGGACCAAAGCCCAAGACTGTGATCCGGATCCAGGTGGCTCAATGTGAGAGCACTTGGCCTCTGAACGACTGCTTGGTCCCCCTGCAGTCTGCAGGCCGAGAGCTCTGAAGCTGCAATGCAGAGGTGGGTATAGGACCTCCACTTTCCGCTTCCTAGCCCTGGAGGTGTTTTGGCCGGACCTGCTTTTCTCCCACAACCTTGCAATCCCCACTGACCTAATTCTGGACACTGCTGCAGCTGCCGCCAATCCACTTACCCAAAACTCCAGCCGGGGCTCAGCTCCTCTCGTTCAGCCGCCCCGGGGACACAGCCGCGGTTTCAGGCCAGGCTGGTTTTGGTTCGCACTGCTGATATAGTTCCTCATAGCCAAGCTGACTTTAGTGGAAAGTATATTTGTGTGCGTTTTGGAGTTCTAGAATTAGTTTAGAGTCATATTTTATGGGTATTTTGGGGTGGCTATGTGAGAGCTGCAATATGTTGCTGCTCTTACGTCGCCATCTTGGCTCCGCCCCAACAAAAGAACTAAAAGGAGTCTAAAGTTGGATTGCTGTGCTTGCTTTGCTTCCTTTGCCTGCTCATGTTGCCACTCCATTACTTCATTTTTGAGCTCTTTGCCACAGCAGTACTCTGCTTCCAGAGGGGAGAGCTTTGTCCCAAATCGTTGGTGTTTTTGCAGCTGCTGGAGCTATTAGGAGGGTGCCGTCTCTGCAGGCCCCACAAACTCTGGCTCACTGGTCATACACCTCAGGAGCACCACCCAAGACCGTGATCCAGATCCAGGAGGGTTAAAGCAAGAGCAATTACCCTCTGAAGGGTTGCTTGGCCCCGCTATGATCTGCAGGCCAGGAGCTCTGAAGCAGCCATGTGGAGGTGGCTGCAAGGCTGCCGCACCTCCACCACTTCTAGCTCTAGGGGCAGGGGCCAGACCAGCTCCTCTGTCCCCCCAGTTCCAAAAGAGTTCTACACTGACCTCTCACTTTTTCTTTGGCAATTATGGGTTGGTAATTCTGGAAACTGCCACTGCTGCTGGTGATCCACTCTCCCAAAGTCCGCTGCAGCTGCTGGTTGGGGCTGCCCTGGGGCTAAAACCATGGGTTCACACAGGGATGGGCTCTGCTCCCAGTGCACTGCGACAAATCCTTCCTGTCCGCCTGCTGGGCCGCCTTCAGCAGGAGATTTGTTTCTCTCTGTCACTTTATGGGTTCGGTAGCTCTAAAATTTGTTTAGTCATATTTATAGGTATTTGAGGTGGTTATGGGGGGAGCCATGGAGTTTTCCTGCTTCTATGCTGCCATCTTGGCTCTGCGCTCCTCTCCCCCACCCCCCAGCTGATTAAACTTCAATAGAGAATGGTAATTTTAATGGCTGAGTGGAACAGTGGATAGAGTGCTGGGTCTGGAATCAGGAAGACATCTTCTTAAGTGCAAATTTGGCCTCACGCACTAGCTCTATGACCCTGGGCAAGTCACTTAACTCCTGTTGGTATCCATTTCCACATATGTAAAGTGAGGTAGAGAAGGAAATGGCAAACCACTCCACTATCTTTGCCAAGAAAATCCCAAAAGGAGTCATGAAGAGTTGGATGTGATTGAAACTGAACAATAACAAACATTTTTAATACAGGACACTTCCGGAAGCACTCAAGAGACCTCAAGGGCAGAGGAGAGAGGGTTCTGGGAGCCAAATATTGTTGTTATTTGTCAGTTTGTATTCCACTTTCTTATGCCCTCATTGTTCTAGGAAGGACAAGTGAGTTCCTTTAGTCCCAAAGAGGAGTCTGTACTGAATTCAGGGGAATAGTTCTTGTGGCTGCTTCTTGAAATGGCTCTTTCAGGATACCACCTAAAAAGTCATGGTATTTCTTTCCCCAGCTTATTCCTTGACAAAAGCTGGCACCACGGGGAAGCAGAAAGAAATCTGGAGATGTTTTGGAGAGACAGGCCCAGGAATAAATTAAGTCTACCTGAACGCCAAAGTGAAAAGTAGGAGAAATCAAGAGGCAGATTTAATATAGAGAAACATCCTAACAATCAGAGCTATTCAAAAGTGGAATGGGCTGACTCAGGAAAAAATTGGCCCTCTTGTCATCTGGAGGTCTTTAAGCAAAGCCTGAAAGGCTACTTGTTGATTGTCTTGTAGAAAAGAGATGCCTGTTTAGATGTTTTGGATCAATTGGTCCCTGAGGACCCTTTTAGACTATGTGATTCTAATATTCAGCAAGTACAAAACAAGATATTGAGCATTCATGCATGGCAGTAGAAAGTATGATGGTCACGGAATAAGGCATGCCTAGGAAATAACTGTAAAATTTCCCAACTTCAGAAAATTCACAACATAGAATAATGATCAAAAGTTTTGGTTAGAGGCTAGGAGACTCAGATGCTAGCATATTCATTCATCCAATATTTACTAAGGGGGTCAGACCTAAGCTGAATATTGTCTAATATTGTAAATGATGATGGCATAGGATACATATTCATGAATATTTTCACAAAGATAAGAGTAAAGTGGAAAGAGCACTGGACTAGAAGGTGGGAGAGCTGGATTCTGATTTCAGCTTTGACACTCACTAGCTGTATGACCTGGACAAATAATTGTCACAGAATTTAGAACCGGAAGGTACCTCAGTAGTTTATATATGAAAGAAATCCTTGACATAACATAATATAACCAAAAAGTGGTCATCCAGCCTCTTCTGCCTGACAATATCCAACGCAGGGAAATCTTACCGTCCTCAGGTTAGTTTTAGTATCAGAGGACCTGAGCTTCAGTCTTGCTCTGATCATTTCTCTGAGCCTCAGCATCATTCTATATAAAACAAGAGGACTGGACTGGATGACCGCTGTTGTTCTTTCCTCTTCTAATTCTATAACCCTAAGAATGGAGAACCACTGAGGTCCCTTCCACCTCAGAAAGTCAGGCAGCTCTAACTGTTGGGAAGTTTTTCCTGACATGATGACTAAATTTGCCTCCTTGCAGATTCTACCATCTGTGGGCAAACAGAACAGGTCTGGTCCCTCTACTACATGACAGCACTTCAAATACTTGAATATAACTCCCATGTACCTAAGCCTTCTTGTCTCCAGGCTAAACACTCTGATTAATACAGGGGCAGGCCCAAGACTAAACTTGGTTTGCTTGGTCCCTGAAAATAGAACTAGGAAGCCATGAGTAAGAGGTTGCAAAGAAACAAAAATTTGGCTTATTAGAATTAGAATTCTTTTCAATAAAAGAAAAATTACAAATGTTGGAGGGGATATAGAAAAATTGGGACACCAATGCATTATTGATGGAGCTGTGAACTGATCCAACCATTTTGGAGAGCAAACTGGAACTATGCCCAAAGGCTATTAAACTGTGCATACCATTTGGCCCAGCAATACCACTACGTCTGTATATCAAAGAGATGAAAAAAAAAAAAGGGAAAAAGGCCTATATGTACAAAAATATTTATAGCAGCTTTTTGTGGTGGCAAAGAACTGAATATTGAGGGGATGCCCATCAGTTAGGGAGTGGCTGAACAATTTGTGGAAATGATGAGATGGAATACTATTGTTCAATAAGAAATGACAAGGAGGATGATTTCAGAAAAATCTGGAAAGACTTACATAAACTGATGCAAAGTGAAGTGAGCAGAACCAGGACAACACTGTACACAGTGACAGCAATAATGTATGATAATTAATTATGAATAACTTAGGTATTTTGAGTAAAACAATCATCCAAGACAGTTCCAAAGGACTTAGGATGAAAAATACTATCCACCTCCAGAGAAAGAATTGATGGAGTCTGAATGCAAATCACAGTTTGTTTTTTTAACTTTATTTTTGTTGGGTTTCTTTTTTTTTGGTGGGTGTTTTCTTTTGCAACATGGTTAATCTGCAAATACATTTTGCATGACTTCCCATGTATAATCTTTATCAAATTGCTTGCCTTCTCAGCATGGGGGAAAGGGAAGAAGGCAGAGAGAGAATTTGGAACTCAAACTGTTAAAAGATGAATGTTAAAATATTTTTTTTTACATGTAACTGAGGGAAATAAAAGAAAATTAAAAAAGAATTATTTTCAATCCATTCTCCACAAAGTTGTTATGGTAATTTTTCTAAAGTCTAAATCTTACCACCTTATTCCTCTACACAACAAATTTCAATAGCTTTCCACTGCTGCTGTTAATCAAATAAAAATCCCTTTGTTTAGCTTTTAAAGTCCTTCACAATGTAGCCACAACATAACTTTCCAAATTTATTGTACTTCCTTTTATTATTTATTTATATTAATTAATTAAATTTGTATTTAATTTATTGTTTTTATTATTACTTCCTTTCCAGCACCCCATGGTCCAGTCTAACTGGATGTCATACTGTTGCTTACAAATGATACTCCATCTACTTCAGTGTTTCTTGCATTGGTGTGTCTCACGCTTGTAATGCACTTTCACCTAAGTGTAACCTCTTTCAATTCTTGTTTCTTTCAAGACTCCACTCAAGTGACTCCTTCTACATTGAGACTTTCCTGATTTTCCCAATCCTAGACGCTAGTGCTATTCTTGTATGTGCCTTGCATTTATTTTTGCATATATTTTGTGTATACTTATTTATGTGCATGTTGTCTGTCACAATAGAATATAAGCTCCTTGTGGGCAGATGCTACTTCATTTTTGTCTCTGTATCCTTAGCAACTACCAGAGTCCTTGGTACGTGGTAAGTACCCATTGATGGATGAAGTCATATGACATGGACTTAAGGCTTTTCACCATCTGAGATGCCCTCCTCTGGATACAATATGGTTTAAATAGTGGCAGCCTAAATGGAACACAGTGTTCCAAATGTGATCTCAACAAGGTTGAATACAGAGGGACTTATCAAATCCTTCTTCCTGTATACTATCCCCCTATTAATGCATCCTAAGACTACCTTCTCTAAGCCTCTGTTTCCATGATTACAAACAGGGTATAATATCACTTTTATATCCTACCTCTGAGGGTTAGTGTGAAGATTCAATAATGACATCAACACATGAAATATTTTGAAAATTAAGTATTATAAATAAATAAAATATAAAGTGCAAAGGGCAAGTTCATAAACAAGGTGAGAAACATGAATAAAAATGATGACAACTAAACAAGTACCACAGTAGTAATATACACACTTGAGATAACTAATGTTTATGAAAAATTAAAATCTGCCTTACTTATGAAAATTTCTTTCTTATTATACTATATGGCTATTGTTCTCAACTGCTCTGTGGCCCCTTCCAGGCACCATGGGATACTGAATGTTTTAAATCTTTGAAGGACACACAGAGATACTTGATACCTGGTAGGCACTGAAGGAATGACTGACTCAAGGTAGAAGATAGTTTCAACATCAGATGGACTACCTTCCTTTAGATCAGTGGTATCAAAATTAAACAGAAACAGATCCCTGCTGAAGCATATTGACTTAGAAAACAACAGATTAACACTATCTATGTTGTATTGCATTTTTATTTGTGAATCGTTTCTCAGGTACATTTTAATCTGAGCTGGCACTCATTTTGACCCCTTTGCTTCGGATGATTTTCTCCAATGTCTGGGACAGGCTTTTGTTTACTTGTACTTTGGGACATGTTAGCAACTTCTTAAACTTTTTCATTTGTAATGTCATATCTTTGCAAAGCTAGGCTTTCCACAATTGTTGATAAAAAGCAAGTACCCTGAAAATCAACATGGAACAGGAAATGCAAATGGCAGTGGACAATCTGATTCCAAAGTTTGAAAAGTTAGGTAGTGTTCAATAGATACAAATATACCATCAGTAAGTAAATGTGGTTATTTAAGATTGAAAAAAAATTTTTTTCTTTCCGTTTATGTGTTTTGTTTTTCAAATGGCTACTAAATTGTTAGGACGTAAATACTTACTTGTTAAGTTGTTTGGACTTAACTACTGCCAAATAAACAGAACAGCTGGGTATTTCTTTTGGCCTAGGGGCACCATGAAAAAATCACTGAAACACTAAGAGTTCTGTGAACTGAGAAAGTTTGGGAACCTCTGATATATGGCATAAAATACATAAAAATAGAAAATAATAGTGCATGTCATTGAAATGTAATGGAATATAAGGGAAAGGACAAGTAGGGAGATATATTCTTCTTTTCAACATTAAAAAAAAACTGGACAAACATAATATGGAGAATATTTATATGTAATTACAGCAGAAAATGATATTCCATTTAGAGTAGAAAATAAGATGAAGAGGATTCAACAATGTAATGTTATTGTTATAAAAAGCATGAATGATACCAAGGAGTAGAGCAAAATAAAATTTGTGGAATAGATTTTCCATTATAGTCATCATCAGTTCAGGCATAATTAAAGTATAATATCCAATTTTCAGTTAAACAGCTTATGACAGGCTTTATAGATTGAGGTGGAAATTAAAAAAAATTATTATGTTATTAAAAAATAAGATCAGCTCTTATTTCACATTAAAACATGAAATTTTGTCAGTTTAGAGAAGAAAATTTCCATAAAAGTCCTTTTCTAAGGCATCATTTTATATCATGGAGTTGACCATCAAGCCCTGGTAGGTCTAGGCTGGAAAATTTCTGAGTAGAGGCCAAGTAACCTACAGAGTCACAGAAAGGATCTGAGGGGTCACCTAGTCTGATCAGTTGATCAATAAACATTTATTGGCTGTCTAATATAAGCAAAGCACTATCCTTTTATTTTATAGGTGAAGATACTGAATACCAGTGGCATACCTAATGTCATAAAGGTGAGTGTATTATTTGAATAGCAAAGTCAGAATTCAAACCCAAGTCCTTTGACTGATGAGCTGTAGGTCTGCCATCAGAGAATTAACCTAGGGAAATTCAGGGAGATTCATCACCCTATTAGCATCAGAAAAACCTGAGTTCAAATCCTGCTTCATCTACTTACTGGCTGTTTGACCTATGGCAGGTTACTTAACCTTTTCTCAGCTTCTCTGTAAAATAGGGTTAATACTAGTATTTACCTCACAAGGATATTTTGAAGATCAGAAAATTTTTGGAAATCTCAAAAGACTAGCTGTTCTAATTCAAGGTGACTGACCTGGGGTTGGAAGACTTGAATTCAAATCTAGCTTCAAATACTTACTCACTGTGTAATCTTGATCACTTAACCACTGCCTCAGTTTCTTTATCTGCAAAATGGTGATAACTGTAGCACCTACCTCCCAGGGTTTGTTGTGAGGATAAAATGAGATAATATTTGGAAAGTATTTTGCAAACCATAAGAAGCATGTAAATACTAGCTATTATTATTTTCCAAGGGTAAAACTTATTTTAGACAGAAATGCTGATTAAATTATTGGATGGGTGGGGTTTATAATCTATACTGGTAGAAGGAATACTACAGGAGTGGAGCCAAGATGACAAAGTAAAGTCAGCAATTTTGCTGAGCTGTCCCAATCTACTCCTCCAAACAACTTTAAAAAGTACATCAAGAGGCACCGTGAATACAGCAACAGCCCTGGTGTCAGGAGGACCTGAGTTCAAGCCCTGCCTCAGACATTTAACACTTACTAGGTGTGTGATCTTAGGCAAGTCACTTAACCCCAACTGCCTTGCCTTCCTCCCTCCAAAAAGCAAAAAAAAAAAAAAAAAAAAAAAAAAAAAAAAAAAAAAAAAAAAAAAGTGCATCAATCGGAATTCTGAGCAATCAATCTAACAAAGAGTTACAATGAGTCATTTTTCCAGCTTAGGGCAACTTAGGAAGATAGAAAGGAAGGTTTGTGGATAAAGGTGGCTTGCAGTACAGTGTAGCTGTGGGCCTTAGAGGTGGCAGCAGCAGCAGTGGTAGTAGCAGCAGTGGCAGCAGCATTGGTGGTAGTGCTGGGAATGCCCAATGTTCAATGTAAAGAGAATGAAGACCTGGTCAGAAAGAGATTCCAGGGAGATCCCTGAGCTAGCACTGGGTGAAAGATCAGTTGAAATTTGGCAGCTCTGTTGCTCAGTATCCAGTTCCAGGGCAGAGAGGATTAACTTCAATCACAAAGGAGCAGAGCTCCTAAGTGGGTAAGGACCAGAGTACAGACCAGGAAGTCACTGACCAGACCAAACCCAGGATCATACCATTTTGGAAGCACTGAAAACTTACTGAACTCTAGACCTAGGAGTGAAAACAGCAGGACATAAAAGCCTGAAGCTCAGGTCAGTCAACCCTCCTCCCCCAGAGCAGAAACCAATTCTAACATAAAGTTCAAAGACAACAAATAGGCAGAAAAAATGAGCAAACACCAAAAAAAGAACCAGACCATAAAAAATACTGAAAAGCTTAAGACACATGCTCAGAAGGCAATGACCTGAAAACATTTATAAGCAAAACCTCAAAGAAAAATGCAGACTGAACATATGCCCAACAAAAATTCCTAGAAGAGCTAAAGATTTTTAAATACAAAAATATAATTCTAAAAATCAAATAAGAGTAATAGAGGAAAAATTGGGAAAAGAAATGAGAGCAATGCAAGAAAATAATGAAAAGAGAATTAACCACTTGATAAAAAAGGCATAAAAATACTGGAAGAAATGCTAAACAATGACAGAATTGTGGATCTTTGAAGTTTTAAAGTATAAGAGAAGAAAAAGGTAAAGGATTATGGTATTTTAAATTCAGCACTTTTTTAGGTCTGTGTCATGGGATCACTTTAAATGATAAAGTCCTTTTCATTAATTTGTAATTCAATTCCCTTGGATAGTATCCAAAATGAAACTCTCACTAAACTGAATTCTACATGACAAGTAAATAGTGCATTATGGTGAATATTCAGTGTGCCTAAGAGTTTGTCATCAAATATGGTGGCTGAATGGCCTCTACTTTGAAGATATAACCACTTTAAAACTGAAGAAAGAAACAGATAAATTTAGCTTCAAGGGAGGTTAGCTGGATTAGTTATAAGGAAGAATTTCCTCACTCTGAAACTTATTAAGAAATAGAACGAGCTGAGAAAAGCCTTGGTATCTCTGACACCAGTTGCTTTAAAAAAAATATAACCTTTCATCTCTCTGGGAGGGTTTATGTAGAGATTCCTCCCTGAAGGCAGGGGGAGAGACTACTAAAGTATCTTTTAGTCCTGAAATCTGATCTCTATACAGTGACTATATTTCTAAGGCATCAGAGTCTGAGGCCATTATCAATCAAACAAGTCACTGAGTATTGACTATGTGTCTGGCACTGTACTAGATACTCTGGGGATACAAAATAAATGGTTGTTAATTGAAAAGAAATTTTAAAATAAAAGACAAGATATATACAGAGGAAAAAGTCAGAGAACAAATATGTGCTAAATTATATGGTACAGACTGCAAGGCTGGACAAGTCTTCATGGTGGGCCTTAAGGGATGAGATGGATTTTGACAGGAGGGGAAAATCAGAGACGATATTATAGATCAGAGTAACAGAATAAGCAAAAGGAAGGAGAGAAAGAACATGTCATGTCAGGGGATGAGTAAGGAGACTTGTCTGATTGGATCCCAAAATTAGTGCTGAAGAATAGAGGGAATTAAGAATGGATGAGCATTAACAGATATAAAGGGGACACACATCAAAAGAACAAAAATTGGGCTTTAAAATCCCAGATCCTAATATAGAGGATCAAAAATTATTAATAATTCAATAATTAAAATAGAAGCTCAGTTATCAACAATGTATACAGCAGCTTTCCTTAAGAAGTTCTGGCATCTCTTGATGTGTACTTTGTACACATCCCAAATTATAGGGAATGCAGACATAAGACAGGGTAAAATAAATGTCCTCCCCTACAAAAGAAGTTAATTAGGAGTGACTTCTGCTACCAAAGAGGTATTTTTTTTATCTAGACAAAACAAAACTGTCATTGTCACAGTATCCTACCCTCACCTTACCATTTCCCAACCAGATTAGCGTCCTAGTCTATTATCACCCTCAAGAGTCTACCCTGAACACTATATTTCACTGATAGAGCTAAAGGGACATTCCAGCTCAGTATCAGATGCTTAGGTAACATGGATTCAGGTTTCAAGTCAGGAAAGTCCCTTCCCTTTCTTTTTGTATCTATGGCCTTAACCAGGAATACTATAGCATGGGACAGATGACTATGTATAAAGAAATTCAATTTAAGAAATTTGTCCCATTCTCCTTAATCTCTCCCTTTGTTCTTATATACTAGATGACATTTTCAAGGTTGTGCAATTATAAGACATTAAAGATCATGTACACCAATATGTGAGTATTCAGTAGCAGCCCTTTGGGGTATCACTCCCCCAACCTGCACTCATAATAGTAGGCTTAGTCTCCACAGGGGCGGTTAAAGGTCCTGATGGTCAACCCTGTGGGTGACTATTTCTGGGCCAGTCAGCCTACAAACTCTATTAACTCTTAGAAAGCATATTTGGCAAGAATGATAATTACAAAGTATTTTCCCCAAAACCTGGGGTACATTTTCCCCCAAACACACAGAGCTGGTAGCAGGGACAGGGCATAAACAAAATACATTAGTAATGAGGAACACATGTAGGGACCAAATGTGACCAACTCAGAACTGAAAAAAAGCAGGGTCTCCATGTCCTTTTCTTTCTTCAGAAGGTCCTCACAGAATTCACTGCAGAATGAGGCATCAGTGTTAGTGATGGATGAGTCACTCCAATGTTAGATTGAGTTGGCTCCCCAAAGGGCATCTCAGTTGGATAGAAGGCTTGGCTGGGTTTGCTTGTCACAGGCCACAATATATCTTTTGGATGGGTCAATCCACTCCAGTGTGGGATAGGCAAGGTACTTGACTGACAGGCTGGCTCCTTACAGGGACAGGTCAATCCACTGGATTCTCTGGTCTGTCTCTTCATGACCAGCTGCAGTCTCTATCACCCCCAGACTCAGGCTCAGTTGAGTGTTAACTACGCTATTTCAGCTGGGATGCTACTGTGTTCTTTTAGAAAAAGGCAGATAACTTTCAGCTAGGATTTGCAGAAGTCTCTGCAGTTCTGTTCCTTATGACCTCATCTCTACAGTTTGTCACTTTCTAGGCAGACAGTAGGAAACCTCCAGCCCTTCCTAGTTGACAAGTCTTCCTGGTTCAGGGCTGTTTCCTAATTTATGGTAATTATCCAGTTACATTTTCCAGATTCCAGCTAGGTCTTATGCAAAATGAGTGGCTGGGGTCAAAGGCAGTGAGGCAGTCTACTGAAGCAAGTTCCTAATTATAACTCTGAACAGTGTGACCACTTCAGGAGATTCAATTTTTTCAATCCTTTTTCTCCACCTGGATTCTTTTTCTCCCATAGAGGCTATTCTCAATCTTCTCTGCTCTTCTCAAGTCTCTTATACTATCCCTATCCCCTTTCCTCTGGATCCAAGACTTAAGAATCATCTTTTACTGATTAAATAGAGACCATTCATCTGGAGTTTTCTCTTCTCCCCTTCTATAAGACACCTCAAAACTCCCTGACATCATCCCTTATTCTCTTTTTCTCTAGCCTCTGACCACTCTCTCCGACTTGCGTTTTCATTGACACTGCTGTCTCCTGGTTTACTTACTACCTGTCTGACTGCTCCTTCTCAATCTCCTTTTCTGTCTGATCATCCACATCATATCCCCTAACTGGTCAGTAGTGTCAAATACAGCAGTCAGGTCTGCAGGGACCAGATCTATTAACAAAACTCAATCATAAAAAAAAATTTAACATTTTTTAAGTGCCTTCTGTGTGAAGAACATTACATTAGACTGTATGAGAGGCAGAGATTTGTAACACCTGACCCATGTCTTCTCAAGGCTTACAGTTTTGGTGAAGAATATGCCATATATAAAAATCTCACATAAAATTATATAGGACAAGTACAATAGAAAAGTGCAAATAAAGTGGGAAGTGAAGTCCTGGAGAGGGGAAGGGGAAGGTTGTTACAAATTAGGGAGGATCAGGGAAGACTTTCTTTAGGAAATGTAATGTATTCTACAGATATAAGGAGGTGTGTACATTCTCTGGATGTAATCTAAGTATGGGGCAAAATTCCATTAAGCAGAGGTTGGTTTATTCAAAATAGTACATAATGAAGCAACCTGTGAGACTGTGTAGTATAATGGGCACCAGACTTGGGGTCAGGAAGACCTGAATTGGAATCTTAATTCAGGAAGTCACTAGTTTTGTGCCCCTGGCAAGTCATTTAACCTCTGTTGGCCTTGGAAAATGAGGGGGATAGATCTGATGGCTTCTAAGGTCCTTTGAGCTCTTAATCTATGATCCTATGAACTATTTATTAATTCATCCTGGGTCATTCTGAGCTATTCAATCCAAAGATTTCCTGATTCCTTGTGACTGAATTGAGACCATTATCATTATTGTTGTCCCCATATGGAACTATGGTACTTCTAATAGGGATCGTGTATAGATGGGGCTGAAACAACTGCTACCTGAGCATTAACCCCTCCAGACTACATGTCTATGAAGATGTAGCCCCTCTTGATAAGGAGGTTGTTGTATTCTGTAGCTCTGCTTCTTTACCTTGTAGACAGTCAGAGTTCTACTTAATAGGAAGCACCCCATTTCAGACTGCCATCTGCCAGGGTGGTGTTCATATCACTGTTTCCCAATAGCCCACAGTTATGAAACAAAATCTGAAGCTGCATTTCTGTGTGCTGTGACATACTCCATGTTCATACCTGCTCGGCATGTGGTCCTGCCACTTAAGCTAACCATTAAATACAGCATCATTCATAGTCTATTTTTGTCCTGCTCAGCAGGGCTGTGTTGGACATTTCAATGCTGACAAATAGGCTACATTCTGGACCTCACTTTTAGTGATTCTAGTTAATGATAGGTTTCTAGTAGACATTGATGAAACTCCTCAAGAGGACCAATGCTAAATATCAGGTTTAGTCTCTCTTTCAGCTATTTATTGCAAATTAGAATCTGTGGCTCTGCACCGAGTGCCCCTGGCGCATGCCAGCACACGATCAAGTCATGAATTTGATGCTTTCTTTTCAATCTGGGAAGAGTATTTAGGGGTGGTGGCGAAGGGGGTTATGAAGTCATTGATCCAACACACATTTTTTTACGTCTCCCTTCCTGGGGAACTCTGAAGATAAGTGCCTATCAAATACATTTGCAAACATTTTTCTAAGAATTAAGAATGATAATTGGATGTATTAGTGGAGATAGGAAAGGAGAAAGGACATGGATCTTTACACCATTTAGGTTCATAGATTCTTCTAGATTCTTTTGAAGATTATAGCAAGGAAAATTATATTGGTTACAATTCTGGCTAAGTATAGCACCAGCTTCCCTATAGTCAATTACAGTAGACATTTCTCTCAACGTATGATCTTTCCTTTAGTTTAGTTTCTGCAATTTTACCTGCAGCTCATACATCATCACTCATAAATCAATGACAATTCTGAATAACTCAAAAATTAGATCCTTTTCATTAGAAAGACTCAAAAGAGGATGATCCATAAAAAGAGAGAAAATATTTTTCTTCTGGACCAGGGATTTCATTGGTGAGGCTGAACAGGATCTCCACAACTTATAGTCCCTGATAGTTGCCAAGAGTCACTGAGAGGCTAAATCAACTTGCCCAAGGTTACTCAGCTAATCTTTGTAAGAGGTGGGTACTTGAATATAGAACTTTCTGCTTCCCAAGCTAGCTTTCTATCCACTTCCCCATGCATGGCATATTTAATTTTGTTTAGCTAAAGCTAGAGTCTATCTTTGTCCAACTCTAGCCTATCTCTTTTTCATAACACAATGTTCTTTTCAGAAAATATAAATTATTCAAATGTTTGCAATGAATATTTCTATTAGCTTGCTAGTCGTAATATGGGGAGACAAATACAAGAAATTCAAGTTATCATTTACATATTAAAACCCAGCTGTGGTCTCTGGTCCCTACTTGCCCCAAAATTCCAATTTCAGTTAGAAAAATCTGAGACTCTGACATACTCTATACTAGAGAGATTTCTTACTGCGCCAGAGCCACCTACTGGTGTGCTCATGTATAAATAAGTACTCTGAATTCTAATGCTGTGGGGTCAACACAGTTTTTGGGATTATCTACATGTTTCTTTCTCTCTTCTTTTTTTTCTGTTTTTCTTTTTGTTTCTTTTCTTTCTTTCTTTCTTTTTTTTTTTAACAAAGTCTCAACCTCATTTTCACTTAGATCACTCCTCTCAGTATCATCTACTAATTAAGACTTTGTGCTATGGAGCAAGGCCAGCAAGAAACAGGAGACAAGATTTCAGCTTACTCTTACCGTTACCTTAAACTGGCCCTTATTTCACCGACTTTGACTTTGTTTGTCCTATAAGTGCGGCAAGAGCTCCAGGAGGGGTGGGTAAAGGTTTGGATCGTGCGAAAATAACCTGAGGAGCATCCAAAGATCCTGAAAAATGGGAAAAATAATCCTACTTAACTGGATCAAGGGGATCTTTCCCTCTACATAGGGCCCACATCCATACCCACTCCTTTACTTCAACAGGTTAATCATAGGAAAAATCCATTCAAATTTCTATGAATACCTTTAACCATTCAGAAGATCTACAGGTCAGAGGCCAGGAAGACAGGAATTCCATTTGGGTCAAGTATTTGAACAGCTCTTTTCATTGCTTAAAATTCTGACTGGACAAGGAGTTCGAACAATTTACAATACACTTGGGGAAAAGAACAATGGCTGTTAGTGGGATAAGTGTTTAGCTGAGTTCTGCCACACAAAGATGCTCATAAGGAATTCCAAGGCAGTTTTATTAACTACTGGAGCATTCTTCGTTAGTGTACTCATGGGTGTTCCCTTCATCCAGCTGAGTTAATTAACTAAAATAATCTATTTTGTGTATCTTTTTTATAACCTATTTCTCATGTTGTCTCAGTGGAGGCTTTACTTCCTCCGAAAGCAGGAAAACACACACATGCACACCCAGAGAAATACTGATATGCTGGCTACAGTTTCTCCATGGGAAGCACTTAAGTTTTTCCATGCTAATTTATACCTACAGCTTGAAGCAGCAAATATTTAGTAAGAAGATTGTTGCATCGCATGAGTTCTCACAAATGAAATCCATCACAGAACTTTTATAAGGGACTACTAATTCCCTTCCCCCACCTACAGACTAACAAGACTTATAAAAGTCTGGCTCCAGCATGGGAGAAGTTTATACAGTGGTCAAGGGGCAGGGGTTAGGGAAGCTAGTCCTAACCACACGTGGCTTCAGACCCCACATTAATGCTAGTTTATACTGTCAAGTCGGCATGAGAAAAACTTCAGTTGCCTAATTTGCTGGTCTCCTGCTATTTTATTTAACCAGCACCACTTCAGAGGTCACAGAAAGTGCCCCGCCTGACTATAAGAGAAGAAAAGTCAGCACCATTTACTTTAAGTCAAAGGCACTCCCACTTTCTTTCAAAGATTTTTGAATTTATGTGCTTCTTCCCATAGAAAATTCAGTATGCCTGCCTGAGCTAGCAATACCATATGCTTCTGAGTCTATTGTTAGAACTTACAAAAATCTTAATATCTTAGTATGGAGCAAATGAATGGAAAATGTATGGTCCTTTGTATTTAATATGATGTTATTGATGCCATATCAACAAATCATGGGCTTTAGTTGTTTTTCAATAGGCAAGAGTGGTGTGGATATTCATAGTCTTTTACCCAGAACCCCTTGTGATCAATGGCATAAAATTCAGACCTAATTGTCTAGGCTAAGAAGTGGAATAAGAGGTTAAGGAACAGCTTTTCTTTATGTGAAGTTAACTAAATCTTCCAGAAATTAATCTTAATCTTATTAACACTATGGTTTTTTTTTTTAAAGTCAATTGAATGAGCTAAATGATGTAGGCAATGACCAAATAATCTAGAAACATATTTCGGATTAGCAATATATGGACAGGATTTCCAATCTCTGGATAAAGTTGGATATAATTTTATGATGTAATTAGTGTTACAAAATCCTCTCTCTAGTGAATTTAAACAATGACCTGGTGGTTATGTTAAACTTCTACTTTAAACAAAAAGTAGGCCTATACTTAGCTATACTTATGAACTCTTTTGGGGCCTGTTACTAATATAACCAAAGTGAATTTTTAATAAACTATTAAAATGCCTGAGCATCATTAGCTGATATTAAAATGTTTCTAATGCTAAAGGATTAGGAATCTTAGGGAAGTCAAAAGAGATTTCAAAGAGCTCACTGAGCCAGAAAATGAAATCATATCATTTGATGCCAAAGACACTACAGTGGGATCCACCTATTTATTTCAACTTCCACTAACTCAGCTTCTGTCAGATTGCATGCAAAGCATATTATTTAATAAGTTTCTTGACTTTGCATTCACTGTCATTTAAGGTTGGTCAGGATTCAGTATATTATCTGGGTCTCATAACTACATGAGAAGATTTAAAAGAATAATATATTCTTCAATACTTTCTTATTGAATCCCACTAAATAGTTCATTACCATCTAGGCTAGGTCACCACTAAGTGTACACAATTCTGACAAATGGTACCCTAGAACTTCATTTCTTCTCAGTCATGGCCACTGGCTTTTGCTAGATATAACAAACAGCTTCTGGTCTTTGTTAAATGGCCATACTTGAAACTATATCTAACAATATCACTTTAAGTGTTCAATACTTAAGGAATGATTGAATATGGCAGGCTAAATCTTCATGTTACAAATATAAGCATCATTTTGTAATAGTTTGCCATACTGGAAAACCATTAATACCCCTACAACTATCCCCAGGAAACTCTTCAGTTCTAACGTGCCAAAAAGCTTTTAAAGGAAAAGTACTGGGGCAGCTAGGTGGTACAGTAGATAGAGCACCAGCCCTGGAGTCAGCAGGGCTTGAGTTCAAATGTGACCTCAGATACTTATTAGCTGTGTGACCCTGGGCAAGTCACTTAACCCCAACTGCCTCCCCAGAAAAATCTAAAGAAAAAGTACCCTATCTCAAAACTCTGCCAGTTAATTCCTTGAACAACTGATTAGATTTCTTTTCTCAGCCTGAATACGAACTTTGCCAAAGCAAAGGCCTAAATACTTTCACCCTTTCCCCATAAACTGAAGAGTTGATATTTACCTCTAGACTTTGTGATGGGCATAAATGACCTAGCATTACTAAGGCTGGTCTGGAATCCATTCAGCTGTTCTTCTGTGGAGGCCGTCCTAGCACACAAAAGAACCTCATTAGGGCTAAAAATGTGAAAATGGAAAGGCTGTCACAAACCTACAGTCTCAATTCTCTGCCTACAAAACTCTTATATAACACTTGTCTTAATGAGGTCCAGAAATGATTGTTTGCTTTTATATAAACTTATTCAGGAGAAGGATACAGCATTTATATTTGAAATTTCAGATGTGGGAGCCACATAAAACACACTAGTGAAGCTAAGAAAATCCAACCGTTGATTTGCTCAGACCCTAAAGGCTCCTGCTAAACCTTATTCCACCCGATACTCAGCATCCTCTTAATGTCCACATTCAGTTTGTACTCTGCTAATCTGCTCTTGCTCATGTGTTGCTTTGTGAGTGGTTCTCCTCTGGTTTTCTGAATGTGCACTTGCTCTATTTTCTCTGCTAGACTATCAGTTCATTTGGGAGCTGGCAGTTTAATTCTTCCACAGCTTGTACATAGTATGCTCAATAAATATTGTTGAAAGAATGCCTTTTGAGAGAACTTCAAAGAAAAACAAAAAAGAGCTGGAAGAAAATAATAAGGAAACTTATTTGCACATCTTTAAGTGCCACATAAACATGAACTGTGAGTTGCGACATGGAACACCAAGGTTAGGGTAAACTTGCTGTAGATAAAAAGGAGATACTACTTAATACTAACCTTTCCTATTTAATGAAACCTGAAAATCTCCAAATTCCCCTTCTCCTTGTTTGATTTCAAAAAAAAACAAAGAAACATTTGATTCTATATTAAAATTATTTTCTCCCAAAAAATGAGACAGAGGGTATAAGATGAGTCAGTGAGTAAAGTTTTCCTTGAATAAATTTAAACTAAGTAGTAGGAGATTTTTGTTTAGGAAAATATTAATATATCTCTATTCATACATATATTCATATATGTTTAAATATACATATACAAACATACATAATAAATATATTTGCATGTGTATCTATATGTATCTATTTAATTTTTAAAAACCTAATATATATTATAGTGAAAAAGCAAAAGCAAGCAATAACATGAAGAAGAGAATGTGCAGAGGGAGACGTGCCAAAGTTACAGAACCAGCATTCTGAATCAAGTTTCAGGTTTCAGATCTGTCAGGAGTCCCCTTAAAAATAAATTACAAAAAGACTATTTATAAACAGAGATGAAATGTAATTTCTTCTCAGGTGCCTATGTAGTACTGTGCAAACTAAAGACCAGTCACATACATATATATCTCACAAATATAAACAAATACATTTTTATAAAATTGTATGCACATAAAACATATTTCACATATGTGAAATATATATATAACACATAAAGTATGTATATGTATACATGTATGTATACACAAACACTCTTTTGCATATTGCTAAGTTACGCTGACTTAAAATGATTACTGAATTGTGTATTTCTCCTTTGTAGTCACTTCATAAGCTTAGTAGAACAGATTGGATTCTACTGTGTCTTGAGCATTACTGACAATTCCTAATACAAAACCTAATACTGACGCTAATAATGTGAAAGAGTACTTAGGCAAGATGGCGGCGTAGGTGCAGCAATGTACCACAGCTCTCACATAGCCCCCTCAAATATCCATAAAATATGACTCTAAACCAACTTTAGGGCTCTAAAACTCACACAAATATACCTCCCGCTGAAGGCAGCTCAGCAGGAAGAGATTATCTCAGCGCTGGGAGCTGAAACCAGCCCAGCCAGAAACCGTGGCTTGGCCTGGGCGGGGGAAGGGGGGCAGGGGAGGTGGCCAGGATGAGCTGCAGCTGGAGCTTCAGGAGAGTGGATCAGAGGCAGCTGTGGCAGTTTCCAGAATTATCAAGCCATAAGAAACAAAGACTAGGTGAAAGGTCAGTGGATCTCAGCTAAACTTGGGGGAGAAAAGTGGTCCAGCCAAACTACCTCCAGGGCAAGGAAGCGGCAGAAGCAGAGAACTTGCAGTCACCTCCTTGTAGCTGCTTCAGAGCTCCCGGCCTGCAGACTGCAGGGGAGCCAAGTGATCATTCAGAGGCCAAGTGCTCTTGCATCAAGTGGCCTGGATCCGGATCGTGGTCTTGGGTGGTGGTCCTGGGGTGCGTTTTCAGTGAACCAAAGCTGGTGGGGGC
>CM053589.1:71807619-71888474 GCA_028646515.1 Pseudochirops corinnae | reverse complement strand
GCTGCCAAGAAGAAACAATTTGAATATTGTGGAAACACAATCAGGATAACACAGGATCCGGCAGTTTCTACATTAAGAAACCAAAGGGCCTGGAATATGATATTCCAGAGATCAAAGGAGCTAGGATTAAAACCAAGAATCACCTACCCAGAAAAACTGAGTATAATGTTTCAGGGGAAAATATAGGTCATTCAGTGAGGTGGAGGACTTCCAAGCTTTTTTTTTTTTTGCCTTTGTTTTTTTTGGAGGGGGGAAGGTAGGACAATTGGGATTAAGTGATTTGCCCAAGGTAACACAGCTAATTTGTGTGTGTGTGTGTGTGTGTGTGTGTGTGTGTTAAGTGTCTGAGGCCAGATTTGAACTCAGGTTCTCCTGACTCCAGGGCCAGTGTGCCGCCTAGCTGCCCCAAGGTGGAAAATTCTAATGGAAGGAGCATGAAAGTGCTCACATTTGTCTAAGTCCCCATACTCTCTCCATTCAGGAGATGCCCATTCACTAGGAATATAAAATAAACGTAATGAAAACCTTCCTGATTTTCCAATTAATAGTGTTTATTTCTAGATTAAGCATGTTTCTCACAGGATGATGAGTCTTCCTGACTCCAGGCCCAGCTCTCTAGCTCCTACACCACCTATCTGCTCTGAATCTTGCTTCAATTAACTCACTAACTGAGTGACCCTAGGCAAATCACTTATCCTCTGTATGCTTTAGTTTCCTCATTTATAAAATTAGGAGGCTGGATTTAAAGGCCTCTAAGACTATTTCCCCCTCCAGTTCTAAATCTTTGGTCCTATGATCAACTAAGTAACAGACAAGATGCAATCCGCATTGGTGAAGGAGTTCAAGGGAGTGACCACTTGGGTTATTCCCCAGCTGAGGAAATCAAGGCCCTTTGTATGCTTTCAACCATAGGATCCCACAGCTAGTCTCGGATTTAGTGAAGTCCATACCAATCACATCCTGGGCATCAGTCACTGTGGATGGGGCAGAGGCAAATATGGTTAGGAGCGGACAGAAGTAACCATCCCTGCCAGTCAGAGAAAGGGGAAGAAGGCTCACCTCTGTGCAGAAGCCATTCCCGAACTGTGTCAGTGACATCAAAGGACAGCCATTCAGCTGTGCCTCGAGTGGGCAGGTTCTTGCCACTGATGTAACGCTGTTTGGCGATGTGCTCATCAGGCCGCAGGATCTGTGGGGCAGAGAGGGGAGTGAGCTCTCACCCAATCAATCCACATTTATCAATGCCCTACCGTTTTCCAGGCACTGGCCTAAGTCTCAGGGATACAGAGAGAGGCAAAAGACAGACCCTTCCCTTAAGGAGTCCACAATCTAACGAGGGAAACAAGGAAGAGGCAAATATATACAAACAAGCTATATACAGGATAAATAGGAAATAATAGAGCTGGGAGATAGGACAATCCATCTGATGAGGGGGTATTTGGTGGGTTTTTCCCCTTAAAAACATCATTTATTTATTATTTTTAGTTTCCCACATTTACTTCCATAAGATTTTGAGTTCTAGATTTTCTCCCCCTCTTTTCCCTTCCCCCTCCTAAGACAGCATGCAATCTAACCTAGGCTCCACATATACATTCACATTAAACATATTTTTGCATCAGTCATGTTGTAAAGAAGAATTAGATCCAATGAGAGAAACCACAAGAAAGAAGAAACAAAAAATAGAAAATAAGTAGTATACTTCTATCTGCATTCAGACTCCATAGTTCCTTTTCTGAGTGTGGATTTCTGGATTTCCCAAAGTAAAGTACAGTAGATCCTTGGTTTACAAGTAAACTGGTTTATGTATGCTTTGCTGGACAAGGAAAAATTTTTGCAAAATCTGTCTTGCAGGATGAGCAAAAATTTGCAGTACAAACATCATGTTTGGACTTGAACAGCTCACAAAGGGATGACACTCAACTAGGGCAATGGGTTTTTTTGCTTTCATATGTCGAACAAAGGAAGCTCAGGTATACCACCTAACTGGCCTCATTTGGCCTTGACCATGAAGGCAGCATTGTGTGCTCTTAACAGCACTATTACAAGTGTGTTCACATGTGCTTGTGTACATATAGTAGTACTTTGCATAAAAGTGCACAGTAGTGACTGTGATCTACAACAATATTTGTAACAACGGATCCAATGAAGAAGATTGTGCAAGGTTCAAAGAAGAAGGAGACCATTATGTTGGAAATGAAAAAAAGAAATCATTGAGAAGCACGAATGTGGTGTGACTGAAAAAGAACCAGTTGTCGGTGAAATCATGTCTTTGGGCAAGACCCTGGGACTGGAGGTGAATGCTGAAGACACTCGCGTGGTGGTGGAGGATCACAGTCAGGAGCTAAGGGGGGTCGAGCTGATGGATCTGCATGAGGAGCAGCAGGGAGAGGTTGGGGAGGATGTCTCGTCTGAGGAGGAGGTTGAGGGGTCGGAGGAATCCCTCGCATCAGGTGAGATTAGGAAGGCTTGTCAGATGTGGGAAAAGGTGCAAAATTTTGTTGAAAAACATCACCCAGATAAGGGCTGTAGAGGGAGCCCCGAATATTTTTAACGATAATGTAATGTCACATTTCCATTACATTCTGAAAAAACGTCCAAACGTACAGAAAAAACGATCCGTGAATCAAAACATGAAAATGATTCTAAAAACAAACAATAAGTGAAGGCAGGAGCGTTAGTCTTCCTTTTAGTGAAAATGGCATAAGAGAGAACACTCCCGACACTGAAATCCGCGATCTTCTCATGGAAGGAGATTCTCCTTCCAAGCCCTAACCCTTCCTCCTCCTCCTCCTCCTCCTCCCTCTCGTCTCCCTCATGCCAGCCATGACTCTTCTCAAAAGTAAAGTGCAGGTTAATCTGTTTTATTTTCGGTTTATATTGTGTACTAATCATTGCTATTGTGTTTCAGGTGCATCAGGGACAAAAAAACTTACTTAAAATTATAAATAATTATTTTTATATGAATATTTTGGGGGATATGGTACCGACCATCTAACTTTACATTATTTCCTATGGGAAAATTCGCTTTGCAATATGAACAAATCACATGACGAACAGAATCTTGGAATGAATTAAGTTTGTAAACCGAGGTTCTACTGTACTTAGCACTGCCCCCTGCTGCAAGTAGGTGCTTAATAAATGCTTGTTCCCCCCTTTTCTACTCCCATCAATCAATCAACATTTATTAAGCACCTACTCTGTGCCAAGTCTCTACTTTGTATTTATACAAATAAAAGAACAATCACTGCCCTCAAGGAGTTCACATTCTATGGAGAGGCAGGAAATATGTATGTTTATGTGTGTGCACACACATATATGTATACATATATACACACTTATATACATGTGTGAACATATATACATACACATACAGGCAGCGAGGTGGTGAAGTCGATAGAATGATGGGCCGGGGGTCAGGAAGGCCTGAGTTCAAATCCAGCCTCAGATACTGACTAGCTAGCTGTGTGACCCTGGGCAACTCATTTAACCCTGTTTACCTCAGTTTCCTCATCTGTAAAATGAGCTAGAGAAAGAATGGCACCTCATTCCAAGTATCTTTGCAAAGAAAACCCCAAAGGGGGGTCATGAAAAGTTGGACACAACTCACCACCAACAACATATGCTCACACCTCTATTAAAAGTGTGCAGAATAAATACAAAGAGAATACATTCAAAGTGGATACATGGGCAGTAGTTTGAGAGGGAAAGCATTCATGTTTGGGGAAGGATCAAGAAAGGCTTCACGTACAAGGTGATGTTTGTGCCACATCTTGGATAATAATAATAATAGCTACCACATAAAGTACTTTGAGATTTTTTTTTTTGGAGGGGGGAAGGCAGGGCAATTGGTGTTAAGTGACTTGCCCAAGGTCACATGGCTAGTGTTAAGTGTCTGAGGTCAAATTAGAACTCAGGTCCCCCTGACTCCACGGCCGGGGCTCTATTCACTGCCCCACCTAGCTACCCAGTCTTAGCTTTCTTGCTAACTAGCTTGTGACCTCAAGAAAATTATAACCTACCTGGCCCCCCATTTTTTCCTCTTCAAACAAATGGGGATAATACCATTTGTCTTACATGCCTTATGAGACCGTTTTTGATAGTCAGTTGGAAGTGACCACAAAGGCCATCTAGTCTAATACCTTCATTTTTACAGATGAAGAAACTGAGGCCTGATAAAGTTTAATTACCTGACCAAGTTTCAGAGAGGGAGTAAGTGCCAGAGATGGTACTGGAATGGAGATCTGACTTCTTGCATTTTAGCACCCTCTGCCATTTGTGGAAGTTAGGGGCTTATGATTTTTCTCACATATCTAGATCCATCCTGACATTTTTGAGGCTGCTAGCAATCAGGGAGTAAAAGAATATGGTAGCTCTCTTCCAAATGGGACAATGTTGGGGTAGCTGGGTGGTACACCGAGTAGAGCATGGGCCTTGGAGTCAGGAGGATCTGAGTTCAAATCCAACCTCAGACACTTAACACTTACTAGCTGTGTTAACTTGGGCAAGTCACTTAACCCCTCCAAAAAGAGCAAAGAATAAAAATTTTTAAAAAAATCAAATTGAACAATGTCGTTTACCACTTAGGGGAAAACCTCTCAGTCGTCAGGGAAGGAACTTTGCTACCAGTGATGGGAGGAGGGACAGGAGGGGCTAGGTGTTCACCTGAAAGAGTTCGATTCTCTGCTCCGTCCGTTTGGAGCTGGGGTTGGGCACTCTCAAGACTCGGAATTCAGCTCGGAATAAGTTGGTTCCATTCTTCTCCACTGAGGATACATTGAAGCGGAAAACCTTGGAGGTAATCCCTTTGGGACACACACTCAGCTCGTCTAGGAGGGAAAGGCAAAGGAAGTGAGTTTGGATGTTAGGAAACCATCATAGCCTCTGCAGAGGTCACTGATCCAGTGTCCTCCACTGGACCAGAAAAGTCTCTACCCTTGCACCCCTCTGCCCAAGACCACCAAGGGACTTGAGGACTTTGGCCTAAGGAAGAAGACATTAAAAGATTCTGGAAGGCATTGAGATCAAACATTTGGGAAATGTAGCATCAACAGCAGAGTTGAGACGTCTGTGGCCAAAGGAGACTCTCCGTATTGTTTACCCAGGAAATTTAAAAAAAATTCCTTGAGTCACTATGTCCTCCCCCATTCCCCCCTCCTCAAATCTGCACCATCCTTTCATCATACTCATTATCATTCATATCTGGCCCCTTATCTTCAGCCTGATTCCTTTGCCTTTAGGAAATTCACTGTCTACAGAGATATCTCTTATCCCCTTTAACAATTCAAACAAAGGGAAAACAGAGCTGTTTGGAGTGTTCCAGGGCACCAAATTCAGTTTTGCCATGCTGCAGTAATTGTACCAGCTGTGTGGCCCTGGGCCAATCATTTAAATTCTGTTTCTCATCTATACAATTAGAGGCTAGATTCCATAGCCTTTAACATTGGTACCAGATTCCTCCTCCCTGAGTTTCACAGAGGTGCAACCACCCCTGGGCCACCAACCCCAGGGACCTCAAGCCCTCTATAACCATGCTGCCCCTCTCCTTTCCAATTTCCATGGGGATCAGGATTGGACTCTCTGAGAGACTAGTGCCTCCTCTCCTGTCATAAGTACATTGCCAGACTGTCCTGCTCATGTCCCGTGCCAACTCTCATTTCCTCTAAGTACAAATATCTGGGCGAATTGTTTCACTTTTCTGAGTTTCAGTTCCTCTTCTGTCAAATGATGGGATTGGGTTCCATATGTTCTAATATCCATTTTAGCTCTAAATCTATAACCTTTTAGGCTATTCCTAGGCCAAACAGGGCTCTGATTATATAGAAAAGGACTCTCAAGTCCTTTTTTTTTTTTTTTTGTTATCGTTGTTGTTTTCTTTTTGGAGGGGGAAAGGTAGGGCAAATTGGGGTTAAGTGACTTGCCCAAGGTCACATGGCTAGTCTTGTGTTAAGTGTCTGAGGCTAGATTTGAACTCAGGTCCTCCTGACTCCAGGACCGGTGCTCTATTCACGCACCACCTAACCACTCCTCAAATCCTTTTGTTAATGACTCCCATTTACCTGGGATTAGCTTGCCAATGGGTTGCCATTTCTTCAAGGATCTTCCAATTATAACTAATTTATGTATCACTTTCCCATTTAAAATGTGACTCCTCCCCAACAACCCCGGGGGACATACAGAGTGGAAGTAGTATTATTCCCATTATATAGGTAAGGAAAGCGAGGCTCAGTGTTTAAGCAACTCACCTAAGGTTATAGATCTAGTAAGTGGTGGAGCTGGACACCCAAGGTACACAAGTCATCTGGCTGCTGTTTAACAGCATGGAATCTTGGAGATGTGACATACAGGTTCAATGCTCTTTCTATGCAACCACACTGTCACAGGCAGGGCTATAGTATACTCTACCGGAGGCAGCTCACGGCTTAGTGGATAGAGTACTGGGCCTGGAGTCAGGAAGGCCCTAGTTTAAAGCTGACTTCAGACACATGCTAGCTATGTGACTCTGGGCAAATCACTTAACACTATGTCTTAGCTTCTTCTTCAGGAAATTGGGGATAGAGAAACTGAGGGTCTTCCCCTCCCTGACTGATTCTTTTGTGAAGGCAAAGTAGACCATCTTTTACCTCACTTCTTACTTAGTCTTTAACTACTGAATGGGTGTTGCCTCAGACAAACTGAGACCTGGGAAAGACCTCAGCTTAAAAAGACCAAGGTCTCCCACTGCATCCAGGCCATCTCCAGTCATTTCAACCTTTGTCTTGCCATGGACTCAGATAATTCTGGAAGAGACAGTGAGGCTGATGACTTTGCAAAGCTCTGCCTCACTTAAATCCAATTCACTTACAAGTCAAGACATTACAGGGTGATTGATGTCATTGGCCCTCTTCTGGAATGAATGATGCACAACAACAACAAATTTGGGATAATAGTAGCCCCTACTTCCCAGGGCTGTGAGGTTCAAATGTCCTGTGCTTAGTATACTGCCTGACACTTAGTAGGCATCTAATAAATATTTATTCCCTCTTCTTCCCCCCACTGCAGTCCTATGCCTTTTAAAGATAGGATTTGGCTCCTTTCTCCCAGCATCTTTTTTTTCTGTTCTCATCCATTAGGTTCTCATTAAGAGACACTTTGGGTCTCTAAAAAGAATTAAAACAGCCGAAATGATCATGACTAAACTTGATCCCAAAGAAGAGATGTAAAATATTTCCCAACTCTGCTTTGCAGAAGTGATGCACTGTTTATGCATCAGTCTTTTTCAATAGATCACTTAGTCTTGCTGAATTATTTTTCCCCTCTAGTTTTACTCTTGGATATAAGGGAGGGCTCTCTGGGAGAGAGGAGGAAGAAACACTTTGAAAGATACAGGTGATAAAAAAAAAACCCAAAAGATATCAATAAAATTATTTTACTTTTAATTTTAAGAGAGTTAAAGCAGCCAATAAGAATAGCTGCCATTCATAGCACCTCCTGTGTGCCAGTGCTGAGGCCTTACAAATATTATCCCCCTTGATCTTCACAATAATCCCAGGAGGTAGGTATAATACCCATTTTGCAGTTGAGGAAACTGAGGCAAGCAGAGTTAAAGTGACTTGCCCAAAGTCACACAGCTAGTAAGTGTCTGAGACTGGATTTGAACTCAGGTCTTCCTAACTTCACACCCAGCATTCTACATACCATACCTCCTAGTTGTCTTTTCCCATACTTCTCTAGCTGAGAGGGAGAAAAATGGCAATGAATCTTTTCTGTTCTGATTTCATTTTTCACCTCAGGATCTAATCGATCAACAAGCATTTAGTGACTATTATGAGCTGGGAATGAGAGATGGAAATTTATATTCTATATGTCTACGCAGCATTAACAACACAAGACAAGCATTGGGAAGAGTTGTGGTTGTCTAGTTGCTTTAGTTGTGCCTGGCTCTTTTCGTGACCACATTTGGGGTTTTCTTGGCAAAAACCAGTAAGTGTCTGAGGCCAGATTTGAACTCAGGAAGATGACTCTTCCTGATTCCAGGCCTGGCTCTCTATCCACTGTGCCACCTGGCTGCCCTTCTGTACAGACCATTCAGGATACTCAAAAATGACATTTAAACTCAGGGACACAGATCCAACACAGAAGGGAGCCTGAATCATCACTGAGAGCTGGAAGACACCTTAGCAGGCCATCTGGTCCAGCCCCCTCCTTTCACACAGGAGAAAACTGAGGTTCACAGAGCATGATTTGCCCAGTGTCACACAGACAGCAGAGCCTGTAATTGAACCCAGGTTTTTGGACTATGGGCATCTAGGTGGTGAAGCAGATAGAGCACCTGACCTGGAGTCAAGAGATTCATCTTCCCAAGTTCAAATCTGGCCTCAGGCATTTACTAGCTGTGTGACCTTGGGAGAGTCACTTAACCCTCTTTGCCTCAGTTTCCTTATCTAGAAAATGAGCTAAAGAAGGAAATGGCCAACCACTCCAGTATCCTTGCCAAGAAAACCCAAAATGGGATCAAAAAGAGTTGGACACGACTGAGAACAACTGAACACCTTCTGACTATAAATTCAGTGTTTTGTCCACTGTACCATCCTGCCAATGGTTCCACAATCTTATTGAATAATTCCAAGGGTGATGGTGGTAGGATGTTAGTTATTGTGATTTACTAGAGAAAGAATTGGCAATGAGAAAATGAGTTTGTTATATCAATAAAAATAGTTTTTTTGCTTTTTTTTTTTGGAGGGGGGAGGGCAGGGCAATTGGGGTTAAGTGACTTGCCCAAGGTCACACAACTAGTAAGTGTCAAGTGTCTGAGGCTGGATTTGAACCCAGGTCCTCCTGATGCCAGGACCAGTGCTCCACGCCACCTAGCCGCCCCATAAAAATTATTTTTATTTTAATTTTTTTAAAAGAGCTAAAGCAGCAAATAATCGTAGCTGCCATTCAAAGCATCTACTGTGCGCCAGTAGTTTACAAAGATTATCTCATTTGACCTTTACAATGACCCCAAGAGATCTTCAAGAAAAGATGTATACATCTGGAAATTTCCATTTGGTCGTTCTGACATTGGTCCTTTAAAAATCAATGAACCAGATATTAAGAAAAACAAATGTATAACTGTTGAGAGGATAATGAAATCAGGATTTCAATTCATGTTGAAAGAAAAATTATGCCAAGTATAGCCTGTAATCACTTTAGGTAAAATTATAAACGTTTTTATACTTGTGTATTGAGATAAGGAGATGATAGTGTCCCTAAAAATCTCTGTGCAAGTTTTTCAAGCTATTAAAGCTTAAAATTTGCACTAAGACTTTTGAGACACCCTATGTATAAACCATTTCAGAAACCTTAAGGGGTTTTATGAGGGTAAGCCATTATTACTATTACTGATGTGATTCATGTATATTCATGTTTCCTTAGTCAAGGGGCATGCATTTAAAGCTGGGAAAGACCTCAGAGGAGACCTAGGCCAATCCCTTCACTTTACAGATAAGGAATCTTTGGTTAAGTGAATTGATCTAAGTCCCACACTTAATAGAGACAGGATTCGAACCTAGGGCTTGTGACTCCAAATCTTTCCCCTGTGTCATGATGTCTCCCCATAATATTCAGCCTCATAATGGTGTGTCTGGGACATAGGCACAGAGTAATAAGTCTGGGGTTTGCCAAGGCTAAGAATCATTCTGGAAGAGGAAGTAAAGAATGTGTTGTTATAATGTGCAAAGCAGCTAAGTGGTGTGAGAGCCCTGGGCCTGGAGTCAGGAAGACCTGAATTCAAATCCCGTCTCAGACAGTTAATACTGAATAACCCTGAGCAAGTTTCCTTACCTCTGCCTGCCTCAGTTCCCTCATCTGTAAACTGGGCATAATAATAGCATCTACCTCACAAGGGCATTGTGAGGATCAAATGAGATAATAATTGTGACGTTCTTAGCACAGTGTGCAGCACAGGGTAAACATTATACAACTGCTTACTTACTACTGTGTAATTATGTTTATTATTATATGTAATGCAATCATGTTGTATTATAATATATTAAACTGTATATCATATGTGACATAGTATGTATGATATGTTATTACATATTATATTATCTAAGGGGTCTAACACTGAAGAAAGAGAAATGTGGGACCCAGTGAATTCGGAACCCCAGCAAGTAAATAATGTGGAAATGTTTGGCTGATATAAACAACATGTAAATTATAAACGACAGTCATTGCTGGTTTTCCTTCAGACATCCAATTAAGCGGCAAAAAATTATATACCGCTCACACTTATACAGCATTTTTAAGATTTGCAAAGCATTTCCAATATTCTTACTTCTCACAACCTTGAGAGGCAGATGCTATTATTATCTTCATTTCACAGTCAAAGAAACAGATTCAGGGAATGTAAAGGACTTGCACCTGGTCACAGAGCTAGGAAATGTCTGAGGTAGGATCTGAACCCGTGTCTGGAAGACTCTGAGTCTAACACTTCATGTACCGTGCCTCCCGTGGCATCTAAGAAGGACACTAGTTAGAATCAGTATTCTCCAGGCTCTCTCTGTAGCCTTCTTTGCTCTCTCTACAAACTTCCTTGGAGATCTCATCGGCTCCCAAGGGCTCCATTATTATCTCTATATAAATGACTCCCAAATTGATGAATCTGATCTGAATAGCTCTTAAACTCTAGTCATACGTTGTTAACCATCTTCTGGATATTGTGTTTGTGCGTATATATGCTTCTCTGTGTGTGTGCACACACCCCATAGACATTTCGAACTCACCAGTCTAAAACAGAATTCAGTATCTTCCCTCCTCCCTCTTCCCCTGACACTCCTCCAAACTTCCCAATTTCTCCCAGCTTTGTAACTCTGAAGTCATCCTTTTTTCTTCCCTCCTCCTCTTCTTTGCTTGGGGTGGATGAGACAAGAGTAACTGAGCAGAAAAGGGGCAAAGTTTCTCAATTTTTACCTTGTTTCTTGCTTTCTCTTTGAGGGAGAATGACCTCCACATTGGAAATGCCCAATAGAAAGCTGATATTCAAGATAAGAAAGGTGATGGTAGGAGAGCAGCTGGCTGCCTTGCCAGAATTCAAGTCACCTGCCCAGAAGAATGCCATCCTCATGTGGAGAAAGAAATGGTAGATAGGACTGCCGGATCACTCACTACCTGCGTGCTACTCTTTATTCGTGTTTTGTATGTACTTGACAATGGATGGATGGTACAATGAAGTGAATAGGGAACACAACCCTTACAGTCAGGATAGACCTAAGTTCAAATCTGACCTCAGACACTTACTAGCGGTGTGATCCTGGGCAAGCCACTTGCCTTGATATCCTCATCTGTAAAATGGGGATGAGATCATATTTGTAAAGCACTACCTAGGTCTGTCTGTCTCCCCTTTACCTACTCCCCCTTTCTCATTTTTCTTGTTCTTTCTCCCTGTTACTCTCTCTCCCTCCTTTTCTCCTTTGTCCATTTTTTTCTAGCTCTTGCTCCCTATTACTGTCTTTTATTCTCAACCCCTCCCAATCTCTCTCTCTCTCCCTCTCTCTCTCTCTCTCTCTCTCTCTCTCTCTCTCGTTGATCTCATCATAGGTTCAACTCTCACACAGCTTGTGTCTCTTCTGAGCTACACCCTGACCTCAGCAATTGTCTGCTGGGTATCTCCAGGTGGTTTTTCCCCTAAACTTTTCCTTCAGTCCCTAACTTCCCTATTTCTGTGAAGGGTGCTCACCATCCTTCTTTCAGTCCCTCAGATTCACAACCTCAGAGTCAGCCTGTTCTCTTCCCTCCCCTTCAGCTCCAATCACTTGCCAAGTCTTGTGGTTTCTACCTCCACAATATATTTCCCATCCATTCCTTTCTCTTTACTCACAAAGTCTCTATCGCAGTCCAGGACCTCATCAGCTCTTTCTCAGATTATTGGAGCAGCCTCCAAATTGGTCTCCCGGATTCCAGTTTCTACCCTCTCCCATCAATCCTTCCCACAGCTATCACACTGAAAGACAGTCAGACCACATCACTCATTACCCTATGGCTCCACCTTACCTCTAGGAAAAAATACTTATCCCTTTGCCTTCTCAACAGCTTACCCTTCCAGGCTTTTGGCCCATCATTCTCCTTCAGGCCTTCCAGATTAGCCTGCCTGTTACTGCCTCTCCTGGGGCCATTGTCCACTGTTTACGTGGAGACCCTCTCCTCTGTGTCTATTCTGATGCCTGTACCATGCAGGACCCTCCACACTTCCCATCTCTGTGCCCTTGCAAAGGCCATCCTCCAGGTCTGTAATGTACTCTTGTCAATTCCACCTTGAAAATTCCCTTAGATTCCTTCAAAAACTTGCTCAATTATCACTCCTTTATTAAATCTACCCAGATCCCCCCAGTTGTTAGTGACCCTATAAGACACTTTGTACATATTTTGTATTCAATTTTTTATGTTTGTTGTTCCCTCTCCACCAGGAGAATGTAAGCTCTCTGAAGGTAGGAACTATTTCATTTTTGCCTTTGAATCTCCAGCGCTATAAGAATCTCCATATAATAAATACTTATGTGCTTGTTGGATAAGAGTGAATGAATCATAAATTCTCCCTCTGTTCAGATGTTTCCTAATTGCAGAATGTTTTCATATAACCGAATGCTATAAGCATTAGCAGTCTTTGCCAAATACAGATATTTACAAATCAGAAATATGATTTCCTCCACCACCACTATAGGCATTAAACATGTATAAAGGAATTATAATGAATATTACAAAGAAACTGGGAAAGGGGCATGTCCTTTCCCACAGTTTAAAAATGGTGAAGAAATCTGAGGATACTCTTCCGAGTTCCCATATGTAGAGCTAAAGACCAATATAAAAGACATCTTCTCAGCTGACACATATCTTTTCTGGCAGGACAAGTCTATCTAAGTCATCTAAGATAATCACCTGGGATGGGGGAGGGGTAGGATTCTTCATTTAAAAAAAAGTAAAGAAAGTCCTTTGTTTAGCTTTGGACGAGAAAAAGAGTTTGTGGCAGTCTGAAGCACCAGATCAAAATGGGCAGTGATGAGAAAGCAAAACACTTACAAATTTTATTCCTTCCTTCCCTCCCTCCTTCCCTCTTTTTTTCCTCCTTTCCTTACTTCTCTCTTTCCTTCCTTCCTTTCCTTCTTTCCTTCCTTCTTTCCTTCCTTCCTTTCTTCTTTCCCTCTTCTCTTCCTCCCTCCCTTCCTTTCCCTCCTTCCTTCTTCCCTCCTTCTCCTTACCATTTTCCTTCCTTTTTTCCCCTTTCCTTCCTTTCCTCCCTCCCTTCCTCCCCTCTTTTCTCTCTTTCCCTCTCTTCCTCTTTCTCTCCCTCTCTCTTCCTCCCTTTCTTCTTCCCTCCTTCTCCCTCCCTTCATCCTTATTTCTTTCCTTTCTTCCCTTCTCCCTCTTTCCTTCCTTTCCTCCTCCTTCCTTCTTTTCCACCCTTCCTTCTTTCCCTCTTCCTTGCTTCCTCCCTCCCTTCCTTCCACACTCCAATGTCTCAAATATGCACTTGGATAAGATCCCAAAGACTGAAAACAGGAGGGGGCAGAGACTTGTAATGGTTCTTACAGAAAATATTCCTGTTCAGAGTTAGTTGACTTAGATAAATTCTGAGGTTCTCCCAACTCTGAGAGTCTAGGATTCTCACTAGAAGTGATATCATCCTTTCCTGTCACTATATGTAATATGTAATTCTCAGTTTTTTCAGAATTTTCAGCTCTCCTATGGCATATGCCCTATTAAGAATGCCTATGCACACCCTTTGATCCAGCAGTTCCACTCCTAGGTCTGTATCCCAAAGAGATAATAAAAAAGGGAAAAGGCCCCACATGTATAAAATTATTTATAGCAGCTCTTTTTGTGGTGGCAAAAATTGGAAATTGAGAGGATGTCCAACAATTGGGGAATGGATGAACAAATTGTATTTGAATGTAATAGAATACTACCTTGCTATTAGAAAAGGTGAGCAGGCAGACTTCAGAAAAACCTAGAAGGACTTACATGAACTGATGCTGAGTGAAGTGAACAGAACCAGGAGAACATTGTACACAGTAACAGCAACTGTGTGTGATGATCAAGTATGATACATTTAGCTCTTCTCAGCAATGCAGTGATCTAAGATAGTTCCAAAAGACTTGAGATGGAAAATGCTATCCATATTCAGAGAAAGAACTATGGAGTCTGAATGCAGATAAAAGCATACTATTTTCACTTTTTTGTGTTTTTTGGTTTTTGTGGGTTTTCCCTTTTGTTCTGTTTCTTCTTTCACAACATGACTAACTTGGAAATATATTTACATGACTGCACATGTATAAGCTATTATCAAATTGCTTGCTGTTTTGGGGAGGGGGGATGAGAGGGAGGGAGAAAAAATTTTGAAACTCAAAATCTTATAAAAAATGAATGTTGAAAACTATCCTTACATGTAATTAGAAAAAATAAAATACTATTTAGGAAAAAAAAAAGGGTGTCTTCCATAACATTCTTCTCACAACTGTCAATTACCCACTTTTTTGCTCTTTCTCTCCTGTTTCTTCAGCTACAGATAAAAGCAGATCAGCAGTTGGATCTACTCTAATTTCCACTTTTTGGTGCATTGCCATCTACCCCACCACTTCCCAAGTCCAAGAAGCTGGGGAGAATGCACTAGATTTGGCAGAATGCTTCTCTTTTGTACCTGGTCCAAACATACATTTTTCCCCCTTAATATCTGCTTTCCCATATCACCCCTGCTCCCCAACTCACTGTTTGTCATGTCAGCTCCATGAGGCTGCCATGACTTTCGCATGCATCATTGCACCCAAGAGAAGAGGATTGGAATGCACCCTCTATCTTCTCACCCCTGTTCCTGCTGCCCCTTTCCTGCAAAAGTCTACTGGATAAAGAAGGTGACTGGGAGAGAAGGAATGTAGGGAGTGAGACATGACCTCATCATCTCTCCTACAGTAACTCTGGCATCAAGGGCCTGCTGCCTGCTCTGTGCAGAACCTGGAAGCCTCTGGCAGGGACCGCTGCCATATCACCTCCATCCTGCATCAAGGCGGGGAGAGGAGGGGGAAGAGGGAATTGTCTGTCTCCAGGCCCTAAGTGACCGGTATCCGGCCCCATGCTCACCATCTGTCCTGCTTTTAGTTTTGCCTCATCTCTATCTGTTGGATTTCTTTGTAATTAATTAGTGAGTACCGTGTGTGTATGTGTTTTGTGTGTGTTTGTGTGTATATTTGTGTGTATTTGTGGTGCGTTTGTTGTGCATTTGTGTGTTTGTGCATGTGTGTGCATGTGTGTTTATTGTGTGTGTTTGTTGTGTGTCTGTGTGTATGTGCGTGTGCGTGTGTGTTTGTGTATGTGTGTGTGCATGTATATTTATTGTGTGTGTGTTTGGTGTGTGTGTGTGTGTGTGTGTGTGTGTGTGTGTGCGTGTTTCCATCTGGGGCTGCTTAGCACCTGATTGGCTGCTGTGCCTGGTCAGCCTCAGTATCACCTCTGCAGCTGTGGACTGGCTGCTCCTGCTGCATTTGCACCTGCAAGGCATTGCTGCAGAGGGCGGGGGTTCTGTTTAGCATCTGCCCCCTCCTGGGTGTGGACTCGGGGTCTCTTGAGGAGCATTCTGCATTGCTACTTACTCAGGGTTTATTTTACGTCTGCTCAGTGCTACCTACTGCTGGGTCTGCGGAACATCTGCTGGGTACCGTTCCATCCCTCTCCTTAGCATCAGGGTCACTGTCTAGCATCTGTTCTACATCTGCCGGTACCTTTGCCTCTCCTGGGGCCAGTTGTCCATTGTTTTACTTGGAGACTATCTAGGTGGTGCAATAGCTAGCGTGCTGGGCCTGTAGTCAGGAAGAATCATCTTCCTGAGTTCAAATTTGGCTTCGGACACTTATTAGCTGTGTCACCCTGGGCAGTTCACTTAACTCTGTTTGCCTCAGATTTCTCATCTGTAAAAATGAACTGGAGAAGGAAATGGCAAAACCACTCCAGTATCTCTGCCAAGAAACCCTCAAATGGGGTCACAGAGAGTAGGACACAACTGAAGACAACTGAACAAATGTCCTCTGTGTCTACTCTAATGCCTGTAATATGAAGATCTCGGCATTTGTGTCCATACCTTCCTCAGTTGCCGCTCTACACACACACACACACACACACACACACACACACACACACGGCCAGTCCAGCATCAGTATATACTGACTGTATGTGTGCCTCCTCTGGATCTGTTTATTCTTTTCCTGAATCTGCTTTTGTTCTCTTGTGTTCCTTTTTTTGTCTTTTTTGGAGGAGGAAGGCAGGGAAATTGGGGTTAAGTGACTTGCCTAAGGTCACATGGCTAGTGTGTGTCAAGTATGTGAGACTGGATTTGAACTCAGGTCCTCCTGACTCTAGGACCGGTGCTCTATTCACGGTACTACCTAGCCGCCACTCTTCTGTTTCTTACACAATCAGCTGATTAGTTTTTACTTATTTAACTTTGGCTAAAAGTCTGTAAAGCAGCAGGGAGAGGAACAGACCTGGAAGTCAGAGGATCTAAGTTTCAATCATGACTTTTCAGCCATTGGTCAACTCAATGACCTCTCTATCATTAGTTTTTTCACCTCTAAAATGAGGGATCTGAGCTAGACCTCTAATGCCCCTCCCAGCTCTGGATTTATGATCCTATAAAGTCTTTACTTTGTTCAGGGACGGATATTGTTCCTTGTGGAAGCAGCTAGGTGACTCAGTAGATAGAGCAACGGGCCTGGAATCAGGAAGAACTGAGTTCAAATGTGACCTCAGACATTCTTTAGCTGTGTGACCCTGAGCAAGTCACTTAAGTTCTGTTTGCCTTAATCCACTGCAGAAGGAAACAGCAAACCCTCCAGAATCTTTGCCAAGAAAATCCCATGGACAGTATTGACATGCTGTGGTCTATGGGATCACGAAGAGTTGGGCACAACTGAAGAACAACTGTTCCATATCCCACCTTCTACATTCTTAATTTTTGGGGGCGGCTAGGTGGCACAGTGAATAGACCACTGTCCCTGAAGTCAGGAGGACCTGAGTTCAAATAGAGTCTCAGACACTCAACACACTTACTAGCTGTGTGACCTTGGGCAAGTCACTTAACCTCAACTGCCTTGCCTGCCCCCCTCCAAAAAAAAATACATTCTTAATTATTATGCTTCTTCATTCTAATGTCCTCCTCTGTTAGGATTCCCTGTTTATCCTAGATAGAGCTTGTTTGCATATGTGTTTATTTAGCTCTACACTTTTAGCTGGTGAACTCCTTGAAGGCAGGGACTATCTTTTGCTTCTTTTTGTATCTTCAGCTTAACACGATGCCTGGCACATATTAGTTGTTTAATGAATGTTGGGTAATCAACACAAATACTCTCTCTCTCTCTCTCTCTCTCTCTCTCTCTCTCTCTCTCTCTCTCTCCTTCTTCCCTCTCCTCCACTGCCCTTTGATAACATCCCCATTTTTTCCCTTCAGTCTCAGTTTTACAACTGTTTTATAACAAACAATCCTTCTTGTCCAGCCCCCACCCCAACCCCTTCCTCTAGCCTCCAGACCCTTCCCCATCACTCCCTAGGATTTGGGATACAACAATACAGGTGTCACCTGGTACTGGAAATTCCAGACCCCCTAGGGAAGTATCAACGCCTGGAAGATGCCATGCATGCCCTGAGAGAGCCCAGGAGGGAGAAGACATCCTTTATGTCCAGAGCCTCAATTTGAGAAACTCCAGCCACATTGGAAGAGAGGTGTAGCCACAGAAAGCGGGAGTAAGAAAGCAGTAGCTGCAGCTTCCTCGGCTTGGCACGGGGAAGACCCTGAATCAGGCCTTCCTCTCCTTTAACAGCATTTGTGAACATTAAATGGAGACAAAATCCTCTTTTGCTCTCACCCTGCCCCCTCCCAAGGCATGAGGACATCCTTCTCTGAAGGCAGCGAGTGGGAGATATTTTCAGTTATTCTGCTGGTTCTCTTTAGTTCCCCCGCAAGGCCTCTCTGAATCACCAGTCTACAGGCAAGTCTGGCCCCTCAGACTCACAGATCTTCTCCATTCCCCCTTTTGAAACTTCTGAGTCTATCTGACTCCGTCCAGTTTGCCAGGATGTCAGGGACCATGAGGACACCTGCTGGTAGGATGGGCAAGCAGAGGTCTTACAAGTCCCTCACATCTGTGCCGGAGCTGTCAGTTTGTTTCCCGATGTCTGCCAGATTGCTTTCCCTTGTATTGGGATTTTCAAATTCCCTTTCTGTTAACACACATGACTTCCACACATGTACACACACGACTTCCACACATGTACACACACACACACAGAGGCATCAAAAATACAGACAACCCCTGGTTTCTAGCATACTGGCAATAAACACACACACACTCACACACACACACACACACACACACACGCACACACGCACACCCCTCCTCATCTCACCCACACCCAGGTCTGCCATACCGTTATACACATGAAAAGAACAAAGCATCTCACTGACATAAACAATGAAAAACAGGCCTGCTTTCCCTCAACAGACAAGTCTAGAAGATACCCATTTCACACCCATCAATCTTCCTCTCATCTCTCTTACAGTGGGTGTGTATTCCATAGACAGCACCCTCAAATGTGTGAACATTTGAAGTCAGTCACTCCCTGGGAGGGAGTGAGGAAGCAAGTGAAGAGTTGGGTGGGGGCTATAGAGGGAGCACGGATGAACATACATGTATACACCCACATAAACACAGCACCCAGAACATGCTTACTGCCCGTGTTGGGGAAAGCTATCATCTTAAAACCCCTGAAAAGGCTTTTTACCCTTTTTACCCTTACCCTTATTCTATAACAAAAATCATTTCCCTCAATGAACAATTGGAAAAACTAAAAGAGAGACGTGTCACAATGAGCTCTAGAAAACCAGGGAAAAGATCCAGGTCTCCAGACTCATGGAACTGTGCTTTCTCCTCTGGCCCATTCTGCCTTTTTTTTTTTATGGGACACACATGCTTGCAGTTACCCATATCACCATATAGATGTGAACACACATGTTCCGCAGGCAGTGCGGTGGCCCCCCCAAATGAACAACTGTCAAGGATTTTAACTGGATGGGGTTATATCCTTGGCATGAGGTTGCTGGGTTTCCAGGAGAAGCAATCAACACAGCCCAGAACTGTCCTGGTTCCCTCCCAGTCCCTGCTGGGCATCAACTCCTCCCTCCCAGCTCTTCCTGAGCCTTAGGTGCTCAGAAAACCTAGGACTAGCTGGCTCTTTAGGTCAGCCCTGACCTCTCTCTACAAGTCTCTCTGCTCAAGTTGGGACCCTCCCAAGGTGACACCCAACCGAGAGCTGGGACTTACTGTGCTCTGCAAGACCCTGGATCATGTCGAACTTATGGATTTCTTTGGCATAGTATTCCGACTCAGTGTTTTCCTGAGTGCAGCTTTCCTCTTTCTCTTCCTGCATCTCCTCCAGCATCTCCCGGGTGCTGTTATATAGGGCTAGGATGTGGTAGGGCACATGGGCCAACGTTGATGCCTCAGGGGGGCTGGTGAGACGCAGCTTGCTTAAGATCTGTCCCCTAATGGCTTCCACTCTCTTTTTCTTGATGTGACCAAAGTCCAAGGTGGTACAAGTGGAGAGAGCGAGACTGACTGTGGCAAAGTTCAGCAGTGAAAGGACAACCAGAGCCCTTTGCAAGTGCATCTTCATGTGCGAAACAGGGGAAAGGGGACCAGGGGAGCAGCTGGGCCTGGCAAAGGAGACCAGGAGCCTTGCAAAAGGAGTTAGGAAAACCAGGCAGAGCTTTCGATGCAGCCTCCCCAGATCCCAAAGACTGAGGCTTGGCAAGAAGGTGCATGAACTCACTGCACTGCAAAAGATTCAGGACTTCCAGGAAGCGTTGGCAAAGCTTAGGAAGAAGAAGCAGGCTCTGTGCCTTGCAAAGTTGGGATCCTTCTCCATGTGTCTAAACAGGTTCCGCTGGGCTGTGATTCCAGGCAAACCAGGTGAAGAGCACCAAGTAGGGGTAGCAAGGGGAGTGAGGAAGGCTTGGGGTGGGGGGAGGGAGGTTTGGAGGGAGAAATGGGGAGAATGTTGGCGTTTCCCTTAGGTAGAAAAAAATAATAAATAGAACTGAGATCTAAGATCATAAAATATTACTTTGACAAGGAGGGACAAAGTTGGTGTTTTGAAGAGAGGCTAAGAAACAATGTTTAGTTTCCAAATTCAGTATCCTTGGATAGCCCAAAATAAGAAGGAAGAGAAGAAAAAAAATCAGATCACCAGTAAGTAGGTGGCCGGTGACAGGGCTGGGCTGGGCTGGGCCACCGTCCCCAGCTGGGGACAGAGGGACGCGCTGGGCACACTTGTCTTTCAGACACACCATTCATACTTTCCCCTTGGTTTACATTTCCTCGAGGGCTTTTGAAATTATTTTTGTCACCCGCTGCCTCTCGTCTTCATTGGATGCTGATTTGGGATTACGTGTAATGAGAAGAACTAGGCACCTGGTTGCTGCCTCCCCTCCAGTTTTGCCCCAATAATCCACTTGGCCGCCCAGGGTCACCAAGACCTTAGCTTCTCTTCTCCCTTGGTCATTGCTTCTTTCACTGCTTCACTTTAAAAAAAAAAAAAAAGGAAAAGAAAAAGAAAAAAACGTAAAAATAAAATAAGTCAGTTCACTGTACTCCTGTTTCCTGAATGTTATTCCTTCTTTCTCATTTTCTTCCCCTACCTCTTGCTTTTTGCTCGCTTCTACGCCCCTCCTGCCTGTGATCTCTCCTCTCTCTCTCTCTCTCTCTCTCTCTCTCTCTCTCTCTCTCTCTCTCTCTCTCTCTCTCTCTCTCTCTCTCTCTCTCTCTCTCTCTCTTCTCCCCTCCTCTTCCCTCTTCCTCTCCCTCTCTCTCTCTCACACACACATACACACACACTGCTTTCTCTATTTCTCTCTGCTGAAATTTTATACCTCCCTCCCATGACGTCTTTGGCTGGGGATGGGGGAGGGAGGGACTAGCAACTCAGCCTCATATTCAGCACAATTTTAATGTTTTAAACAGGCACAGGAAAAGCAGATCCCATTTGAAAATACTTTGCAAATCCTCTCATTCTACGTGGTACTGGGCTTTCTTCCCTCTTTCCTGGAGTCCCTTTTTCAGGGCAGTGTTTTCTAATACACTTCCTTTGGAAAGTTACCCTGATCAACTCTTCTCTTTCCTGTGGGCTCTTTCCTCTCTTTCTTTCACCCTCTCCCCCAGCTGTCAATTCTTTCTTTAAAAAAAAAAACACACAAAACCCCCTCTAACCCAAGGGGCCCCTCCTCTGCCAGGTCGGGAGGGGCAGTGCAAGGAAAACTCTGCCCTGGCAGGAGCAAGGACTTTAGGGAATCGTGTTTGCTAGCTGTTCTGCAGTGTTTGGCTATGCCAAGCCTCAATTGTCGAGGTGATTCATGTTCTTCTTAACGGGATTTTGTTCTATTCCTCAGAGATCCTGGCACCATTTCTTCATTGACAAGATCTGGGGAGCCAGAGGGCTTTGTGGGGCTTGGAGGTGCTCCAGAGAAGTAGAAAGATGGTGGATTTATAAAAAGATCAACCCTGCCCTCTGGTGGTCACATCCTGACACTCACTGAGAGTTTAGGAGCAAAGTTTTTACTGGCTCTTTCTTTCCTTAGATCGGAAGCAATTTGAAAAGCAGGGCCAGATGAGGCGAGAATGGGGGGTAAAGGATTCAGGGCAGATGCGGGGGTGGGGCAGAAAGGCTTGTATTGTATGGGTGTTCAACAGATATGTCAGATTAATTAATCAATTAATTAGTTTATTCATTTATTTATTTCTTGAAATGTATCCAAGGTTAACAGCTGGGGTTGTCAGATTCCCATTAAAGCTCTTTATATTAACTACTTGAGGAACCACTTGGGATAAAGAGAGGGGGAAGGGAACAAAGCTAGTGGTTTAGGTCAGGCTTTCAGCAGACTTCTAAAACCTCCAAACAGCCCCATCCCAATGAGCTAACTTCACCCCCATGTTAACTCCATCACAACCACCTGTGCCAGGACCAATAGTTAAGATTCTGCCCTAGAAACTATCTTGGCCTTTTTAGGAGGAATAAGCTAAGACTCAGAGAGGAAGCTGTGCTTGAGGTCACACAACAAGTTTTGGTTTATTAAGGTCCTTCTGGTCTAGGGCTTTTTCCCCCTTCTTTTTCATTATATTATTCTGCCTCTCTGGAAAAGCAGGAGAAGGGGGTCGGGTATAGAGACCGGGGCTAAATCCCCAGAACACCCCAGTCCTCCCTGGCCCCTCAGGATGGGCTGCGTTCTCCCGAGTTCCAGTGACTGGCACCTGTGGCTAGGGGCCATCAGAAGTATCAGGCTCCCAATTCAGATTCACTGGGGGTTTCTTCTTTCAAGGTAGGCCAAGGGATAGAATTCCCTGGGACTTAGCGCAGCAACTGAGGGCAAATCCAGGGGAGGGAGCAAAGGAATAGCTTTAGAGGGGATACCTCTTACAATGACTCCAAAGCTGGCTCCCCACCCCCCACATACACACACCTTAGAAGACCAGTAACACAACTGTGGGCCTGTAAGTCTAGGGAAGGACTCTGGAGGTTCAACCACAGGGGCTAGGGGGTAAGGTTGTGAAATTCCATGCTGACTCCCAGGGACCATGGGAAATTTTTGGCTTTGCTGGAATTCCATGTTGAATCATTGCCACAGCATGTATTTAGAGATGGCAGGGACCTTCAAAGCCATATAATCTCATCTTACAGTTAAGGAAACTGAGATCCAGAGAGAAGTGACTTTCCCATGTTCACACATAAATGCAAGAGTCAGAATTTGAACCAAGTACCTCTTTCCCACACACATGATGCTGCCTCCCTTTAATTTTTTTTTTCTGGAGATAAGTGGACCACTGCCTTTCTCTTCCTCAACAAATTTATGTTGAAATCAGGCTCACATTGTGTCTAGTGTCTACTGCTTGAAAACAAGCAGTAGAGTTGGTGGTGAGGGGCAGGGTAGGGATGGAGGGAGAGGTCACAGCAAATGGGAGGCAGATTTTATCCCCACCATCTGTGGTTGGAGCAGGGATGGGCAGAAATTGAACCCTAGAAGTGACCTTGACTCTCATTCTTCTGAGTTCCAGTTTGGTGATGAACCTGTGTAGCACTCCCTAAGTGAATGGTTCCCACCTGTCTAGGTTTTGCTGTTACAAAGAATGGGGCAGGGTAGGTAGAGTCTGCATAGGAAACATGGGTCTGACTCTGGTTCTGAACATAAACCAGCACTGCAGAAAAGTTTCTGAGGGATAAAACTGTGCCCTGGTCTCTCTAATCTTTCTCAGCTATCTGGCTGTCAAGGACAGCCACAGGTTCAAAGGAAAGGTCATCTGGTCAATGAGGAGGAACACAGGGGTGACCAAGATGAGGATAAATGGGAGACATAGTCCTGGGCTTCCGTAACTTAGTGTAGTAACTCTCCCTGGGGTAGAATGTGGCAGGGGAAAGGTGGGATGTAGATGGCTTGGTCTGGAGTTCTATCCTGGGAAAGGGGAGAAGAGAGAGGTGTGTGTGTGTATGTCTGTCTTTCCCTGCGTATCTATCTGTCTGTGTCTCCTTGTACGACTGTCTCTACTTTTGTCCAGTGTCTGTTTCAATGTGTGTCTATCTGTATGTGTCTGTCACTCTAGGTCTGTGTCTCTCTCTTTCTCTGAAAAGGGAGAGTTTGTGTCTGTATCTGTCCGTGTGTATATCTATATCTATAGGTGCATGTGCCCCCAGGGGCCAGCCTGCCCTGGTGGTCTGAGCCAGGAAGTTAGAGGTCTCTGGGTAGGTAGAGGGCTACTTGAAAAGGTGTCCAGCAGGCTCAGACAAGTGCTACTTGCACTTGTGGATGTAGTAGCTGGTGATATAACCAATGATGAAGATGACTCAGATCAGAATGATTCCACCTGCCACCTTCATGGCAATGCCTAGCTTCTCAGTGCATAGTTTGGTGCAGATCTGCTCATGGTCCATGCTCTCTGAGGCCAATATACTCATGTCGACCTTGTCCTGGCTGTTTCTCCACCTGTTGTACTGGACAGTGCTGCTCTGCTAGATGAAGTCCCCCAGTGGAACCTTGTGTTCTAGGTTTTAGGAGAGGGTGTTGGGTACAGAGGTGTGGCCCAGTCTCTTACCTGTGGCTCCCCACCTATTCCCCAGTTCATCGGCTCTGGGCCAAGATGTGTCTTGAATAAAGAGTTCTTCTGTTCCTCTCTGGGATTTCAGATATATCAAATTTCTAAGTGTTCAGTTATTTCAGTGAAATAACTGCTAAGTGTACTTCAATATGCTATCAATCAATCAATTAACATTTACTAAGCACCTACTTAGTGCTTGCTGGGGCAGCTGGGTGGTGCAGCGGATCAAGTGCCTGGCCTGAAGTTAGAAAGACCTGAGTTCAAACTAGGCCTCAGACATTTACTACCAACATGACCCTGAGCATAGGCCCTTCAACCTATTTGCCTCATTTGGAAAATGAGCTGGAGAAGGAAATGGCAGATCACTCCAGTATCTTTGCCAAGAAAACCCCAAATGGAGTTACAAAATTCATACATGACTGAAAAAAAACCTAACTGAACAGCAAAGCATCTACTATGTGCCCAGTTCTGTACCTAGGGGGTACAAGAAGAGGCAAAAACAGTCCCTGCCCTCATAAAGCTTACAATCTAATGAAATGCTGGTTGCTGAGAAGAGTACAAAGGCAAATAAGCCATAGTCCCTGCTCTCAGTGAGCTTTTGTTTTTGATCAAGTTTTGTGATTTCATCAGTGTGGGGAACTCTCCAACCCACATTAGTAACTTGTAGTATTAGAGACCACGCCTGGGAGTGCTGATAGGTCTCAATCTACTGCCACCAGCCAATTTCAATTTCAGAGGCAGGACTTGAAAAATGTCTTCCTTACTTTATCCATTATGCCACACTGCCTCTCAGGAAGCTTAGAGGTTGTCACATATGCAAGTTGCCATATGAAAAAAAATTTTTTTTGGAGGGTGGAAGGCAAGGCATTTAGGGTTAAGTGACTTGCCCATGTCACACAGCTAGTAAATGTGATCAAGTGTCTGAGGCTGGATTTGAACTCAAGTCCTCCTGACTCCAGTGCCGGTGCTGCACCACCTAACTGCCCCTTAAAATTTTTTTTAATACTGGAAAAGTGCAAACAAAATGCATTTTTGCATTATTTTTTGCAAAAATGAAAACATGCTCGAGAGATGACCCTTCAGCATCTTGGTTGCCTCCCACTCTTCAGGTTATGAATGTCCTTCTTAAACCCTGGTCCCTAGAACTCATCATGATACAGTGGACCTCTTTCTTCTTCCCATCCTCTTCCCAGCCTTCATTTGATTTCCTCTAACACAAGGCTGAGGGGGCAGACGATAGATAGCAAAGCTGTGATTTCCTCCCCCCCCATTTTTCAAGTGTCCGGGATTCACGTTTTAGGACAACTATTTCATCTCCAACTTCTCTGAACCTGTTTTAGGCCTTTTCTTATAACTTTGGTCATGCTCTTTCCCTCAAAGTATTTCCAGTGCATATCCAGGACTTAAAGTTAGAACAGTTAGGATACATTTAACTAAGCTAAGAGAAGAGCTGGTAGCCTGCTAAGTGGGAAGATGTTATTTAAGGTTTTTGAAGGAAAGAGCATTTCTAGTCAGCAGAATCAGAAAAATCTTCACAGAGGTGGGAAAGGGGCGTTTGAACAGTAAATAGGCACATTTCAACTGAGGGAGGGTAGAGTGGACATTCCAAAAGTAGGGTAAGTTATGAATAAAATCACAGAGTAAGGCACATTTGGGATGTGTTTAGGCAATGGTGAACTGCCCAGCCTTCCTGGACCGCAGAGTACTGTCTTTCTGATGTAATGAGACCATTTTTGTCCAGATGCAAGTGCATCGCTCCCTTGCCGTAAAAAAGGATAAATTCTCTCTGCTGAAATGTCATCCAGATGTTTGCAGGCCTTCCTTCCTATTAACCTTTCCACAGGGATCTATAGAATGCAAAGGCAAGATTAACAGTTGGCTTGATCCCATTTCACAATGGGTGAAGAGGAAGAATCACAGAATCATAGAGTTAGAAGGGACCTCTTCAGCCATCAAGTCCTACCCACAAATGAAGGAATCTTTGCTACAGCATACAAAACAAGTGATTGCCTAGCTTCTCTTCCTTCCTTCCTTCCTTCCTTCCTTCCTTCCTTCCTTCCTTCCTTCTTTCCTTCCTTCCTTCCTCTGTTTCTTTCTTCTTTCCTTCCTTCCTTTCTCTTTTTCTTCCTGTCTTCCTTCCTTTCTTTTTTCTCTCTTCTTTCCTTCTTTCTTCCTTTCTTTCTTTTTTCTTTCTTTTTTGCTTCCTTCCTTCCTTCTTTCTTCCTTTCTTTCTTTTTTCTTTCTTTTTTGCTTCCTTCCTTCCTTCCTTCCATTTTTATTATATTTTATTATTTATATTATATTTTATTTTATATTATATATTTTATAATATTATATTAAATATATTGTATTTTATTATATAAAACAAGCATTTCCATAACACAAAAGAATAAAAATGATTGCGCATGTAACTGTAAATCTGTTATATACAACTTGATAGTCCTCTAAATATATAATAAAGTTATGTAAAATTCATTTTTTTCTTTACCTTTTTTTGTTTCTTCTTCTTCTTCTTTTTTTTTTTTTTTTTTGCTAGCTTCTACTTAAAGACTTCTAAGGAGGGGAAATCCACAACTCTTCCAGGCAAGCCATCTCTGTTCTGGACAACTATAATTCTTAGAAAGTTTGCCCTCATTTCAAGACCAAATTTTCCTCTTTGTAACTTTCACCCACTGCTCCTAGTTTTGATCTGGGGTCAAAGAGAACATATCTAATATGACATCCTCCTTATGACAGTCTTTCAAATATTTGAACCCAGTGGTCACATTCCCAGTAAGTATTCTTTTCTCCAGGCTGAAAACACTCTCATTCCCTTCCTGTGGGCTTGCAGTGACCATTCATCGCTTAGGCATCCTTACATGCCATAAAATCAAGGCCCTTTACCATCTAGGTTGCCTTCCTTGGACACCCTAGCTTAAATCCTGGAGTCTAGAAACGAGCACAATACATATGTCCCCTTTTTTCCTATTCCCAGACTCCTATTCAATCTCCACTGCCACATGGTTGAGAGAGCAGGGGATAAACAGCAAAGCTATGATTTTGCCCATTTTTCAAGTCTCCAGGATTCACATTTTAGGATGTCTATTTCATCTCCAATCTCCCTGAATCTTAGGCTTTTTCTTATTATTTAGGTCGTTCTTCCCCTTGAAGTAGTGTCAGTGGGTATCCAGACTTGCCTCTGTCAAGAGAAATAGCTAAGAGGTATTTGATTAAGTACAGTGAAGAATTGCAAAAAGTTAGAGGGAGAATTCACTGTAAAATTGGGAGGCTACATGCAAGAAAGGGATTCTAGGTATCTTACGTTAGAGCACAATCTAGTCGGCGTCACCAGGGCCCAGTGAAGGAGGTCACTTGTTCATGAACCCTGGACTTGAAACCATCACAATTTTCTTTTTAGAAGTTGGATCAGATGATTATTATTATACTTCACATTCATACGGTGTTTTAGGGTTTTAGAACACTTTTTTTCCGAGGCAACTGGGGTTAAGTTACTTGCTTAAGGTCAGACAGCTAGTGAGTGTCTGAGGCTGGGTTTGGACTCAGGTCCTCCTAACTCTGCATTTTACAGATGAAGAAACAGGCTAAACGTGAAGTGATTTGTGTAGAATCACACAGCTAATGAAAGGCAAAGAGAAAACTGAGCTCAGGTCTTCCACCTCTGAGTCCAGTGTCCTTTCCATTGGACCGCAGCTGTCTCGGAAACATCATCCTCACAAAACGTCATAATGTCTTAGACTTACAGAATGCTAGAACCAGAAAGTGCCTTCTACCTCAAACTCCTTCCCCATATTTAATTTTATTTTATTTTGCTTCTTGGAGGGCAATTGGGGTTAAGTGACTTGCCCAAGGTCACACGGCTAGTTTTTGTGTTAAATGTCTGAGGCTGGATTTGAACTCAGGTCCTCCTGACTCCAGAGCCCATGCTCTATTCACTGCGCCACCTAGCCACCCCCCCTTCCCATGTTTTATAGTCTCAGAGGAGTTAAATGACTCTGTGTGTGTGTGTGTGTGTGTGTGTGTGTGTAAGCGTGTGTGTGTGTGAATGTGTGTGTGTGTGTGAGTGCATGAGTGTGTGTGTGTGTGTGTATGTGTGTGTGAGTGCTGTGCCTGACTTCCTAGGCGACCCAAAGTGCTGGATTTGGACAATCTAGGTTCAAATCCTATTTCTGCCATTTGTGTGACCCCTTAACTCCTCTGGGTCTCGTTTTCCACAACCGTAAAATGAAGGAGAGTAGCCAAGTGGCACAGCAGATAGAGAACTGGGCTTGGAGTCAGGAAGATTCATCATCCTGAGTTCAAATCTGACCTCAGACACTTACTAGCTGTGTGACCCTGGGCAAGTCACTTCACCCTGTTTACCTCAGTTTCCTCATCTGTCAAATGAGCTGGAGAAGGAAATGGCAAATCACTCCAGGATCTCTGCCAAGAAAACCCTAAATAAGGTCACCAAGAGTTGGACACAACTGAAACATTGAATAACAATAACACTGCTTGGAGCCTTCCTTCGGCTTGAGGGCAGGTAGGTGATGTGAGGATCAAATGAGATAGTATTTGTAAAGTGCTCTGAAAACCTATATAAATGTTAGGTATAAAAGGACAACATAAAGCATGCATTAAAAATTAGTAATATAGTATAACATATATATTAAAAATAGACATTGCAGCCTCATCTTTTCATAGAAGGAAGATGTGGCAATGCTGCTATCCTTGGCCCCAGCCAGACCATTTCTGTACTGCTGTGTGTGATTTTGCGTGTCTCATCTTAGGAAAAGCATTGACAAATTGGGGAACCTCCAGAGAACTGACCAGGTCAAGGATTTAGAGCCCACGCCACATGAGAACTGGTTAAAGGAACTGAGAAGAGCTTGCCCTGGAGAAGAGAAGACTTAGGGAGGAACATGATCACTGTCTTGAAGTATTTTTGTTTTTTATTTTTGGAGAGGGGACGGCGGGGTAATCGGGGTTAAGTGACTTGCCCAGGGTCACATGTCTAGTCAGTGTTAATTGTCTGAGGTCACATTTGAACTCAGGTACTCCTGACTCCAGGCCTGGTGCTCTATTCACTGCACCACCGAGCTGCCCCATGTCTTGAAGTATTTTTGAAGGGCTATCTTGTGATAGAGGGAGTAGATTGGTTCCATTTGGACCTGGAGGAGAAAACTAGAAGGAATAGAAGTTACAGAGCTGCAGATTCTAGCTCCATGAAAGGGAAAACTTGTTAACAAGTAGGCAAAACTACACAGCAAAGAGAATAAAGACACTAGACTTGGATTCAGGAAGACTTGAGTTCAAATCCTGCCTCAGAACATGTATGAGTTGTATGATCCTGGGCAAGTCACTCACTCCCTTAGCCTCAATTTCCCCATATGTTGAAAGGAGCACTGACTTCATAGAGTTGTTGTAAGACTCAAATGAGATTCCACGTAAAATACCTCACATACCTTAAAGCCCCTGTGCATGGCAGTATTTTCAGTTGGGGCTATCTCCGGGTGGAACGGGGCTGCCTTGGGAGCCTAGAGGAACCCCTTCCTCCTCACTGGAGAGCTTCAAGGGAAGGCTGCCCCACCAGCTGTTGTACATATTGGAGAGGAGGTTCTATGCCTAGGCAGGGGATCAGGCCAAATGGCCTCTGGATTCTCTTCCAGATCTAAATTCTGGACTCTGAGCACCTGTTTTTCTTTGCCATCCTGCTTAGCGCTAAGCTGCTTTGCTCAGCCATGGATGGCTTTACTGTAGGTGAAGGTAACGATTTCCATCATTCACCTAACAAGCTATGTGCCGGGCACGGTGCAGGGCACTACTGATACAAAGACAAAAATGAAACAGTCCCTCCCTTCGAGAAGCTTACATTCTATTATATTTGAAGGGCTCTAAAAAGCTTTTCAGACCAAACCTTCTCCCTCGCACTTCATAATGTGACCTTTTAACTGGAGTGAAGCATTAATTTATCACAGGGGCGATCGCAGCCTCAAGGCCGTGGCCTTCTAGGTCCTCAAGTGCGGCCCTTTGGCCAAATCCAAGCTTCACAGAACAAATCCCCTTAATAAAAGAATTTGTTCTGTAAAACTTGGACTCAGCCAAAAGGCCACACCCAAGGACCTAGAAGGCTACATGTGGCCACAAAGCCACAGGTTCCCCACCCCTGAGTGAGGGATTCATAAATCCAAGTAGTACCCATTTTTATAGAGCAGAGAAGGAAACTGAAGGATCCTGAAGCCCCAGGACTCAGGATAAGTACCTAGATTTTGTAGAACCCTGGTGCTGAAGAACATGAGACTGAGGAGGGGCCCCTGAGTCCTAGCAACGGGACCCTAGCACAGAATTAAAGTCTGTTCTGAGAACAGGAAACATCATGTTGTAGTTGCCTGATGATTTGGGCTAGAGCAAGCCCTGCTTAGGAACAAATATCTTTTTTTATCCGAAATCCAGGATTCATTTATATCTATGTGGCCCTTCTGCTGATGGCATCTCTTACACTGCTGTCTTATTCTTATTTGACTTTTGCATTAATATCTCACCCTTCACAGCTTTATGCCCTGTCCTTCCAACATTCCAAATTTCAAACATTTTCAGTAAAATCTAGATTTTTTAGCTTGACATTTAGTACCCTTCACAATCTGGCTTTATCCCCTATTTGCAGTCTTATGTAACATTCCTTTCCTCAGGGCCCCCTGATCCTGCCGAACTGGGTTATTTACAGTTCCCAAACACCTTTCTTTGCTCTCTGGCCTCAGTGCCTCTGTTTGGACAGTTTCTTAAACCTTCAACATCCTCCTCCATCACAGCTCTGCCAACTGAAGTCTTTCTTATCTTTTGAGACTAGGCTCAAATGCCACCTGTCCCTGGACATCTTCCCTCATCTCCTCGGACTGAAGTGATATCTCTCACCTTTGAATTTATGTAGCACTTTATAACTTTTTAAATTCTTTGCTTTGTATTACATCTTTATTATTATAATGGGTGAGGGCTGAACGTGTCTGTGTAGCACCAATGCAATACCCATAGCAACCACTATGAATATGCATGTGTATTTCCAGGATGGATTTGAAAAATATAATAAACTTTTCCTCAAAGACAAAACCAAAATATTTATTTGGAACATCATTAGACTACCAGGAGGTAAGATTTAACAGCGTACTTATCACTAATCCAGGGAAGGGCCTTCTTCCTGTTAGACCTCCCCACAAACAAGTTCCCCTAAGCAAAATTCCTTCCTCCTCCCACTCAAGCTGCTTCTCTCTCCCCCCCACCTTAGTTTCTCTCTGTTTCTGTCTCTGTCTCTCTTTCTCTCTCTCTTTCTCTCTCTCTCTCTCTCCTCTCTCTCCTCTCTCCTCTCTCTCTCTCTCTCTCTCTCTCTCTCTCTCTCTCTTTCTCTCTCTCTCTCCCTCTCTCCTTCTCTTCTCCGCTCCTCTAGGCCAACTCCTCCCACTATGAGCTCCATGTGACTCAGGCTCTAGGTCACATAGGCCTATTAATGGGCAGGGAAGATTTTCCTATTTCATTAACACTGTAGCCTGAATTTGCCCTTCTTGGTGGGCTCTCCAAAGCATGCACAATATACCCTGCCAGGTCCTAATCTTACATGTGGAGGCTTGGGCATCTGTAATGGAGGACCTTCCCTCCATTTCAGAACTTGCTCAGAAATCTTGTTTTCTGTTGCCATACTGTGTGGCAATGAAAAGTCTTTTAACTACCTAATGCCTCCCCCTCTCAAAGTGCCTTCCATCTACTGTGTGCACACCTTGTATGCACATATTAGTTCATTTCTTACCTCCTCTATTAGAATGTAAGCTACTTGAGGGCAGGAACTGTCCTTTTGCCTGTCTTTGAATCCCTAGTACTTACTGGCTCATAGTAAGTGCTTGTTGACTTGACTTGGCTGCTGAGCTAGAACTATGCCTACAGAAATATCTCTTGCTCTCTTCTGTGTAGCTTTCAAATGAAGACGATTGCTCTGAGTTGGTAGGTGGGGCTCTCTCACACCTGGCCACCATGTGCCCCTGAATGCATGGTGCTTCTATTTCTTTTATCTATTATGCTTATTCTTTTCTGTTCTTAGATGACTGAGTAACCAAATTGGAATTGACCATGTTACAACCATGTGGACTTTGAAACTCTGGGAGAGCCACTGGAGGTTTATTCACCAACTTAAATGGATAGAAGAGACCACCAGAGAAGCAACAACTGAATTCAGTGAGAAGCCATAACAGCAGGCAAGCAGTCTTGACCTTGATCCAGTTCAATGGTAGATTGACCTGTTAGCTGAGATCCTAGGACCCGGAATGAGTCACTAGCCCAGCTGAGCTAGGGAGCACTTCACTCCCAAAGCAAATTTGGTGAGGATTCTGAGAAGGGGAAAATGGACTGCTGGATCCAAGAGGCTCAAAGCATCCCTGCACCCCACATGTTCCCTACATGTTTGTCTACCTTTGTTCATTGTGTTTGCATTCTTTCTCTAAGGACCACAAACATCCAAAGGGGAGACTTAGCTTCTAGTGTGAGGGGATCTGAGGGGATAATTTTTATTTTTGCTGCATCTTCTCAGTAAATTACTTTTGTAAAAGCTTGTTTCAATCAACTGGATGGTGAGTACTAGGGTGAGGAAGTACACTGGATAGAGATGAGAATAGTCCTAGAAGTCATAAGCCCTGGAGGTCAGACCCTAGCACTTAAAGGGAAAAGTAATTAGCTATCCTCTTGGGAACCTAACCTGACAGTGCAAGTAGGGGTTGGGAGAGTAATCCCATAATGAGTACCATATTATATTCAATTTTTTTAACATGGGTTATTTCTGCCACTAGAGTACAAACTCCTGGAAAGTAGCATCTCTTAATTATCCTTATTTCTCTTATGGTATCTAAAAAAAGTATTTAGCACAAAACATGGTTTCAAAGAATATTGTTTTGATTGATTTATTTTGTTGAATTAATTTATTAATAACATTGAAATCTGTGATTGGCAGAGACCATGTGGTGCTTACAATCCATCCCCACCTGTAATAGCAGGCACTCTAGCATGCCTATGTAATGGTGATGGGAATTTGAAGTCCTTCCCTGCTTGGAAAATATGCCTTGACCCCTAATAGGATGAATGTAATTACATGGAGGAGTTTGCTGAAGGGTGGAGCAGAGCCCACAGGAAGCTGGGAGTCAGAGCAACAAGACATGGTTGGGAGGAAAGGATGCATCCAAGGGAGAAAGTTAGACTTGTGAGTAAAAGTTGGTGCTTGCACCTGCTGTGACAGGTGGGCTTGTATTGCTTTGTAGGAAGGGTAAAGGATGCTATGGCTCTCTGTGTTATTGTGGATTATTAACTTCTTTGTTACTATAATGGAGTTGGCTTACTGGTTTTGGGATTTGGTTTTCTGGTTTCTGAATAAATGTTTTGCTTCTATCTTCTGTAAGGAAAGTCTGTTATATTTTGTGATTGAGCACTATGCAAGTATATTTATAGTGACCATTGGCACTGTGAATATTGCATTGGTGCTACAACCCAGGATGGCCTGCTAGCACATGTTCTTTTGATCTGCTTTATAAAGGAAAGACAGCTTTAAAGGGATTAAATCCTACTTTAATTACAGAGATAGTAGTGAATATACAAAATACAAGCAGGGGAAGCTAGGTGGCCCAGTGAATAGAGTACCGGCCCTGGAGTCAGGAGGACCTGAGTTCAAATCTGAACCCAGACACTTAACACAAAAAACTAGCTGTGTGACCTTGGGCAAGTCACTTAACCCCAATTGCCCTACCTTTCCCTTCAAAAAAGCAAAAACCAAACAAACAAACAAAAAAGAAAATACAAGCAGAGATTAGCACAAAGACAAACAGGCAGGGCTCCAGCTGTCTGAACATAGCGATATTGCTATACACTTTATATACATCACTGGATCAATGGAGAACAGACATCTAAGTAGTCAGGTTGGCTCTGAACATATGACTACTAAGAGTCTCAACCAGTAAATCAAAAGATCCTTCTCATAAGTGAACCCCCAATGCAAAATGCCAACCTCCCAGAATATATAACAAAGACTCGGCATCTGATTGGTTGAGTGCTGAGGACTGAAAATCCCCATGCCCCAGCACTTAATGGGAAACTCCCCATAGCCCAGAGCCTGATTAGCTCTGGGTCAGGGTTCTATGTGCCTATTAATGGGCAGAGAAGATCTTCAAATTCCCTTAACATTACATTTAGCCCCAAGATCTCGCATGCCCATTATAGAGGCCTATGGGACTTTAGGTGCAATTTGTATCTGGATAGGCATTAACATCTTAAATAAATACAATGTAATTCCCACAAAATAAACACATCATTAGCTTCATATAACAACATAGCAACTCATTACTAGGCTGGCCACATGGCCTTAAACAAACACAAAAATATATAACATAATATATCATATTCCATACTCTATACATTCTTTGGGGGTTAAAATTTGGGGGGAGTGAGCAACCAGCTGCTCCTCCTCCCTCAATCCAAAACAAAAATGTCCAAGTAAAAGTCCTCTTGGGGGTGTATCCTTCTCCCCACCCCTCCATTGCAGACTCCCTCCTGGCACTCTCAGGTGCAGGCATGCTCTAATGAGCCAAGTACTAGTCTTAATGCTGCTTCAGCCCCAGCTTCCAACTCCTGAGGGGTGCCTGGTTGACAAAGCCAACAAGGTGAGTCCCTGGGGGTCCATGGCACTTCCCTCACCCACTATGAACAACTCCACCTTCTGGGTCTCAAACCATCCCAAGGGAATGCAGCAAGAAAGCACACTCAGTGCTCCTGCCTTGCTGTAAAGTTTTTATCTTGCCCCTGGGGCTGATTTCTGAGCTCCAGGGTTTATTTTCCTGCAGAAGCCTGCTGTTACTGGCTCCTGCCTGAGTCCCAACCTAGGCAGCTCTCTGTTCCGGCTCCATGGCTCACCTCATGGGAGAAGAGACTGATCCATTCCACCTCCACTGCTTCTTCTCCTTCCAAACAGTGACCCAGCCCCCATTTCACGGTCTAGGGGTGGTGCTCCAGTCTGGGCTCTGAATACAATATACTTTCAGGGCCTTCACCCCTCTGGCACAGTCCAGGTTGGGGCCACTCCACTTGAACCCTGGTCATCCCTACCCCCTACAAACTTGTTTTCCTCCCCTAGCTGCTCCTCCTCCAACCTATCTTTTCAGGAGTATTAATGGGGTAGGGAGAGGGAAAGAAAGGTTATCTCCCAGGGACCCTGCTCTGGGCAGCTGGGAAACCACTCCCACTACTATTGCTTACTCATTTTTTATCAGGTTGATGACAAAAAAACAACACAATAACTAGGCCAACAACTCTCCTGGTCTCACAATACCCCATGCTTTCCTTTAGGCTATACAGATCCTGCCGACTATGCCAAATGTATTAGCAAGCACTCTAGCACACCCAGGAAAGCCTACTAGCACAGGTTCTTTGATCTGCTTTTAAAGGAAAGACTACTCAAGAAGGGGTTAAGAATCCTACTTTTAATTACATTCACTAGTTCAGAGGAAAGGTCAGCACCCTGAACTTGGAGAAAATATAAGCAGAGAAATTAGCATAAAGACCAACAGATTGGGCTCCAACTGTCTGAGTATACTATTGCTATATACTTTATAAACATCACAGGATCAAGGAAACACAGACATCTGAGCAGTCAGGAGGCTCTGAACATATGGCTACTCAGAGTCTTGACCAGGAAATCAAAAGATCCTTCTCATGAATGAACTCCCAAAGCAAAATGCCAATCTCCCAGAACATATAACAAAGACTTGACCCCTGATTGGCTCAGAACCAGAAGACATGAAACCTACTTGACTCAGCACAGCTATGAATTATCAGGGTTTAAAGGCAATTAATCCTTCAGATGTTTACCATTCAGCCTGAGCCTGGGAAATTGAACTCTAACAACAAGAATGAAAAAAAAAGAAAAACAAAAATCTCATCTTGATTGTGCTTACACCACCCCAATCCTAGTTCTCACTCACTCCAGTTTTATTACCTAGAGGTTGGTTTTTGATGGTATAGATGTATTAAACAGTTGACACTGTCATCATACATACTTCCCCTTTTTGTGGGGTAGGGATTCACTTATTGGTTGAGTCTCCTTTATTAGATTGTAAACCTCCTGAAGCAAAATAAATTCAAATAAAATAGGGTTTTGTCTTGGATCTTTTTGTCTTCTAGCTATACTCTTTCCCTTTTGTGATCTTAATGGCTCCCAAGGGTTTCAATTATCATCTTCATCCAGATGAAAAGATGGGATTCATTGGAAAATACCCTGATTTCATATATGTACATACATACATTATATTTATATGTGCATATACACACACACATGCACACACATACATATATATATGAAGTCATGGAAACATGAATATGAGATTGGATAAACTTCAAGAGATAGTGGAGGATAGAAGGAACTGACATGCTATGGCTCATGGGGCCAGATGCCAATTATAATCCAGATGACTCCAAAATCCATATACAGCATCCAGCCCTAATCTCCCTCCTGAGTTCTAGTCTTACATTACTAACTGCCTGTTAGACATCACTATCACATAAGCATCTTAAATTCAACATGTCCAAATCAAAATACCTTTTCTTTTCCCCTAAACCCTCTCTCCTACTAACTTCCCTATTTCTATTGTCAGCACTAATTATGCTTCCAGGTCACTCAGGTTTTCAGCCTCAGAATTACTCCTCACTCTTCCCCTCCCTCTCAACCCCCATATCCAAATGGTTGCCAAGCCTTGTCACTTTACCTCCAGAACATCTTTCTCACTTGTTGCCTTCTCTTTACTCAATCAAGTCCAGGCTCTCATCCCTGGATTATTGTAGTGACCTCCTAATTGGTCCTCTGCTTCCATCATGTCTCTTCTCCAACTCTTCCTCCACATGGATGCAAAAGTGATATTGCTAATACAGAGATCTTACACGATCACCTCAAAATTCTTTAATGGTTCCTTTGCTTGTAGGTAAAATACAAACTCATCCTGGCATTTAAAGTCACTGGTTCTTACCTACCCTTCCAGTATTATTTCATATCATTCCCCTTTGACCTCTTTGGGTCAATCTGGTGTTTTAGTGGTTGACCATATTGAACCCTCCATCTCCTTTCTTAGTACTTTTTCACAGGCATCCCTTTATGTCAGGAAGAAAGTCTCTTCTCAACTCCCCAATGCAGAATTCTTAGCTTTCTTCAAAGCACACCTCCCCACCTCCCACGCCAGGCTTTGTCTAATTGATAGCTGGCATTTTTATATCACATTTATATAGCACTTTAAGTTTTGCAAGCACTTTATCTGCTATTTTGTTCAGTCCTCACAACAACCCGCAAGGTAGGTGCCTTTGTCATGGACATTTCATAGTTGAGGAAACCAAGGCAGAGGTTACATTGCTAGTAAGTGTTTGAGGCTGGATTTGAATTCAGGTCTACCTGACTTCAAGTAGAGCACTCAGTCCACTGTACTCTCTCACTCTTATAATAGAATATTAATTATAATGGCTAACATTTATATAGGTTGCTGTATGCCAGATACAATGCTAAGCCCTTTAATATTATTATCTCATTCGATCCTTACAACAATCTTGAGAAGCAGGTACTATTATTATCCCCCTTTTATAGATCTATATAATGAGCTCATCTGTAAAATGAGCTGGAGAAGGAAATGGCAAATCACTCCAGTATCTTTGCCAAGACAACCCCATGAAGAATCAGGCAGGACTGAAATAACCAAACAACAACAATTTTATAGGACTACCCAGCATGGCACACCCTCATCAAAGAAAGTACTGTGCTCTACGAACAAAGCACAAGTGAGGTAGCTCAAAAGAAACACAAGATTTGCAAATTTAGAGAATCCACCCCAAATGTTAACATGGATTATTTGTGTGCAACCTGTGAAAGAGCATTCCGAGCTCATATTGGTCGATCAGTCACAGTTGGTCAAATTATAACTTGACTCTAGCATAGTGATGTCGTTTTGGTCTTCTTTGAGAACAAAGGACAACAACCACCACCCATGACTCTCCAGGTGATAGCATTTAGAACTCTAGGTGAACATCTAGATGACTCCTAGAGATGGGAGTGTCAAGGTTTGCAAAGTGGACTTATTGAGTTTGAGAGTTCTGGAGATCTTGGGTCCTCAGTTGATTTCAGCTTCACTTCAAAAGGAGTCCCAAGAAACTACTCTAGCACTCTTGAAGTAGTTAGCTCCTTTCTGAAGGATGAACCCAATCTTGGTCTGGCTGCCAAAAGACATTTCCTGAGTGTGGCAGTGCAAAGGTGAAATGTAAAGCACTTTTCAGCAGTTCCATGAAGGCTTTATATAGGTGGTTTTCTCTATTAATATCCTAGCTGAGTATAACAGTAACTGCTCGTTTAGTTAGCTTACTTTATTTTTTTTTCCCTTTCTGTTACTGCATACCTGTGAGTCTTTTGTCTGCAGGAAATAAATAACTGTCCCATTCCTGATTTACATCATATACACTAAGTATTATTCTACTCTTCCACTTTGGGAATATGATAGATATCAACCCAAACCTAAGCTTTAAATAAATCTTCTCCAGTGTATAGTAGTGAGGGAGAGGAGACAGTTGTTGTGAGGCACATAACAGAAACTAAATAAATATTGAATCAGTTTCATTAAGCACCTACTATGTACATGGTACTGTGTAGCACCCTGGAAATATGAGATGAAATGCTCGTTAGTCCCTTATCTTCAAGAAGCTTAACACAGTCTAGTAGTAGGATATTTGTATTTAGCAAGTATGTCTGTTATTTTTACTATAACCTACCCTTCCTCAATACAGAACCAGCTTTGGACAGGTTAACTAGAGGCAGCTTCATGCAGAAGAAAAAGCACTAGTTTTGGAGGCAGAGACCTGGGTTTAAATCCTGCCTTTGTTATCTACTACTGGTTTGAATCTTTGGGCAAACCACTTAATCTCTATAAGCTTTAGACCTCATCTGCCAAATAAGAGTTGCTAGGAGGAGAGTGGGGTTGGAATAAATGGCTTGCAAAGTCCCTTTCAGTCCTAAATCCTTGACCCTATGACCCTAGATGCTCACTCAGTCCCACAGGAGAAAACTCTGTGGCTTTTAGAAGGAGAAAATGCTTGAGGCACCAGAATCAGAACAGGAGCAGAAATAGTCTGCTCCTCAGGGGGATGGGCGCAATTCCCTGAAGTGTTACTCAACTGGGACTAAGAAAGAACAAGTCTCTCCTCCTCTCCACCCCTTTCTTCATTCTCTCTTCCTTTACCCTTTTCTTTCCTTTCCCTCTGACCTTTTTCCTACCCTCTTTCCTCTTCCTTTCTCTTCCCCTTCTCTCTTCCTTTCCCTCCACTCTTCTTTTTCTTTTCACTCCTCCCTTCCCTTCTCCATTTTTCTTTCCCTCTTCCCTTTTTCCTACCCTCTTTCCTATTCTTTTCTCTTCTCCTTTCCCTCCTCCTTTGTTTTCCTTTTGACTCCTCCATTTTCCTTCCCTCTTTTCTCTTCCCCTTCTCCCTTCCTTTCCTTTACCTCCTGTCTTCCCTGAATTCCCTTCACTCTTCTTTTTCCTTTCATTCCTCTCTTCCTTTCTTTTTTCCTTCTCTCTTTCTTTTTTCTTACCCTGTTTCCTTTCCTTTTCTCTTCTCCCCTCCTTTCCCTCCTCCCTTCCCTGCTCCTTTTCTCCTCCCTTTTTCTTTACCTCGTCTCTCATCCTTTCTCTCCTTCCTTTCCGTCTTTTTCTTTCTCTTCCTTCTCCTCTTCTCTTTCCTTTTCACTCCTCCCTTTCCTTTTCTTTCCCCCCCCTCTCTTTTTTCTTCCCTCTTTTCTATTCCTCTTCTCTCCTCCTTTCCCTTCTCCGTTTCTCCTTCTCTCTTCCTTTTTTATTTACCCGCCTCTCTTCACATTCCTCTCTTCTTCAGTAGGCTGAGCCCTGAAAATGAATCGCGGTCCCTTTAATAGCAGGGTGGGCTGGAGGGAGCCGGTTGCTAGGGACGCGATCAGGGCGCCTGGGCTCGCGGAAGTTACGTCAGCAGCCGCGGCAATGGAGGATGTGTTGGACCTCAGCGAGGAGAAACGCCGCGGATCGGCTTCTTCAGTGAGGACGGGCCGGCTGGGGAGGGTTGGGCGGCACCGGTTCGGCTCCGTTCCGGCCGAGGCTCACTTCTTGGCTTCCCCCGCTGGGGGAGGAGGGGACGCCGGAGAGGCCGGGCCGGGCCAGCGCCTCCGGCCGTACTTGGGCGTCCGGGCACTGTCTGGAGCCCTTGGGAGGAGCGGAGTGAGGGGACCTAGAGCCTGGGGTCCGTAACCTTGGCCTTCTTTTGTCCGGGGAAGCCTATGGACCTCTTCTCAGAATGACGTTTTTTAAATGCTTAAAATAAAATACATAGAATGACAAAGGAAAACAATTATATAAAAACAAAGATACATTCCCGCGTCCCCCCCCCCAAGTTCACAGACCCCCCGAAATCTGCCCAAGGACCCCGGGTTAAGAACCCCTGACCTAAGGAAGCTGGCGAAGTGGGGGAGCGCTGCACTGGTGGCCACGAGACCCGAGTCTGAGAGTTGTCACCTTCAGCAAATCTCTTGTACTCCCCAAGCCTCAGTTTCCTCATCGGCAAAACTGAGGGATCATGGTATCGATTCTCAAACTTTGTGCTCTCAGGTACCCCATTACACTCTCAAAAGTGAGTGAGGACTCCCAAAGAGCTTTTGTTTCTGTGAGGCATATCTATTGCTATTTACCGTATTAGAAACCAAAGCTGATAACAAATTTGAAAATATCTGTTTAAAAATAAGAACGCATCTATTACATGTTAACATAAATGACATTTTATGAAAAAGTAACTATTTTACAAAACAAAAAAATTAGTGTGAATGACATTGTTTTACGTATTTTTGCAAATTCTTTTTAATGTCTGGAATAATAGAAGACAGCTGGATTCTGTTTGCTTCTTCATTATGCCTGTTGTGATGTTCATTTAATCGAAGTCTAGAGAAAATTTGGATTCATACAGATATGTAGCTGGAAAAGATGGAGCATTTAAATAAAAAAAGATGGAGCAAATAAAATCTTAGTATTATTATAAGAATAATTCTGACGTCTTGTAATGCTTAAAAGGTTTCGCTGGGATCACAATTTAAGAACCTCTAGATTAAAGGAAGGTTTAAACTAGGCCAGGAACCTGCATATAAACAACACTCCCTGACTTCTCAAACTCACCAATAAGGTTTTTCCCAGCTTCACCATTTATATAAATCATAAGGGTGAAGCTACCTCCAGATCAGTCTAGATCTGAAGTCTTTACAGTAGGGTCAGGCATTAATCTCATTTGTACCAGTCTTAGCAATTTCACTTTTTTTTAAACTATAAAAGTTCATTTAAAGGGCATTCTCTTCCTTCTCTTATACTTACTATCACAATTATTTGAAATCACATTCACCAAAGGGTTGGACAGTTTTGGCCCACAGGCAGTTCATTGTATTTCATTGCAAAATCCTCAGTCATAGCGAGGGAAGGGAACAAACATTAAATATTAGAGTATTAAATACCCTTTCCCAGGTACTTTAGCACTAGCCCATTTGATCCTTACAACAACCCTGGGAAAAAGGTACTATTATTATCCACATTTTACAGTTGAAGAAACTGAGGCAAATAGAAGTTAAGTGACTTGTCCATGGTGATACAGCTAATATCTGAAGCAGAATTTGAAGTCAGATTTTCTTGACCGCAGGCCTAATGTACAACCTGCACAATGGTCCCAGTGGAAAGATTCAGTGGAGATGTGTGGATAGTATTCAGTGGCCTCCAAAGAATGTGTATTAGGTGTGACACACCTTTTCCTTGTCTCACTGACCGACCGAATTGCAGTGGTGGGACATTTGATGTGCCTTGCACGCTAACTCTAGTTGTTGGCAATGTAGACAGATTGATGAATTAATAGCTTATGATATTACTAAGTAGTATGCATAGTAGTATCGCCTTGGAGCGATCCCAGATCTTCATAAAGCATAAAGTCTTCATGCAGTTTTAAACCTGAGTACCTAGGATGAACATCTGTTTTTTAAAAAAAAACTGTAAAGAGCATTTAAGAGCAAATTTCAAAAATGGATTTAGAAAAGGGGGAGGGGTTGTCTGGGTGAGGAAACTGAACCAGGAACCATTCTGAATCTTCTAGTTTTAGAGAAATATTGATGGTACACTGAAAATTTAAGTAACTTGCCCAGAGTCACATAGCCAGTTTGTCTCAGAGGCAGGACATGAACCAAGGCCTTCCTGACTTCCAGGCCAGCCCCTGTGTCTGCATTATTAAAAAGTGCATCGAAATTTAGGATAACTGTAATATTTTTGTACCTTGTATATTGTTATTTCAGGTCCTGAGAAAACCAGAAAAGCTTAGTATATTAAAGTGACTGAAAAACCTTCTCAAAATCCTACCTAATTCATTAGAATTTAGACAGTTCCTGATACTTCATACAAATTTTGTCTGACTAAGCCTAGTTTGGTTTAGGCCCTCAAAAATAATCTCCAAGATACTGAGCTTCTACTGCAAAGGACCTTTTGGAAACACCTGCAGATGTTGGATTTAATTACCCTGAATTGAAAATGTCTTGATTTCAGAGCATTTTGTCTCAAAATTCTTGAAATAGCCTCTCTTGGGTGATATCTCTAAATGCACATCCAAATAGAATACAAGTTATAACAAATGCCATCTGTATTTCTCTGGTGTTGGCTGCCATTTTCTCTAGTAAACCTGTTTTCCAACAATATTTGGTAACTATTCTCATGCCAAGTTGTAGCTTAGAAATTTGGTTTCCTGAAAATCCTGCAGTTAGATATGAGATCCTTTATTTCTTTTCTCTAAGTTGTGCTATGAGATCCTAGTTCACCCTAAAAATTGTGTTTCTGAATTTAGTGGAGTGAGTTTAGCTTCTGTATGGTCTTTGTGATTTTTGGGGTAAAACTCACAAGAATGAATCGGTTTTCTCCTCTGCTATAGAGTATATCCAAGTTGCTTATTTGAAGGGTATACGTGAAGCCTGCCAATGCTATTCAAATTATTTCTTTCTTCCCTTGTGAAAATTTAGTCCTCACAACCATTTCCAGATTTCTCACTATCAAAGTAACTGACACCAGTACTCCCTCTGTCTTTTTTTTTTAATTAGGGAGCAAAAATGGGTAGACGAGCTCACCAGGAATCACCTCAAGCAGAGAATCAGCTTGCCAAGAAAAATTCTTCTTTGCCCGGAGAGGTAGGTACCTAGATAAGCAAACTGGATTTCAAGGCAGACCTTTGGAAGTCACCTCGGGAAGGAACTTGTCTAGTTACACAGCTTGTCAGGGACAGGGCAAGGATTCAAACCAAGGTCTCCTAATTTACTTTCTAGTGCTCTCTTTGTCCCTCCCATTGGAGCCTTTAGGGTTATGTAGAAAACATCCCATAGATTTTTCCTGGTAGCCTGTTCACATATCTTGCTTTGGCCATTCCTTTCTTAGGTATTTGACTTATGAGCAAGAAGTGAAAGAAGAACCCTGTAAACTCCATGAGGGAAAGGACTGTGAACTAAACTCTACATTTCTCTGAGCATTCAGCACAGTGCTCCATGGTAGTTGGTTAACAGATATTTGTTAACTTGAATTGAGGTTGAATCGATTGATTTCTGCTTCCTGCCCATCATCCATTGATATTATCCCAGGCAATGGACCTATCCCTTCTTTTTTTTGGAGGGTGGGGGAGGCAGTTGGGGTTAAATAACTTAGTCAGGGTCACAAAGCTAGTAAGTGTCTGAGGCTGGATTTAAGCTCAGGTCCTCCTGACTTCAGGGCTGGTGCTCTGTCTACTTTGCCACCTTGCTATGCCCATCCCTTATTTATTTTCATTTCTAACATAACTTTTTTTTTTAAGTGCTTCCTGTCACCAATGCAATAAATATGTATTAAGCACATAATAGAACAGCTACATGACACAGTGGGTAGAGAACCAGGCCTGGAATCAGGAAGACCTGAGTTCAGATCTTGCCTCAGACCCTTGGGTGAGCCTGGGCAAGTCACTTCACCCTGTTTGCCTCGGTTCCTCATCTGTAAAATTAGCTGGAGAAGAAAATGGCAAACCATTCCAGTACCTTTGTCAAGAAAACCCCAAATACAGTCGTGATCATGGAGAGTCAGACACAACTGAAACAACTGAACAACAACCTAATATGTTCAAGGCACTTTTGCTAATGGGTACCAAGACCAAAATTGAATAGTAACTGCCCTAGAGGAGCTTACTCATGGTTCGCATCCTACTTATCTTTAATATTTTTACCAGTCTCAGCTCATTATGGGTTCTTAGTTTTTTGAATGCTTGTCTTTTTTGTAAAATAAAAAGCATTGTAGAAAAGATTTATATTTTAAAAATGATTTGTTTTTTTATATCACCTAGATTTCCTCTTATAACCCTGTCCCTCTTGCCCCCTGGAAAGTCATTGCTTATAACAAATAATTTTTTTTAAAGAAAGAAAGAGAGAAACACATCGAGAAGCAACATGACATCACTTTTACGATATGAAATCATGCAAAACATTTATATGTTAGCCATGTTGCAGAAAAAAAGCAAGAAAAATAAAGTGAAAAAATTACACTTCAATCTGCACTGAGTTGATCGGTTTTCTCTAGAGAATGGACGGTGTTTTTCGTTATTAGTCCTTCAGAATCGTCTTGGATCATTGTCTTGATCAGAGTATCTGTCTTTCACAGTTGATCATTGTACAGTATTCTGGTTCTGATCATTTCACTTCGTATCATTTCATGTAAGCCTTCCCAGGTTTTTCTGAATGCAGATCTTCCTTATCATTTCTTATAGCACAGTAGTATCCTCTCACAGTCAAGTCAGCTTGTTCAGCCATTCCGCAACTGGTAAGCATCCCCACAATTCCCAGTTTTTTGCTGCTACAGAAAGAGCGCTATCGATATTTTTGTACATCTAGGTCATTTTCCTTTTTCTCTGATTTCTTTGAAATGGACTTAATCCCCATTTCTTTTCAAGGAGTTCAGTACTCTACATCTCAAAACTCATCTGTTATTTCTACCTATCCTCTTCTTCCTCCTTGAGGGCCTCACTGGATCAAAGCTGGATGTGATTATAAGAGGTCATCTTGTCTACCTCCTCTTTTTATAGTTGAAAAATCTTGAGATCAGTGACTTGCTGAAAGTCATACAGGCTCTGACAGTCATGACAGGCATAGCACTGTCAGCCAGGATATGAACCCAGGTCCTCTGATTCCTAATCCATCACTCTTTCCATGGCACTGTGCTATTGGTGGTCATTACTATGCCAAGGACCCTTTCCTTGTACCCTTAATCGCATGACCCCCATCTCTTTCAGGAGTTTATGTATGTTACTAGCCAGTCTCATCTTTAGTCCTCCTTACCTCCAGAATCCTTCCCTCCTGTTCCAAAACATTCTTTAGTTTCTATGATTCTCACAAAACCATAACTAAACCCTACTTTTGCTTCAAGTTATCCTGTTTCTACTTCTTTTGCCTGTTAAACAGCTAGAGTCATGTACTCACATGACCTTTGCTTCCTCACCAACTTTTTCCTACCATCACTTCTTTATTTTTTGGAGGCAATTGGGATTTAAGTGACTTGCCCAGGGTCACACAGCCAGCAAGTGTCTGAGGCCTGATTTGAACTCGAGTCTGATGCTTCCACTTCTCAACCTTTTGTAGTCTGGAGTCTGAACCATGTGACTGAGGCTACTCCCTAAGTGATCACCAGGAGTCTTTTCACTGCTAAGAGATGACCTCTTTCTCTAGTTCTAGATAACTCACAAATCTATAGCTTTCACTATATGGCTATATGGCTTGAGCCCCAATTTCTGGAATTCCATTTGTATATCAGTATCTTCTGGCTGGATGTCTCCAAAATGTAATTCATTATATTCCTCCTTTAATTTCCACTTCCCCCCCCTTCAAATTCCCTATTTCTTCTAAGGATGCTACAATCCTCCCAATCATCCAGGGCCTAAATGTCTGAGTCTTTACTCTTCTTCCATCCTCCCCCCCTTTCTGGAGATATCGATCCAGTTGCTAAGTCCTATCATCCCATATTTTTCCTCTCTCTACTCATGCAGCTACCACTCTAGTTCAAGCCTTCGTTACTTCTTACCGGGGCTATTGTAATAGTCTACTAAATGGTTTCCCTGCCTGCACTCCCTCTCCAGGAAGCTGTTAAAATCTTCCTAAAGCCCACATCTGACAAGGCTGTTCCATTGCTCAAAAATCTTCTATTTGCTCCTTGTTGTCTCTAGAAGTACAAGTACAAACCCCTCAGCATTACATTGACAACCTCTAATCTGACTCCAGTCTGTCTTTCCAGCCTTATTTCACATCATTTCCCTTTACTTATTCTTTCATCTTCTGGCCAAACTGGATTCCTAGCTGTTCCTGAGACTTGGCCTTACAGGTTTGGTCTCTTTATTTGCCATAAGCTATCCTCCATGCCTGGAAAGCACTCCCTCCTCTCTCTGCCTTTCAGAAATCTGATCTTTCTTCATGGCTCAGCTCAGATGCCAACCTTGAACCCTTCCCCACTTTACCTCGTTGCTAGTGCTCTTTCCCTTCATAAATAACCTTACAATATACTTATCATGAATATAGTACAACTACCCAGTAGAATGTAACTTTTTGAGGGCGAGGGATTACTTCAGTTTTGCCATTGTATTCCCAGAATCTACAACAGTGTTCATTCATATTTTTGGCACTTCAAAAATTATTTTCAACTGAATTTAATTTTCTTCTCATACCATGCAATCAAAGCTGTCATTTTCCTAAGTATTTAGAAATTGGCTCTCGGGAAGTCTCAGAGGCATGCCCTACAGTCTCCAGTTTTTCTCGCAGTGGCTATTGCTAGCTCTAATATGAATCTTAGGGTCATTGTCTTTAGGGAGGTATTATACAAGCTGAAGTGTGTCCAGAGGAGGGTGATCAGGATGTTTAGGGATCTCAAAACCACTTCCCCTAGAAAATGTCAGAATCCCCAGAATCTCGATTTGGAAGGTACTTCAGAGGTGAGTTACTCTAACTGGCATCTGAATGAGACTCCTCTCTGTGACACATCTGATCAAGGATTGTCTAGCTGATTCGTTGAAGATAGGGGCTCTTTAGCACAAAGTGGAGAAGGCTTAAAGGAGCCTGTAATAACTGTTTTCTCTGACCTGAATGACTGCCATATGCAATGAGGATTTTCTTTGTTGTGCTGGGTCCCATGAGGCAAAACTAGCAATAATACGATGAATCATATTGCATTGGAAGTTACAGAGGGACAAATTTCAGCTCCTTAAAAGGAAAAACTTCCTAACAATTAGGACTGTTTAAAAGTAGTAAGGACTGCCTCAGGAGGTCATTAGTTTCCTACCCTTGGAGATCTTCAAGGAGGATCTGGGTAATGACTTGTTAAAGACATTGTAGAGGCAATTAATTGTCTTTTGCAAAATGTAGGTCTCAGAACTGAATACAGTGCTCCAACTGTGGGCTGACCAGAGGAAAATACAGTTGGAGGACAGTTACTTCTTTAATCTTATGCCTCCCTGATGATAGACAAAGATCATATTTGCATTTTGAGCTGCTGTATTAGTGACTACTCATTAAAACTTGTGGTCTACTGAAAACCACTGATCTTTTTCAGATCTTTACTTTCCAGCTAGGCCTTTACCGTCTTCTACTAATTAATACTATTAGTACTACTAATACTTGTACTAATATTGTTACTAGAGGCAGCTGATAGCTCAGTGGACAGGTCATTAGAGTTAGATCTGAGTTCAAATCCAGCTCTAGATACTTATTAGCTGTGTGATCCTGGGCAAGTCACTTACCTCCTAGTTGCCTTGGTTTTGTCAACTGTAAAACGGGGTTAACTACAGCACCTATCTCCCAGGGTTGTTGTGAGGATCAAATGAAATAATATTTGCTAAAAAATAAATAAAAAAGCCCTTAGCACAGTGCCTGATGTATCGTAGATACCATATAAATGCTTATTCCCTTCCCTCCCACTCTACTTGTGAAATTGATTTTTTTAAACCCAAGTTCTAGACTTTACATTTAACTCTATTAATGGCTCAACATCCTTGGTGACTGTTAAAAAAAAAGACTACCGAGTGCGGAACAGCTGCCCATCTTCATTAGTAGAGGGATATTACCGACTGGGGGTTCTCCACATGAGAAAGTGTGGTCCATTGGGAAGGCTGCTGGATTTGGAGCAACTAGATTAGAATTTGGGTCCCAGTGCTGCCACCTGAACCCCCTATGACCTCGAACAAGTCATCTCTTTCTGAGCCTCAGTTTTCTTGTCTGTGTAATGGAAGAGTTGGAGTAAATGGCCTCTGAGACCTCTTTAAGCCCTGGCTCTATGATCCCATAGATTCTTATGCAGCTGTGGGCTGGACTTCTGACATCTCTTCCAGCTTTTAAATTCTCTGCCTTTTTCTTCTATGTCAGGATTTCTTCTATCCATGGGCTATTGGTAAATGTTTAACAACCAGCTCTCCAGAAAAAAAAATATGCATGACACAATTTTAAGTTTAATCTGCATCCTTAACATTTTCTCCATCACTTTCTCAAGTCTAGACAGTCAACAAAACAATGAGTCAAGCCCTGATTTTTGTATTTGCCCATTTCCATAATATAAATGTTTATGTGAAAAATTTAACAACTGGCTCTCAGGAGCTTGTTTGAGCTGACTCCAGCACATCTTTGTCATTGTTTGGTCATGCCCAACTTTTTTGTGATTTTACTGAGTAAGGAACGTTTAGCCAGATATTTGCCTTCCAATTGGCCGATAAGTATCATCTCCTAGTTGTAGGCATGTAGGCACTAAAAGTTTAGCTGTGGAATTTCTGGGTTTTGTTAACAGAATTTCCTGCTAGCATTTCTGTGTCACACTTACATCATAAGGGCAAGTTGAACTTTTTGTTCATGGGGTTTTCTTGGCAAAGATACTAGCATGATTTGCCATTTCCTTCTCCAGTAGATTAACGCAAACACAGGTTACATGACTTGCCCAAGGTCACACAGCTAGTAAGCGTCTGAGGCTTTGAACTCATGTCCTGCTGACTCCAGGCCCATTTCTCTATTCACTGAGCCACCTAGCTGTCTCATCTTTGGTTTCTGCCTATCCTTTTGCTCTATGCAGAGCTCTTGAACTGGCTAAACCTAAGAAATAGAAATGTTCAGAGCACAAAATTCTTATGACATAGTTAAAAAAAAAGCCAAAACCCACTCATGATGAATCTTTCTGTTGAGGGTTTTTGCTTCCTGGGAGGCATAGCAGTGCTCCTAAAATTAAGTGACCTCAGAGACAAATGGAACAATTGCCCAGTGTCATAACCTGTGCTTTCCAAAGAGGGAAAGAAGGACCTAGGCCTGCTTTGTTGGAAGCTTTGCCTGTTGGTCTTTCATGATGGGTGCTTGCCTACTCTGCTTTGTGGAGGGTGTTCATTCCTGAGTGGCATCAGTAATGAGACTTTATTGTCACAGTATGATTATCTCTTCTGGTCATATGTGGTAGCGTGGCATTTAAAGCTTTGGTCAACATACTTCAGAACTAATCCCTGTTAGTAGGGAGTCACGTATCAGATAACGTATATAACTATGTGACCTTGGACATTCCCTTGGCTTTTAAGCCTCTGTTTCTTTGTCGTTAAAATATCACAGTATTAGCATTTATGAACCCATAATGCTATTGGAAAGATCTCCTGTGGTAGTGTACATGAGGCATTTTAGAATGATTTAAAGACTAAATAATTATTATCTGTGTGATCTTGGGTGACTTGTTATCAAGCAGGGTTACTGTAGAGCACAGGCAGCTAAGTGGTTCACCAGGCAGAGCACTGGAACTGGAGTCAGGAAGACCTGAGTTCAAATACCGCTTTGGGCACTTAGTAGCTATGTGACCCTGGGCAAGTCACTTAGCCCTGTTTGCTTCATTTTTCCCAACTGTAAAATGGAAATCATAATAGCAGCTACCTCCCAAGATTGTTGTGAGGATGATATTTGTAAAGTTCTCAAAGCGCAGTGCCTGGCATGTAGTTTGATGTTATTGTTCAGTCATTTCAGTTGTGTCCTACTCTTTATGATCCTATTTGGGCTTTTCTTGTCAAAGATTCCATCTCCAGCTCATTTTACAGATGAGGAAACTGAGGCAAAGAGGGTTTAAGTAACTTGCCCAGGATCACCCAGCTAGTAAGTGCCTGAGGCTAGATTTGAACTCAGGAAGATGAGTCTTCCTGACTTCAGGCCTGGCACTCTCTCCGCCGTGCCACTTAGCTGTTCTCAGGCACATAGTAATCACTTAATAATAAATATTTAGTCCTTTGCATTTTACCATTTAATTCTGAGCACTTACCATAATGCTCTGTCCAGAGCAGGCCTTTAAGAAATGTTTATTGAATAAAAGTAAAAGCATTGGAACCGGAGCATCTTGAATTGAAACCAGATCCTGACCTGGGTTTAAGTGCTGAAGCCCTTACCAAGAGCCAGTCACATTGTTTGCCCAGCTCTTCGCCTTCCTGTTGGCCAGTGAGTACCATCTTCCAGCTGCGGGCATGTAGGTAGGGAGAGCTTAGCTGTGAACAAGATTTCCTGCCAGCGTTTCTATGTCACACTTACATCACGAGGGCAAATTGAATTAATTCATTTGTTCATTCAATAATAATTTTTATTAAATTCCTAACGTGAGCGAAACACTGTGCTTGCTCATTGTGCCTCTGCACACTGGCGAGAGAGAAGTAACTTAAAGTATATGGTGAAAGATTCTCAGGGTTCATTCACTTTCTGGAATGACTGGGGCCCCAAGGAACATTTAACTCTTTATCTCGGGCCTCTGCATTTTTAAGAGAGGCTGAGTGATTAACCTCGCAGGTAAAAACTCCCATCCTAGTTCCCTCTCTTCCTGGGTTAATTCAGGTCTAAAACTCTGTGGGTAGCCTCCCACACATTTGGCTTCTGTCTTTGCTGTGTGGGCCTTTTTCCCCATTTTCATTCTAAAATTAGATGCTGAGACTTGTGTGTGTGCCCATTTACATTCCAGTTCTAAATGTATGACTTTATAAATTTATTTTTACCCTCCTGCTGACCACATTCTAGGATGAAAGTGGAATAGGTAGATGAGTGGAGGTCATAGAGAATTTTAGATAGACACTTGCTACTCTAGAGTCAACCAGCAGTCTCTTCTAACAAGTGGCCATCTCTGCAAGGAAGAGGCAGCGGGAAAGGCTGCCTTGGGGAGTGGAAAGGTCTTGAAACTTAAGTATCAAAAGACCTGGGTTTGAATCTCAGCTCTGACCCTCCCTACCTTTATGACCTGGGGCAAGTGAACAGCGACTGTGAACCTATTTCTTCTCATCTGTAAAATGGTGATCCCTACTTCTGTAATGGTAATGGTAATCTGAAGATCTTCTCTGCCCCTTAATGGGCCTCATTTGGAGTCCAACAAGAGAAGCTTGCTTAGGGGAGGCTTGTTTTTCAGGAAGGGCCCTTATATATATATATATATATATACATACCCTGAGGTAAGGTTTTGCTTTGGGGCTCACTTATGGGAAGAGTTGTGTGATTTGGCCAGATGAGACTCTGGGCAGTCATTGAGCCCCCTTGAACACCCAGATGTTGGTGCTTCTCTCTCTGGTAACTAACACTGTATATATGTAATGGTCAGACAGTTAGAAGCCCTCTCTGTTGGTCTGTTGAATTGAGTTATTTTCTCTGTCTGTATTTTTTGTTTGCTTGTAATTTCTGTTTGTATTTTCTGAAGTTTAGGGTGCTGACTTTTTTCCCTGAAGTAAGTGAATGATATATATGTTTGATTAAAATAAGATTGTTAACCCATTTTGAGTTGCTTTCCTCTAGAAAAGCAGATCAAAGAACCTGTGCTAGCAGCCATCCTGGGTATGCTAGGGTGCTTGCTGCTACAACTTCCCAGGGCTATTGTGAGGGAAAGAGCTTCATACAGCAGTATATATGTGTATCTTTTTTATTATACCTATGCCACCTGGCTTGATTTCTCAATCCTTTTTGCTCTTCTTCTCTGTATTTTCTTTTTTTTTTCTGGGTAATTAGTTATTTTATTAATAATGCTAGCATTTTTAATAAAAGAGGTTTGGTGGCACTCTTAAATGCCAAAGACCTTCTCTATACTTTCACAAGAGCTGCTCAGCTCTTAGGACATTCATTATAGTTCTGATGGCGTGTTATTCAAGGGATTCCATTGAGGTTTTCTGTGGAGGGGTGGATGAGGTCAGGGATAGTGAGATGGAACACAAAGCTCTTCAGTAGGGAACAAGGACAGTAAGAGGCAAGTCAACAAGTCTTTATCAAGCACCTACTATGCCAGGCACTCTGCTAAGCACTGAGAATACAAAGAAAGGCAAAAGACAGTCCCTGTCCTCAAGGAGCTAACACTCTAATGGGAAAGACAACAAGCAAGCAACTGTGAATGAAAAAGATAAATACAGGATAAGTTGGGGATCTTTAACAGAGGAGAAATGCTGGCTTTAAGGGGGATCAGGAATGGATCCTAGAAGAAGGTGGGGTTTTTGCTGGGACTTGAAGGAAGGCGGGGAAGCTGGAGGTGAAGACAAGGAGGGAGAAAAAAAAGAAATAACAAAGAGTAGATTTCTTTTGGATTTGTTCCCTCTTGTCCAGATCTCACAAAAGGCCAGTAGGGAACAAAATTATTCTGAGGTTTACAAGTCTAGTGCTGGGAGCTTTTGTGGAATTCCAATTCCATCAGGAATGCTCTTTATATACTAATAATGCATTTGGACCCACCATTCCATGTGCTGAGAATGCACATCTCTACGTGTTGAAAGTATGATAGACTCAGCTTAGGGGCTGCCTCCTCCCTGAAACCTTCTCTGATCTCCGTGGTTGGATGTGGTTCAAGTCCCCTGCCCTTCCCCTCCTCCCCATCTCTCATCACTCACTCCTGTCAGCTTATTCTTCCTAGTATTATAGTAATCTATGCACATATATTATCCCCTTTCAATATTAAAAGCACATTGAGTACAGGGATTATGGTTTGTTTGATTTTTTTTTCCATCTTTTGGTCCTGAGCACCTAACACAATACTTTGTATGTAGTAGGCCCTTAATACAAGTTAGTCATGTATTACGAATGGAAAGAGTAGGAAAGATAGTTAGTCATCCTTCTTATGCTTGAAAATTGGCTTAATTTTCACGTATCACTAGTTGTTTTTGTTGTTTGGTTTTTTTTAGAATGGTTGCTCAGGATTATCATCCAATGATCTGGGTGATATTTTGGCCTATAGTTAAGATTTGGAAAAATGGTGAAAAGGTGGGATTTCTTTTTTTTTTAATTGAGGATAAAAGTAAAGAATTGTTTTCTATAGGTTGAAAAATATTGATTCCCATTACTTTTAAAATTTTAATTTGTTTGTTGCTGTTGAATCATTTCAGTCGCGTCTGACTCTTTGTGACCCCATTTGGGGTTTTCTTGGCAAACATACTGGAGTGGTTTGCCTTTTCCTTCTCCAGATGAGGAAAATGAGGCAAACAGGATTAGGTGACTTACCCATGGTCACACAGCTAGTACTTGTCTGAGGCCAGATTTGAACTCAGGAAGATGAGTCTTCCTGACTTCAGGCCTAGAACTCTAGCCACCGTGCCACCTGGTTGCCTTCTAAATTTCAGAGGAGTTCAATGGAAAGAAAGATAAGTTTGTCAGGGTGCTCGATTGGTTTGCCTGTGTGGATTCTGTTGTGTGTCTTCTCGCCATCCAGGATTTTCTGCTTTGTTGTACTATAGCTACTCTTCCCTCTCTATTTAGAGATGTTTTACATCTTTAGAAGAACTGCTATTTCTCCTCTATCATTTTGGCAATAATTGTAAGATGGAAAGAATTAAAGATTTAATTTCATTAGATCTAACATTTTCAGAAAATGGAAAATCGCATTGTTTTCCTAGCCCTGTGCTAGAGTGTGCTGCCAACACTGAATAAGAGAATTTATGACTCCAGCATCCCTCCACCAGCCAGAATGACATGTCCTTCTCCATTTAGGCTGTGTTCTTCAAATGGCAATTCAAGCTGGCAATGGCATTCGTGAATATCTCACTGGAGATTTTCTTAACTCCTTTTTGCTGTGTTCCCCATATATCATTTCCTCTAGCAAGAGGGGCCAGTGGTGTTAAACTGGGCAGCTCTGCTCCAGCCTTCTCCTGATATAGCAGGGTATTGCTTTGACTAGCAATGTGGCTTAAACCTGTTCCTGGAGAAATATCTCTGGGGTTCTGTGATAGCAATCAGACTGGCCTGGTAGATAGACAGATCCAGTTCAGGGCCCTACTAAACATCATCATGGGACTTTTCAACTCTTGCCTTAGCTTTAGTTGTTTCCTATTTTGTTTTGTTTTTAAAAGATTGTTTAGCTGAGTCTGGAAGTGCATTAGTTACTTGAGGGCTGGATCCTACTCTGCCTGGCATAAGAGCTGAACACCTTGGACCGGCTTTGCAATGCGGTGACCCTTTGCTGTCAGGGCTGACCATATCAATGCCAAATCTAGGGTGGATACCCAGCGGGCTTAGCCCCTTCCAGCTCAAAGTCCTGATCTGCCAGCCTCAGCCTTCTCAGGGACAGTGATACAGGTGTGGGCCACTTTGCCTGGCTTAACTTTAGTTTTGTGGATCGTTTTCCGGGCATTCTGTCTGAGGAAGATGTTTCAGAAGGCCCATGGAGAGATTATGTGTAAACTGCACCTGAGTCTCTTTGGAGCAGAATTGTGTTTTGTCTCTTTGTTCTTCCCGTTGCCTGGAGAAGCGCTGGAACTACAGCTGTTCTCTTGTCCTGTCCCCTCCCCCCAGTCCCTCCTCCATCTCCTCACCCTTCCTCCCGGGATTGCTGGATTGGGAGTTAGCCACATTCTCTAGAAGGAATCTGAGAAATGCTGCTGGACGCGTGTTCCCAAATTAGGCCTCATCTGGAAGCAGCTTCGCCAGCCTGGAGCTCCTCTGGGGCCTCGCGCTGCGTCCCTCCCTTCCCCCTCCCCCCCCCCCCCCCCAGTCCCCTGACTGGCCTGCAGACAGCGCAGCTATTTTCGGCCCAATAGGCTTATCTGCTGACCCTTTTTGGTGATATTTTTCCTTTTTCTCACAAAAAATAGCCCTCCTGATTGGTCCCATTTTTCAGCCTTTCTCGTAGACCCTGCTCCAATCAACTGGAGTGAAGACTGATACCATCGTTTCAGAGGGATCCTGGGAATTCAGTGTGGAATTGTTCATAAAAATGCATTTTCCATACTTTATGTCATACTTTGCACGCTTCAGCTTTGAGCCCTCTGTTTGGGTGGACAGATGTACACTACTGCCCTGTCCCAGGGCATGCAGATGTGCGGGAGGGAGTGTGGTCTCTGGGTTAGAGTGTGGAGCTTGAAATCAGCGTGTAGGAATTCTCTTTCCAGCTATGTCTCGCACTTTTTCAGTATTCCTTTATGACTAATTTTACCAGTCCCTGCTATAGTTTTCCTCTCTGTAAAATAAGAAACAAAACTTTAAAATCTCAGTGCAGATGCCTTCCTTTAAAGTTGGTGCTCACAACATGGCTAACGTGGTAATATGTTTTACATGATTGAACATGTATAGCCTATATCAGATTGCATACTGGCTTAGGGGAGGGAGGGAAAAAATATGAAACTCAAAATTTTAAAAAAATGAATGTTAAAAATTGCCTTTATATGTAACTGAGAAAAAAAGAAAATATTATTTAAAATATAAAGTTAGTGCTCAAAGGATCCTTTAAGATCCTTACAGATAGAAAGTACTATCATTATTTTTGTCTGTTCTTAACAGTGTTGTTTTTGTTTTTGAGGGGGGAAGGCAAAGCAGTTGGGGTTGTGACTTGACCAAGTTCATACAGCTAGTAAGTGTGTTACGTTTCAGAGGCTGGGTTTGAACTCAGGTTCTTCTGATTCCAGGGCTGGTGCTCTATTTACTGTGCCACCTAGCTGCCTCCTTTAACACTGTTAAAGATATAAAAACAGTTATTAAGAGGAGTTGGAATTGGGTTAGATTGGCGCATTAAAAAAGTGAACATTCATAGTAGCCCCTTCCAGCCTTTATCATTGGCCCGATAGGAGCCAGCACCTTTCTCTTCCTCCACCTCCCTAAATTCAGCCCTCTGTGTTAGAGATTGGCATCCTTTTGAGTAAGGTTTTTAAGTTTCTGGTCCATGTTTTTCTGGTTTGCGCAGGGTAAATGGTGGAAGGTGGAGTGTTTGAGAGCGACTACATTGAATCTTGAGAATCAGGGGTGGGGAAAATAAGTGCACTGACTTTGGTGAGTAGGGTCAACATTGTGGTGGCTGTCTCTGAGGTCATGGGAATGGACTGTGCTAGTGGAAACTGGGAAATACTATTGAAAATTAGTCTTCATGCCATCTTTGGTAGATAGACCATTGCTAAGCTTTTTACAATGCTCTTGTTACAGCTAATTCAATGTGAATGAATAAATGAATTAAAAAACATTTACTAAGTGCTTATTATGCATCAAGTACTGTGTTGGGCTGAAGATGTAAATACAAAATTGAGACAGTTTCTATTCTTCAAGAAGCTTTCATTCTAATGGGGCTGGTGGTGGGGTGGGAGTGGGGGTGGGGGTCGGGGGGGCAGGGTCCACATAGGAAAATTTAGCTGCAAGGCAGATATCAAGACTCTGAGGTCTGTAGAGTATGCTATAGGCAATGCCCAGGGAACCACAGGGCACCTTGGCAAGTCAGATGATAAGACCCAGAGGCAGGGAAAGATAGCAAGGCCTGGTGGTCCAGAGGATGTTACTGTAGCAGGGTGAATAGCAAAAGCTAAGCAGTCGTAAGAATTTCCTGGAAGGGTGATGGCAAGGCCTACTGGTCCAGAGTAGGCAACATCAGGGTAGATGGTAAGTTCTGCAGGGTATGGGGGCTAACTGTCATGAACAGGTTGTTACAGTTGGAGACTCCCAGCTTACTGAGGCAGTTCACCATGACCTGGATCCATCCCACTAGCCATGTTTACAATTCATTTCCTGAAGGCTAGATGTTATTTAACGATGTCAGTGGACTTCTGCAACTTTACCAACAATGCTCCAAGTTACCTTTGCACTGTATTCTCTGTTTGCTTATTTTTTTGTTTTCCTGTGCAGTGCTGGTCAGTGTAGAAAAACTAGTGGTCTAATGTTGTCTACTTCTTAACATTTCCCCCAAATCCTGTTTATGTTAGGGTGCTGATTGGGTCAATAACTTGAATTTGCCATGAGTAAGCGTGATCTTACTTTGGCCCTGCTTGTTCCCAATTCTTCCACTCGGGTTCTCCCCTCGTGCTTCATCACGCTGTGTGTGGAGGTGACGCTTAATTCTCAAAGCACAAGACAGTGAATCACCAGCTGTGACAAATGCTACCAAGTCTGAAAGGCTTCCAGTATGGGCTGGATGGGTGGGAGGGAGGGCCCCTGGGAGAATTGTGATCTGAACTGGTGGAGTTGGACTGAGGTCAAGGAAATCTGGGGTCTTAAGAAGGATGTTCCTAGAGGTAGCAGGTAGCGCAGTGGAGAGGGCACTGGGCCTGGAGTTAGGAAGTTCTGAGTTCAAATCCAGCCTTACATTGTAGCTGTGTGACCCTGGGCAATTCAGATTTGCATCCATTTCCTCTACCGTAAAATGGGAATAATAATTGGACCTATCTTGAAAGGTTCTTGTGAGGATCAAATGACATAATCATTTGTAAAAGCACTTAGCATAATGTCTACATAGTAGGCACTGTATAAACTCTTATTACCTTCACCCTTCCCTTCCCCTAAGAGACTCTGAAGATGGATAGTTACACTACAATGTGAGGGGAAAGCAATCCCTAGTAAATACTGTCTAGTATAAAAAAAATGACACAGAGGCCCGTAGACTTGAGATCCACAGGATCATAGATTGAGAAGTACAGGGTGGGAGGGACACCCACCACAATGTTGTCCCTGCTCACCAAAGGCAGTGCACTCATTTTCCCCACCCGTGATTCTCAAGATTCAACGTAGATATCATTTAATCCTAGCTTCTAGGATAGAGTGCTGGGCCTGGAGTCGAGAAGATTCATCTTCCTGAGTTCAAATGTGGCCTCAGACACTTACTAGCTGTGTGACTCCGGGCAAGTCAAGTGACTTGTCAAACCCTGCTTGCCTGAGTTACTCATCTATAAAATGACCTGGAGAAGGAAATGGAAAACCATTCCAATATCTTTACTGGAAAAGCCCCAAATGGGTCACAAAGAGTCAGACATGACTGAAAACAACTGAACAACAAAAGTGGTAAAAGGGTGGTCTTTAGGATGGGATGGGATACAAAAAGAGGCAAAAGACAGTTCCTGCCTTCAAGGAGATCGCAATTCAGCCAAGCCATTATATGTCAGAAACTACATCTGAACCCTGGTCATATGAATTTAGAGTTAGAAGTTCTAAATTCAAATCCCAGCATTGTTTCTTACTATCTAGGGCAACCAGGTGGTGGAGTGGATTGAGTGCTGGACTTAGAGTCAGGAAAACTTATCTTTCTGACTTCGAATCTGGCCTCCAACACTTAGTAGCTGTGTGACCCTAGACAAGTCACTTGACCCTGTTTGCCCCAGTTTTCTCATCTGTAAAATGAGCTAGAGAAGGAAATGACAAACCACTCCAGTATCTCTGCCAAGAAAACCCCAAATGGGGTCATGAAGAGTTGGACATGACTGAAAGGATGATTGAATGACAACAAAAACGCACTTGTACAAATGAGGAAACCAAGGTGCAGAGAAGTTAAGTCAGTTGTCCAAGAAAAAGCAAGTTGTCAGTGGCAGAGCCAGAATTTGGACCTCGGTCTTGACCTAAAAAGACTTAAGAAAAGTCTTTCCAAATTAAAAAAAAAAGAGTGATGTCATCTAGGGTCCACTTCTTATAAGTATAGACAGATGATTCAAGACCCTTTACCACCCACGAACTGCTCAGTTGCTTCAGAAATCGTAGTGAATGGGTGGGGGAAAAAATAGAAGATTATGAATTTAGGGCTTCCCAGCCACCCTCACAGGTGCAGATCATTTAATTCAGTTCAATTAAACAAATATTTTAAATGCCTGCTGTTTGCCAAGTACTATAAAAGCCACTGGGAGGCATACCAAGTTTAGATGAGACATAATATAGTCCCTGCCCTCATGGAATTTACAGCCTAGCAGTGGAATATGACACAGGCACGGGAACCAAATAACAGAGCTTCAAACAGAATGCTCCATGGGACCAGAGGGGGAGCAATGAGGGAGATTTCATCACCTACACATGATTTAATAATAACCGGTCATATCTGATTACAACACGTATCAAAAGACTTTCTAGATTATTTCGTTCTATTGGAATTTCAATGTTTTGATTATTCCTTGAAATAAGTGGACCATTGGAGGGGACCCAGATAGTTTTTGGTTTCGGAGACGCTGGTTATGAGTGTACTTGTTAGGGTTTTCCAAGTGTTTGCTCCATCACTGGTCAAAAGTAATGGTTGTATATTGGCGTTGACCTTGAAGAAAATCAATCTTGAGGAGTTAGGAAGTCTGATAGACATGGAATGACTGGGAAGAATTAAAGCCCGTAATTGTTTGGGAGACCCACCCACTGTCAGCTGAATGTAGTCTAAACCAACAGATAAGAACTGGTCTCATTTCTACTGATGGGTGTGAAACTGTAACATGACTTTTAAAGTCATTGTCATCACAGTGCTCAAAAGGCATAAGGAGAAGACATTTCTACCAAGGTAGACCTTTTTCTTGGTACAATACTAGTTATTCTTTACTTTTCAGAGTCAGAAGTTTTTAGTTTTTCTGTTGAAAATGAAGAAAAGGCTGTTTCAAGAACATCTGTTCTTCCAGATTTTATTCAGGAGTCCTAATGTATACCCATAATTCTCATTCAAAGTGAGAACCTGAAAAAAACCTTAGCCTAAAAGGGTCAGGGTCTCTCATCGCATCCTGGGCCATCTGCAGTTGTCCTGATGAATATCTTGGCCACTGGACCCAGGTGGCTCTGGAGGAGAAAGTGAGGCTGGTGATCCTGCACAGCCCTCCCTCACTCAAATCAGAGTCAACTGCAAGTCATGTCATCATGTCCCTGATGTCACAGTCCTCTTGGAAAATGAAGGACAAACACAACAACAACTCATGATTAACCTTGAGAATTGTATGAGAAAATAAACTCTTATTTCAGAACTTCATTTGAAATTTGAAAATTAGAGCATTAAAGTGGTTTCCTAATGTCGAAAGTACCATTCAAAAACCTAAAGAGTTCGTCGGTATTTCAGAGGTCAGCGACAGCGTCCCTGGATGGCCCACCCCTGACTCTCAGCTCTGGGAGAGTGGAGACCCTCTATTATTCACACTCACAAAATATTTGTGGAGTAACCTGCTGAGTGAAAGACCTGTGTGCCATGAAGATATTTACCATAAAATTTACGAAGCTTCTCCTCTTAATCATCTCCTTCCTCTTTATCTGATGTTCAGTTGTTCCTGTTCGCAACCGTCGCTATTTTGGTGACTGGGTGTTCATGTGTGACTCGTCTGTGCATCACTGCGGATTTTTTGGTGTTCTACAATATACGCCGATCTCCCATTCTGGTGCCTGTCTTCCTCTCCCTGTCTTCAGCTTGTTTCCATTCTTTTAGCATTCACTTCTTCCTTTATATCACTCCCTAGATTGAGGATAATATAGAACTGATATATTTTATCATCATATTTATTTAATAGAGTGTTATGTACTCCATTCATATAAAGGTATGGGAGTAAAATGTTTTATTTCTCTCTCAATCTTTCTAACAAATCAACAACCAAAACCAGACTAACAAAAAACAAAATATAACAAACAAACAAACCTCCAAACCCAAACCCTAAATTAGATGACTTTTATGAATGTGATCTTTGATGAATCACTTTTCATGGGTGAGTGAGTCTGGCCTAACACGTTATCAAATCATGGAGTTGTTATAATACTGTATTCAAAATAATATATGTAGTTGTATATTGAATATACCTGGAATCTGGAAAACCTGTGTATATGTGTAGAAATACACACACACGCATACAGCCTATGTGCATGTAGTGTCCCCAAAGTTTTAAGCTTATCTAAGTTGAGACTTTGGGATATCTTGTATATAATGCTGTATTTTGTTGTTGTTCAGTTGTGTCTGACTCTTCATGACCCATATGGGATTTTCTTGGTACAGATACTAGAGTGGTTTGCCATTTCTTTCTCCAGCTCATTTTACAGGTGAGGAAATTAAGGCAAGTAGAAGTTAAGTGACTTGCCCAGGGTCACACAGCTATTGTCTGAGGTAAGATTTGAACTCTGGAAGATGAGTCTTCCTGACTCCAGGCCCAGCTCTATCTGTCCACTGTGCCACCCATATTGCTGTATGCTGAATATATAATAACCAATGGTTGCCTTGTGTGATGGAGGTGGGGTTTTATGTCTTATCCAAAGTTCTTAAGTTACTTATTGACTGTATGTATAAAATTAATTTATTTGCTTTTTTTCTAAGCTTCAGGGTTGGTTTATAGTTGAACTGGGCAATTTAGAGCTATGCAATAGAAGATAATAATAATAATTATAAAGATAGGTAACATTTATCCAGCACTTACTCTATACCAGGCCCTGCGCTAAGCTCTTTACATTTATTATCTTGGTTGTTCCTCACAATAACTCTGGGAGGTAGGTGCTATTATATCCCCATTTTACAGATGAGGAAATGGAGGCAAACAGGTTAAGTGACTTGCCTGGCATTACATATGTGTCTGAGGCTGGATTAGAACTCAGGTTTTCCTGACTCCAGGTCCAATACTCTATCCTCCACACCATCTAGCTACTAAAAACATAAGTGTTTTGAAGTATCCCAAAAGACCACAACAAACACTATCTCTGAACAGGAGTCATAAAATATTAGAAGTGGAAGGGCCCTTCAGAGGTCATCTTGACATTGCCCTTATTTTACAGGTGAGGACAGAGACTCAGGTTACGGTCCTTGCTCAAGGTTGAGTGGCTGGTAGTCACCTGGTAAGTGTCAAAGCCAGGGCTGGGACTTCAACCCAGGTCTCTTTGGCCACCGACTAGTCAACTGCTAGTTTGTCTATTGACAGAACGGCCTAATCTAATAGAACAGTGGAGATTATAAAGGCTAGAGTTTCCCGGCCTGTCAAGGTCATGAAATCTGTCAAGGAATGAAGAAAGGAACTAAACAAGTTAGACATAATTAAAAAATTTAGATTCAGACTGATGCAGAGCAGCAAGAGGTTGGTTTTGATTTCGAGGCATAATGAAGTTAAGGGGAATGAATTAAGAGATTTAATTAGGGTTATAACATGGCTAAACAATTGAAATGCTTTGTGTTGATTCAAATTAGGGAAGAAGGGTTAAGCCCGTTTCATATTGCATCTGCAGGGCCAACAGACTGTGAGGATGCTGTTGATGTCCATTTACTGTCTAATGGGAAAAGGATCTCTGATTACTAAGTTCTACACTGGCATTGTAGTTGCTAAGCCTTAAAATGTCTCACAACGTAAGGGATATCTATTCCATCTTATTGTGTGGTAGGTACTTTATGGTACTACTTCTGATCCTGGAGAGAATAAAAAGTCAATTGTAGCCTCAGATTTTATGTCTTCCTTCCACTGTGTCCCCAGGAGGATAATGTTGTATACTCAAAATAGACACTAGAATCTGGCAGTCCTTTGAATTTCAATAAGACCTTTCTTCCAAAGAGTTATTGTATAGTTTTCCCACTAACGTCCTACTCTGTTGCCTTACATTGTTATGGACTATGCAGTAGTTTTCAACCTTCCTAATGTTGCGACCCTTTAATACAGTTCCTCATGTTGTGGTGACCCCCAACCATAAAATTATTTTCGTTGCTACTTTATAACTGTAATTTTGCTGCTGTTATGAATCGTAATGTAAATATCTGATATGCAGGATGTATTTTCATTGTTACAAATTGAACATAACCCACAGATTGAGAACCACTGGACTATGGGTTCTTGAAAGTTGAATTGACAGGTTCTGATAGGTCCTAACCAAAAAGAAGTTACACATCACTGACAGTCTGTTTCCACTGTATGAGAGATATTTGTTCTACCTACGTTTAGAAGGGCTCATTATTAAAAGGTTGGCCAGCATGTGATGGTTTTTTTGGCCATGACAACCCATGAGACATTGGAGGATTTGCAGTATGCATTAGTGAAGGTAAGGCAGATGATAAAAACATGGCTCTTTTTGAAGTATTATGAAGTTATTACACATCCAAATATCTGACATTTCCTTCCTGCTAGATTGTAAGTTCTCGGATGGCAAAGGCTGTTATCTTAAATATCTTTGTATCTGTGGTGATTTGTACATAACAAGCCCTTTAAGAATGGATGTTGAATGTAAGAATAAATGAAAGAATAGAATTAAAATAATTTTCATGTTTGGTTTCATTTACTCTTATAACATCCCAGTGAAATAAATTGGGACAGGCATTATTTCCAATGAGGAAATAGACTTTAGCAGAGAGGTTATATAATTTTAGTAAGGTTACTCATAGCATAGCTATTCAATCACAACATTTACCAAATGTAGCCTGTATGTAGAGCATCGTACTGGGTCCTGGGGATGAATACAGGAGAGATAACAACACATATTTCCTATTTTTAGGCAATTTAGAAACCAGACCTAGATTTTTTGATTGCTAGCTTTGAGTTATTTTTGATCACCTTTACAGATCTGGGATTTGGATGACCCATGAGATAGGATGGTTTAGAGGAAAGAAAACTGATGTAGGAGTCAGGAGACCCAAGTTCTTATGCCAGCTCTTGCTAGCTGACCATGTGACCTTGTCCAAGGTCACTTGTGAAAGCATAGAAAGAGAATGGAACTTGCCCCGTGATACAGTAGAAAGAGCATGCAACTGAGTGCAGTCACTGGAGTTGAGTTTGAATCCCACCTATGCCATTTACTACCTCTATGACCTTGGGACCTTTCAGTTGTAAAATGAGGGAGTTGGTCTAGAATCTAGACTGTCTCTAAGGACCTCTCTAGTTTTAGATCTGGGCTCCTTTGAAGGTATTGGACTAGATAATTTATAAAGTTATTTCAAACAACAAAAAACACCCAAACTTGTAATTTTTTAGACTGACTAGCATGTATTCTTAAAACTTGTGATGTTGTAAAAGTGAGAGAAAGAGAAAAAGGTTGAGTTAAAGGAAACATAATGTCTTCTATTAAGACATATGGGTATGCTTTTTCTTTTTCATTCAGTATCCCTGACAAAGCTCATTCAATGGATTTATCTTAAGTCTCTTATTGTGGTTAGTATCGTGATTACCCAGTGACCATCAACAAAAACATCCAAAGAAACAGAATTAAAATGACACCCAATATTAGCATAAGCTTCATATTACTTACACTGTGTTAGCTTTCATTAGCATTTTGTTGGCTCCCCTGTCCCCTTCTCAGCTTGCTTTTTTTCTTTTGGTGTTTACTTTCCCAGTTTATCCATTGTTATTTTGAGGGTCATAGCCAGGGGTGGGGAACTCTCGAAGGTGCAGCCCTTTGACTGAATCCAAACTTCACAGAATAAATCCCCTTAATAAAGGGACATTTGTTCTGTCAGACTTGGACTTAGTCAAAAGGTCGTACCCAAGGACCTAGAAGGCCCCATGTGGCCTCATGGCTGCAGGTTCTCCACTTCTGGTAGTTATCGTACGTTTGTTGTGCTCAATCTTTCTTATTTCTGCATCAATCATAGTGTGTATAGAACCACTAACAGCATGCTTATAGAGGGTTTTGTGTTTTGACACCTACATTGTAGCATTTTAGATTTGGGAGAGGCCTTGTCTTACCTGAAGCATCTCATTTTATATCTGTAACAGCCCTATAAGGCAAGTGGAACAGATGCTGCCATCTCCCTTTCCAGATGAGCAAACAGAAATACAGGGACATCATTGACAAGAGGGTTGTTTTAACTGTGCTCTACATAACATATGTAGGATGAAAGTTTTAGGGAAGTAGGTTTCCCTTTGATATAAAAAAAATCACAACAGTCAGACCTATCCCAAAATGAGCAGGGATGCCTTGGGAACCTTTGCTTGAAGTTTTCAAATAGAAACAGAAGTTCCATCAGGGGCGATATCGTTCGTTTAGTGTGATATTGTCTTTTTCAGGTGATCTCTCAGGTCTCCTTAAGGTCTAAGATGCCGTGTCCTGTCCAAGGTCACAATTCACTTTATCTAGAAACAAGTGGACTTGGCTGACTGACCAGTCCCGAAGAGTATTTGATTAAAGGATCCATGTCAAACTGGAGGGAAGCCATGTGGGGCCCAGGATTTTGTCACTGGCTCTGTTCTGTTGCATGTTTTTGTCAGTTATTTGAGAAAAACATAGGTGGCACGTGTGTCAAATTCTCAGATAAAGTAAAGCTAGTAAGGACAGCCAATCAATCAGCAAGCATTTTATTAAACAGCTGTTACATGCCAGGGGGCCAGCTAGGTTGAGCAGTGGATAGCGTGTTGGGCCTGGAGTCAGGAAGACTCCTGTACACATACACAAATATTCTTACATTCTCATTTTTTTTTTTAAGGGGGAAGGCAAGGCAGTTGGGGCTAAGTGATTTGCCCAAGATTGCACAGCTAATAAGTGTTAAATGTCTGAGGTCAGCTGCGAACTCAGATTCTCCTGACTCCAGGGCTAGTGCTCTATTCACTGTGCATCTAGCTGCCCCTGTATTCTTACATTCCAATAAGAGAGACAAGAAATATGCACGTGTGTGCACACACGCATACATATACATATGCATTAAATCCATATTTATTATATATACAAAGGATACACAAATATAGTATACATATACATATATATAAAACACACATATATAGCTTATATGTGCGTATGTGTGTATAGTTTCTGTATATGTATATATGTTTTGTATACACTCTCTCTATATATAAAATCTCTGCAGTTGTGAGACACACACGTCCATGGGGTCTGCTACACTATTGAATGGATAAATAAACAGCAGTGAACCTGTTTGTCTATAACCTGTGCTGGCGCATTTATGCAGTGGCTAGCAAGGACCCTGAAAATTCTTGCAATAACGTCAAGTTTACAGCAGTGGCCACTGCTTAACACTCAAAATATCTTCCCATAGTGTTCCTGCCCCACAGAGTGAAGAGTGGCTTGTGTAGTAGTAATAGTGGGCTTGGGGCAGCGACATTTGACCTGAGAATCCACCTTGGCCCTGAGGTAGGGGTGTAGAAGTCATCACCTGGTGACTGGAGCCCGGCATGCTGTGCCTGGATAGACCTACTACTTAGCGTTACAGTTCTTTTTCTCATGGTGTCCATTAGTTTTCTCTTTTTTCCCAGCTGAGAAGCACTGGGTTTCTGAAAGCACCGGAGTTTCCACATACTTTGTTGCCCATCTCTTACAGCTTAAAACTTGCTCCTCTCTGGATTTGGTTGAAGTAGCAAGTCTAGACTAAGCATCATAGCCTAGGTGGCAGGAGATGACTCTTCTTAGAGTACTAGGAAACTCCCATCAACTGTACCCTATGCATTTGTGGCCACCTAAGAGCTAGAGATATGTTGACAACCTGGAAAGAGTTCAAAGAACCACAACAAGGATGAAAGGCCTGGAGGATTTGATTTGTGATGAAAGATTAAATGGATGTTTGTTTTGGCTGAGTAGAAATGAATGTGGAGAAATATGGTATTTGTCTGCAAGTAAGTATCTATAAGGTATAGTATCCAGGAAGCAAGGGCACTTATTCAAGATGACCCTGAGGGGTACCAGTGGGAGTAATGAAACAATAGGAAAATTCAGGTTTAATTTTAGGAAATATTTTCAAAATTGAGATGGAATTTTGGATTAATCTCTTTTAAGAGAAAATACTGGCAGCCACCATCGCATGAGTCATTGGTCCAGGCATCTGGGTTAGTCTTTTGATTTGGGGGAAGCATGATCACAACTGCTTTGTTGCCATTGGTATGCTTTGCACCATGCACCTTTCCCAGTGGGTTATTGAGGCATGATTCCTTTATCCACTTGGTCCAGCCTTCCTTAAAGTTTAGGTCTTCAAGGAAGTTGTGTAGGTTAGAATACAGTGATGAAGCGGGCCCGGGATCCTACAGACAGAAGGGCCTTCAGGGTTCTGATGCCGGTCACTTTGCCCTGCCATTTTATTTTCTTCAGGGATTCGTGTCTCCTCCTCTAAAGCTTGGTCTCATTTCTTTTGCTTGTTTTCTGTACCCACCCCTTCACTTAGCCATGAATTTGTCACCTATTTCGAATGCCAAGAAATAGAGGACACTCCACAAAGGTTAGTTAGGGAACGAACAAGCTTTTTTTTTTTTTAATTAATAAGTACCTACTATGTTCCAGGCACTGTATTAAGTACAAATATTATCTCCTTTCAACCTCACAACAACCCAGGGAGAGAGGTGCTGTTTTCATCCTCATGTTATAGTTGAGGAAACTGAGGCAGACAAGTGACTTGCCCAGGGTCACATACCTAGTAAGTGTCTGAAGAGACTTGAACTCAGGTCTTCTTGATTTCAGGGCTATTAGTGCCCTGTCTGTGGAGCCACCCAGCTGCCCTCTGGGTACACAGTGACTCAGTTTAACACTGTACTTAGGCTTTTTACACTTTTCTCTCAGCATTGCTTTGCTTTTCATAGTCTAGGTAAACAGCCCCTCTCTTCCAGCTTTCTCAGTTGCTGAGCAAGCAAAAGTTAGGCCTAGGACTTCTGTGTTATTGAGAAGGTTTTTCTCACTTAGCCTAGAAAACAGCACACCCCCCAGGGAAGAAGGAAATGCCTTTTTCTGTTTTGTGGAGTCCAGCCCAGGAGTCATCCCCAAGAAACTTGTGATGGATGAGTACTACTGTTCCGCAGGTCTGTGACTTAAAGAGATCTTCCTGACCTAGTCTCTCTGAGATTCCTAAATAAATGAGTTTAACTTAATGCATTTCCACTCAGACCTAGTGGAAAAATTCCTTTTAGTGGTTACACCCTGCTATTAAAGCTCTTCTGGCTGCCTCTTCTCCAGCCAAGTAGCTACAGTAGCTCCTCCACCCTTAATCAAATCATCATGGTTTCTTCTTTTCATTTTCTTCTGAGGCCTTCCTCCCCTACTGCCCTCCCAATTCCTGCTCCCTGCGCCATGTCACCTGCTCAAAATCATCTTCAAGACACTATACTCCCATTCATACTGCCCTTCTCAGGTCTGTTTCTCAGTCTTAAGATATTTCTAATTCAGTCATTGAATTTGAAATGTAGATGTGAATTTAGAGTCAGAGTCCATCCCCTCTGGCAAGTGACCTACCCAAGGTCACACAGAAAACTGGCAGCCTAGAATCCAATCCCCCTTAGCTCATAGTCTAGTTCTTTCCTTCATAGCAAACAGTCCTAATGGTGTTGTCTGCTTAATAGTGTTAGCCTCCAAATCTGTATTCGATTATATGTAAAACTATCTTTTGGTTCTCAGGAAGTCAGGATAAATTAGATTGAGGGGGTTACTTTTCTTTTTTTTTGTTGGAGGGGGGAAGGCAGGGCAATTGGGGTTGTGACTTGCCCAGGGTCACACAGCTAGTGAGTGTTAAATGTCTGAGGCTGGATTTGAACTCAGGACCTCCTGACTCCAGCGCTGGTGCTCTGTTCACTGCCCTTGGGGGTTACTTTTCTTTACAAGCACTTGCTTCATTAGCTTCTACTTTAGCAGAGGTCTATCAAGCAGACATTTTGGTTGAAGAATTATTTTCTGATTTAAGAGTGTGTAGTGAGACTCATCTATTCAAAGAAGAATGTGGCAGACCTCTAGGAAGATTAGTAAACCCAATCCTCGGTCTACTCTTGATTTAAGATATGTAAGTCTGATCTTGTATCCATGTACCCCTGTGAAGAGGGAGGCAGCTTCTTAGAATAACAAATGTAAAATGAGCCAATTTCTGAGTCAGACAGTGACCACAAACAACCATCATCCTGGCATTTGAGTCTTTTCTTTTGTTCATCAGGATCCCTGGGATCTGGGTTTCTTCCTTATAGTCCAAAATCGACCATTTCCATATGTCCACTTGGCTAAAAGTGCGTGATTTTATGTCGAGTTCAGTAACAAGCTGAGACAGTCCATCACTTTTCATTAGCCCAAACTCCATGAAAAACAAACAAAAAAACCTCAAATTCATAATACACATTCTCTCTGTTTATGGGATAAAGTGAGTTTTAGGGGAAAGATTTTGAATTAGGGCCTAAACTTGTTATGAATCAAAGTTGAAAAGTGGTTGCCAGGTTTGCCACACCTTCAGGGTCATCCTTCACCCTTCCTTAGCCCTTGCATGCCGTATCTAGTCAATTGCCAATTTTCTCACATCCATCTCCTCTCTCCACTCATGCCGCTGAGGCTTTGATCACTTCCAACCCTGACTATAATGGCCTTCTTACTGGTCTCCCTACCTCTGTTCTCTTTCTCTCTCTAATCCATCCTCCAAACCAGTTGTGGCAAACTCAAATAGATGGTCTGGGGGTGGGGATGGGTGGTGAGTAGGACTACCAGGACTAATCCATATGTAAGGATCCCTGCTGGTTGCATATTATCTTAGATTTTGGGCTTTCGGGGTCTTTTTTTTGATCTTTTTGAGGGGGGAGGGCAGGGCAATTGGGGTTAAATGACTTGCCCAAGGTCACACAGCTAGTAAGTGTTAAGTGTTTGAGGCTGTATTTAAACTCAGGTCCTCCTATCTCCAGGGCCGGCGCTCTATTTATTGTGCCATACAGCTGCCCCTTGTCTTAGTTTTAAAATGTCATATTATTTATGTTTTATTATAATTGTATTTTTTGTTCATTCAGTCATTTCAGTCCAACTCTTTGTGACCCCATTTGGGGTTTTCTTGGCAAAGATCCTGGAGTGATTTGCTGTTTCTCTAGCTTATTTTGCAAATGAGAAAACTGAGTCAAACAGGGTTAAGTGACTTGCCCAGGGTCACACAGCTAGTAAGTGTTTGAGGCTGGATTTGAGCACAGGTCTTCCTGAGGCCCACTATTCTGTCCACTGTAACCGTTACACACACACACACACACACACACACACACACACACACACACGTATATGTATATATAATTTTACATATTTAGTTAAATATTTTATTATTCTAACTTGGTTCTGCCAGCTCTCAGGAGTATTGCTGGTTGAGTGCCTTATGCTTGACGCCTCTACTCCACACCTAAAACAATTAAAATCAGTTGGTGAGTAACCATTTGCACCTATTATGTACCAGGTACTATTCTAAGTACTAAAAAACAACCTCAAGACTTAAACCATAAACTCACCTACCCAGAAACCTTTAGTGTCTTCCCGTTGCCTTTAGGACCCAACACCAACTCCTTGGCCTGCCTTTCTTTGTGATTTCACAATCTGACTCATATTTACTTCTACCTTGTGCCCAACTGGACCAGTCTTTGTTCCCCAAATTGATCCTTCCTCCTGTGGTTTTTGCTCCTTTGTACAAGCTGCCACGACGCCCTCTCCACAGTACACACCTTGACTCTTGTTTCCTAAGCTTAGCTCCAGTACAGCTTCCTAAAAAGCTTTTCCTGACCTCCCCTGGCAGCTACCATTCTCTTCTTTTACAAATCACCTTGTACTTGTATATGTGCAGTGTCCTGTCCATAGACTGTAAGCTCTCTGAGAGCAGGGAATTTTCATCCATCAATCAATCCACAAATATTGATGACACACTTAGGATGTCTCAGGCGCTGCGCTGAGTTCTGGGGATAGTATAAAAAGCAAAAACAGTTGCTGTCCTTAAGAAACTTTTATTCTCATGGGAATTGTTTGTTTTGTTGTTGTTTTTAACACACCCAGAGGGTGGCACAGTGCCTGGTAATATAGCAAGTGCTTGCTTAGCAAAAGCTTGTTGAATTGAATAAATATTTTCCTTTTATGATATCTCAACATATTTCTTTTTTTTTTATTGATTTGTTTGTTTACTTTTAGTTTACAAGATTCAGTTCCACAATCCCTTGAGCTTCACATTTTCTCCCCTCCCTTCCCCCTGCCCCCCATGGCTGCATGCAATCAATTATAGGATCTGCAAATACTTTCATGTTGGACATTAGTCTGGTTGTACAGAAGGGTTGTAACCTGTTCCCCAGGAAAGAAGAAACAAAACCAAACATGAAAAAGAACAATAGCATGTAGGTTGCTTCAGTCTCCATTTAAACTCTGTTCTTTCTAGATCTTTCTTTGAATGTAGGTATCTCCTTCCATCCTGAGACTTGTAGCGTAGTCTTATAGCTGTGCATTGCTGAGAAGAGTACAGTTTATCAAGGTTGGTCGTCACACATACGATGTGTCTGTGATTGTGTACAAATTTTTCCTGGTTCTGCTCTTCTCACTTAGCATCAGTTCGTATAAGTCTCTCCAGGTAAATATGAAGTCCATCTCTTCCCCATTTGTTATAGCACAGTAGTATTCCATTACATTCATGTACCACAACTTGTGTAGCCATTCCCCAATTGATGGGCATCCCCTTAATTTCCAATTTTTTGCCACCACAAAGAGAGCTGCAATAAATATTTTTGTACATATGGATCTTCCTCTCACTTCTATGATCTCTTTGGGATGTAACCCTAGAAGTGGTATTACTGGGTCTTCCAGATTGCTCTCCAGAATGGCTGAATCAGTTCACAGCTCCACCAACAATGTATTAGTGTTCCAATTTCTCCACATCCTCTCCAGCATTTGTCATTTTCCTGTTTTGTCATCTTAGCCAATCTGACTGGTGAGATGTGATACTTCAGAGTTGTTTTGATTTGCATTTCTCAAATCATTAGTGATGTAGAACATTGAACATATTTCTTTTTTAAAAAATATTTATTTATTTTTAGTTTTCAACATTCATTTTTACACGATTTTGAGTTACAAATGTTCTCCCCCTCTCTCGTCTACCCCCACCTCAAGATGGCCAGCATGCTGATTACCCTTTCCCACAATCTGCCCTCTCTTATATCCTCCCCGTTCCCTCCTTACTTTCTTATAGGGCAAGATGAATTTCTATACCCCATTGCCTATATATCTTATTTCCCAGTCACATGTGAAAAAAAATTTTTTTTAAATTGGGGGGGGGGGAAGGAGGGAAGGCAGTTGGGGTTAAGTAATTTGCCCAAGGTCACACAGCTAGGTAAGTGTCAAGTATCTGAGGTCACATTTGAACTTTGGTCCTTCTGACTCCAGGGCCAGTGCTTTATTCACTGTGCCACCTAGCCACCCCTAAAACAAATTTTTTAACATTTGTTTTTAAAACTTTGAGTTCCAGATTCTCCAGATGACGCACTTAGGATGTCTCAGGCGCTGCGCTGAGTTCTGGGGATAGTATAAAAAGCAAAAACAGTCGCTGTCCTTAAGAAACTTATATTCTCATGGAAATTGTTTGTTTTATTGTTGTTTTTAACACACCCAGAGAGTGGCACAGTGCAGTATAGCAAGTGCTTGCTTAGCAAAAGCTTGTTGAATTGAATAAATATTTTCCTTTTGTAATATCTCCTCACCCACCCCCACTGGGAAGACAAGCAATTCCTATGGGTTATACGTGTATAGTTATGCAAAACATTTTCAGAGTAGTCCTGTTGTGAAAGACTATTATTTCCCTCCATCCTATCCCGCCCCCCCATTCATTCTGATTTCTCCTTTGACCCTTGAACATATTTCTTCTTAGGCTTTCCTGTTCCTAGAATGAATAAACAAATAAAGCATTTATTAAGCTCTTACTATGTGCAGAGAAGGGGCAGCTAGACGGCGCATGGGATAGAGTCTGGAGTCAGAAAGACCTGAGTTCAAATGTAGTCTCAGAAACTTAATAGTTGTGTAACCCTGGACAAGTACCTTAATCTTGTTTGCCTCAGTTTCTTCATTTGTAAAATGAATTGAAGAAGAAATCAGCAAATCTCTCCATTACCTTTGTCGAGAAAACTCCAGGTGGGGTCATGAACAGTCAGCCATGACTGAAGACTGAACAACAGCAACAATAGTAAATGGGCAAAGACTATGCTGAGTTCTGGGGAAGCCAGGCAAAAGCAGCTCTTGTCCTCAAGAAGCTTACATTCTAACGGGGATCGCGACGGGGCAGGGAGCCTTTGGCAAAAAGCCTCACTTAAGGACCTAGAAGACTACACATGTGCAGGCATGCACACACACACTCTCTCTCTGTTTCTCTCTCTGTTTCACTCTCTCTGTTTCTCTCTGTCTCTCTGTTTCTCTCTATTTCTCTCTCTGTTTCTCTCTCTCTGTCTCTCTCTCTGTTTCTCTCTCTCTCTGTTTCTCTCTGTCTCTCTCTCTGTTTCTCTCTCTCTCTCTATCTCTCTCTATTTCTCTCTCTGTTTCTCTCTCTCTGTTTTTCTCTCTCTGTTTCTCTCTCTGTTTTTCTCTCTCTTTCTCTCTGTTTCTCTCTCTGTTTCACTCTCTGTCTCTCTCTCTGTTTCTCATTCTCTCTCTCTCTGCTTCTCTCTCTCTGTCTCCCTCTATCTCTCTCTCTCTCTCTGTTTCTCTCTCTTTTTTTCTCTCTCTGTTTCTCTCGCTGTTTTTCTCTCTTTCTCTCTCTGTTTCTCTGTTTCACTCTCTGTTTCTCTGTTTCACTCTCTGTTTCTTTCTCTCTGTCTCTCTCTGTTTCTCTCTCTTTGTCTCTCTGTCTCTCTCTCTCTCTGTTTCTCTCTCACTCACTCACTCAGAGGCTAGGACAATGCCTGGTATCTAAGTCGATGTTTGTTTAGCAAAAGTTTGTTGAACTGAATTGAATTGAATTTAAGAAATATTTTCCTTCTACAATATCTAAACACATTTCTTCTTGGGCTTTCACACTCCTGGAATGAAAAAGTGAATAAAACCTTTATTGAACATTTTCTACATGGAAAGCCCTGTGCTAAGTGCTGAGGATACAAGTAGGAAAACAAGATAGGCCCCGTTTTCAGAGAACTTACATTCCAAGGGGGCAGGGTGGGGTGGGGGTGGTGGGTGGGTAGAGAAGACTCCCATATGGAAGGTTTCAGCTGCGGGTCAGATGGAAAAGTCCCGTGGTCTTTAGGGCGGATGACTCTGCCTCTTCTTTAATGACATCATTGAATGTCACTATTCCTAGGGCTTTTGGGGTCAGGGTTCTAGGCTGCCCCCAGGGTCTGAGGGGAGGTGGTAGTCAGGATGGCAGTGGTGGAGACTGGCCCAGCACACAGACCTCCTGTCTCTTCCTAAGGGAGCCCTGTACCTTCAGTGATGTTGGCTTCCCTGCCCTGTATGTGGCTATTGGTGGGAATGGCTGGCTCTTGCTGCATAGGAGATGCTTTCCTGGATGATGGTTGTGAAGGTGGGGCTGGAAGAAGCCATGGTGTTTGTGCAGGGGTGGGGGGGTGGGGTATATTACAACTCCCAGGGCTCCTGTGCCTGACTGTTGGAAGAAATTTGGTCAGCATTTGTTGCTGGAGGGGATGAAGAAGGAGGACCCTCACTCTACAATGATTTCTTCCCTTCAGGATGACTGTAGGGGCTGGGCTGGAAGCAGGTCCATTGGTTTGGGGGATACTGCTATTCTCAAGGCTCTTGGGTTTCAGTGCCCTGGGCTGGCCCTACCAGGAATCTTCTCATCCTGGAAGGAGTGATGAAGGATCATATTTCCCTTTGGTTGCTAATGTTTGACAATGTATAGCATCTTCCCTAAAGAGCCATTGGAGTTGATTACCAGGCGTGGTGTGGGTCTTGCTTAATTAAGCATCTGTATTGGGAATTTGTGTAATTGTTCAAAGTGATTCTTTGAACCAGGCTGCATAATGGCCATAGGAATACCAGGGGTGGGAAGGTATTCATTGGCTGGTAGATATCATTGGGTTTTTCTAGGACTTCTGGTGTGTGCGAGAAGTTTCCAAACTCAAAAGACTCCTTTTTTGGCACCACAATGTCTTTTCTGTCTTGGCATTTTAAGAATCTGGGGGAACCATATAAAGATCAGAAAAGCCTCTGTCCCCTGAAGAACTCTGTATGACATGGTGATTCCAGATAGTTGAATCCCAGCCCATTCGGATGAGACCATATAAAGATTCCCTTTCCTGAATTTCCTTCTCTGCCTCTCACACGATCTTGTTTGAAGAGACCTGGTATTTTGGGACCATAGCCTCCAGTCATGTGTTTCCATCTCTTTACTCCCAGTCATTCTTGCTCCCTGTTTATTTTTGGAGAATGAATATTTTTGCTTCTCATCTGGAGCTATGCAGGGTCTTGCCCCCTCCTTCCATCAGGCAGCAGCCACTGGCAGGCAATGTTCATTTCCCACACTCATAGTCATGACTGGCTTTCAAGAAGGAACACAAGGGATGCACTGCCTGAGGGCTGCCATCACCCCCTTCCTATTGCTGTCTTGTTTCAGGGATGTACCTCTTAAGGATCCTTTTTTAATGAGCCTGGCTAACACTACCTGGGGAATAGCCTGCCAAATTTGGAAGTTGTTTTCCCATTTTGTTTCTTGGAATTATTACCCTGTATTTCAAAAGCAGGTTGATTTATTTTGTATTAATTATTTTCACTCATACATTTTGTCCTGTCTGTAAGACTCAGATCCCTCACAAATCAATTAACAAGTATTTATGAGGCCCCTATTACTAATGTGCAAGGCGCTGTTGGGAATACAGATAGGAGAAATGAAACAATCTCTATTAGAGTGAGCTTACATTCCAATTAGGGAGACAATAAGAACATAGAGAATACGTATGCCCTCTAGATATAAAGTCACTAAATACAAATAAATATGAAGTCATTAAATACGAGGTGGTTTGGAAGGCTTTATGCAGAAGATGGTGCTTTGGCTTTGTCTGGGCATCTTTCAGGTCCTGCCTCCTCTACTAAGCTTTTCTTAACCTTTTCACCCTTACTGGAATCTCATCTCAGTTTTGAATGCTTAGAGTTATTTTTCATCCTTTGAATGCCTAGAATCAGCTACGTGACCTGGGTCCTGAAGTTGTCATTGCTCAGTTTTTCAGTTGGGTCACTTGGTGACCCCATTTGAGGTTTTCTTGGCAGAGATATTGGAGTGGTTTGCTATTTTCTTCTCCAGCTCATTTTACAGGTGAGGAAACTGAGGTAAACAAGGTTAAGTGACTCTCCCAGGGTCTTACAGCTAGCATGAGACCAGATCTGACTTCAGATCCTGACGACTTGTGTTCATATGTAAACCATGGATACTTATTAGCTGTGTCACCCTGAGCAAGTCACCTAACTTCCACCGTTGATTGTAAAATGGTGGTGATAATAGCCCCTGCCTCCCAGGGTTGCTATGAGGATCAAATGAGATAATATATTTTCAATTTACTTTTTTAAATTTTATTTTTAATTTAAGTTCTAAGTTCTCTCCTTCAAGCTCCTTCCCCACCCATTGAGGTTAGAAATATGATATACCTTATACACATGGAGTCACATAAAACATATTAGCCGTGTTCCAAGAAAAAAAATCAAGAAAAATAAAGAGGAAAACGATGTTTGCTCTTTGAGTTCATCAGCTGTCCGCAGATAAGATAATATTTATAAAATGCGTAGCACAGTACCAGGCACATAGTAGGTATTTCATAAATGCTTGTTTCTTTCCGGTGTGCTTAATGGTCTCTACTGTATAATATCCCATTTAGTCCAGGAGTGGGGAACCTGCAGCCTTAAGGCCACATGTGGCCTTCCAGGTCCTCAAGTGCAGCCCTTTGACCGAATCCAAACTTCCTGTAATAAGAAGATTTGTTCTGTAAAACTTGGACTCAGTCAAAAGGCTGCACCTGAGGACCTAGAAGGCCACATGTGGCCTTGAGACTGCAGATTCCTCACCCCTGGTTTAGATAATCACAGAATCTGAAAGATGGAAGGGACCTCACAGTCTTTCCCAACTCATACTAAGTAGAACAAGAATGGCCTTATCAGCATCCCTGACAAGTGGTCTTCTAGCCTTTGCTCAGAGGCCTTCAAGTAGAGGGAGCCACTCTGAGTCTCACTTGGCTCATCCATAAAATGACGGGTTCAGTCTGGGCGATTTCTAAGATTCTTTCCAATACGAAATTCTATGAAGTGCCTTTCGAGGCAGTTCATTGCACTGTTGGATAGTTTCAGCCGTCGAGGAATTTGTCCTTACATCACACTTAAATTTATCTTTGCAACTTCTGCCCATCCTTCCTAGTTCTGGTTTTTGTGCACATACTGCCTTGTTTTGTTTGCTGATTATTTCATGTGTGCAAATCTTGTTTTCACAGCTAAACTGTGAAATCCTCAAGATTTGGTTCCATTTCTTTTTCTTTATCCTCCTTAGTATCCAATATTGTATTGAGTTCAGTCTAGGTGTTCTCTAGTATACAATGCTGATTGTTTCTCCCCTTTTTAGGCTGCCGAGGAACAATGGATGGACTTAGATTCATAAAATTTTATAAATTTTGTAGTTGGTAAGATATTTGGAAGTCATTGAGTCTAAATCCCAAGATTTTGGAACTTTTTTTTTTAAACCTAAATTTGCCTCTTTTTCAACTTCCAACCATTTTTCACCCTCTTTCTCATGCTTTCATTTTTATCTATTTGCCAAATATTGATCTTTCTTTTGTGTTTCTAAGAGACAAAAGACAGCTTAGCTTCAGTTTGTATAATTCTTTGGATTACCACAAGATTTTTTTTTTAAATCTCATTTTATAGATATGAGTACCTGAGACCTAGAGAAACTAAGTGATTTGCCCAAAGTCATACAAGTGATGAGTGGTAGAGCTGAGATTTGAACCCAAGTCTCCCGATTCCCCTGACTATTGTTCTTTGCACTGCATTAGGCTAGAATTGAGATAATTCAGAACTTCTTATTTGAGAATTGCAGAAGGCTTCAGTGTGGCCTTTTAGGAAGCTCTTGATGTGTCTTTTGTATTTCCATCTCCAGGGAGAGAAAATAATGTCCTTGTTGCCCTCCTTTATAGTGCACTGGCATGGCTTCAATTTATATGTGACTTTACGTGCATGACCACCGGAGTGGATCTTCACAATACCCAAATAGCATCATTTCCATTATTCAGATAAGGAGGCCGAGGCTCAGAGGATTTTTCCCAGATTAGACAGGTAATAAGTGACAGAACCAGAACTTAAATTTAATTCCTGGTTCAGCACTCTTTCCACTATTCCACATTGCCTTAAATGGAAAGTATAAAAGATGTTTTGATACCTTGAAAAATTATTCTCAGAAGAAAGTTATAGAGTAGGTCAAAAAGTAAAACTGTGATTTGGGGGAAATATTTGCATCAACCACCTCATAAAAAACAACAACAAAAAACCAAAACCTAATGTCCCGTAATCTACAGGGAATCAACACAAGCATATGAGTAAAAAAAGCATTCCCCCAAAGTTCAGCAGTCAAATCAAAGGATATAAACAGTGTCCAAGAGAATAAATTCAGAGCATCAACAGCTAGGTAGAAAAATGCTCCTAATCACGAATAAGAAGACAGATACTAATGACAGCTCTGAGGTATCATTTCAGACCTATCACATTAGTAAAGATGGTGAAAGAAGGAAATAGTCGATGTGGGGAAGACTAAGGGATCACAGATACGCCAGGACAAGGAACTGTTGCTGGAGCCCTGAATTAGACCTACCAGTGTGAAAACCAGTTTGGAACAAAACAAAACAAACAAACAAAAGACCACTAACTGTTTGTACTCTTTGACCCGTTGGTCCTGTTACTGGATTTTTAACCTAAAGAGTTTAATGATAAAAAGGTGCCATATGTTCCAGAATAGTCATAGAAATATTTTTTTTGTAGTAGGACAAAGTTGGAAACAAAGTATATGCCCATTATTTGGGCAAGATAACTAACCAAATTATGGCATATTAATATAATGAAGTATTGTGAACATAATTGATCAATACACACTTATTAAATACCTACCATCTGCCAGGTACTATGCTTAGTTAGGTCTGGGGATATAAAAAGAGGCAAAAGACACTGCCGGCTCTCAAGGACTTTACAATCTAATGAATGATAAACATGAGGAACTTAGAGAGACATGGGAAGATTGATATGAACTAATGCACGAAGCAGGACCAGGAGAAAAATATACTGAATCGTTAGAATCATGTAAATGAAGACAGTGGAAGTTAGATCAAGTACAAAAGGTATCCAGTATTGGTCCCAGGTGACATACATTTCCTCTCTGTTAAGGAATAGTAAACCATAAATGGAGATGTTACTTAGTCTTTTCAGCCTCAGTCAGATAGGTTTGCTTAACTTGTTTTTGTTTTTATTGTTTGGTGAAAGGGAAAGTTGGGGGTTATTGTGAAGTGATTCTAGATTCAAAGCTTTTGCTTTCATCAGTTAAAGCATTTTTTTTAAAGTTAGAGAGTAAGTTTTGAGTAATTTGTAGGAAATTTCAATCAGCCTAACATTTCAATGCATTAGTATGACTGACATTTCTAAAACTTAGTGAAAACAGTGGTGAACATTTAAATTTCTTAGAAAATAAAATGAATGTTTTTACTTTCAATTTACTTTTGCTATTTTTACTATTAATTTTTACTAGCTTACTATTTTTACCAGTTTAGCGTTGGTTATTAAACCAAAAAAGACGAGGCTGCTTTGTTGGTACTTTGACTGATTTTTTCCCCCTTTCAATTAGGTGTTATTCATAGTCACTGAATATTTTTAGTTCTTATGTTCTAAAGTCTTCAGATTGAATTTCCCATCTGCTCCATTGCAACTTACTATTTTCTGCCTAAATAATCAGTACAGGTTTGAGTCTGTGAACTTTTAACAAAAACAGAGTTTGAAGGAGGGTGAGAATCTTGACTTTTTGTATTAGTTAAGAAATTCTCCATCCTGAAGGCATGGTTTTGATTCCATCAGCCACATGCAAACAAATTATTGTTAGAGTCAAGCCTTATGTATAAATATGTTGTTTTGGTTTCTACTTCTTTTTTTCCCTCTTCACAGGGTTCCCCTCCAAAGCCAGCCCGACGACAAGGAGGATGGGCAGATGATTCTGTCAAAGTCTCAAAGTGAGTACGTGGAGATTTTCCTAGTGAGAATGATTGTTTTCTTGTCTTGGCAGATTTGCTCTTCTGGAAGTGAATCCCCAAAGCACAATAGAAAGGATGGATAATAGTGGCCTCAGATCAAAGATTTCCAGTGTTAAGGAACACATGACCTCCTGTTGTAATTCATCCTGTTGGCTTGCACTGAAGGGTGGAAGAAACTTAACAAGAAGAATTGTTTGCAGAATGAGGGAATTAATAACGGAAATTTCTTTTCAGTCATATAATTCTAGAAAATAATGCCTTAAAGTGTTTGAATTCTCCCACCGTGGCTCACCTCTTTTAGTGATGCTAGAATTTTGACAGAAGGCACTGTCCTGAACAAGCAAGGGTTGTTTGGAGCTATTTTTTTTCTTTGAATTTCTTTGGGATTTATTGATAATTGAAAAATATTTAATCAAAACAAAGCAAATAAAACTGTATTCAGTCCAATATCATTATAGCACTTACATAGCACTTTAAAGTTTGCTGGGAACTTTACAAATATATTTTTTTAATGACTTGTTTATTTACTTTTAATTTACAAGATTCAGCTCCACATTCACTTGAGTTTCAGATTTTCTCTCCTCTCTTCCCCCCCCCCCCCATGGTGGCGTGCAATCATGTATAGGATCTGCAAATACT
>CM053589.1:71754751-71807119 GCA_028646515.1 Pseudochirops corinnae | reverse complement strand
CACTTAGCATCAATTTGTATAAGCCTCTCCAGGTAATTATGAAGTCCATCTCCTTCCCATTTCTTATAGCACAATAGTATTCGATTATATTTATATACCATAGCTTGTTCAGCCATTCCCCAGTTGATGGGCATCCCCTATATTTCCAGTTTTTTGCAACCACAAAGAGAGCTGCAATAAATATTTTTGTACATATGGGTCCTTTTCCCTCTTCTGTGATCTCTTTGGGATATAATCCCAACAGTGGTATTGCTGGGTCAAAGCGTATGCAATTATTTATAGCCCTTTGGGCGTGGAACTTTACAAATATTAATCTCTTTTTATCCTCACAACAACCCTAGGAGGTGGATGCTTTTATTAGCCTCTTTTTGCGGATGAGGAAACTGAGGCATACAGACGTCAGGTAACATCCTGAGGCCGGTTTTGAACTCAGGACTTCTTGCCTCCAAGTGCTGTATCTGCTGCATCAACCAGACATCATACCGGGTGTTACCTTTGAAATAAATGGAACTGGCTATATAGTTTGGTGCCTCCTTGGCACTCAGCTCTCACCTGTGGCTCCGAGAAGCCATAGCATGCCCAGAGGCCAAACCCAGAAAAACCATCTAGGCCCACAGGCTGAATCGGGTTGAGGGTTACTGACTGGCCTCAAACTCGTTGATGAGGTAGGGGATGTATATCCCATACATGTGAAGACTTTCCCCGCCCCAGGCAAAATGGGGATGGAAACAATTTGTTCTTGTAGCCAGGAAGGCAGCTGGCTGTGACAGAACAACAACAACTACAAGAGATTTGGAGATGAAAGGGAACTCTGAGATTACCCAGTCTGACCCATTCATTTTACAGTGGCAGGAACTGAGGGCCTTAGCGAAAGAGTGAAGAAACTTGCCCAACATCATATAGGTAGGTTGTAGCAGAAGCAAGATTTGAACCCGGGTCCTCTGATGCCAAACGTACCACACTTTCCATTGTACCTCACTGCGGTCTTTAATTTCTTTGTTGTTAGAACATTGAATGACTTTATCATGCCAGAGTAAAATCATTACAAATTGAAGGTAATTAACATTTTTTGCTATTATTTTAGGAATATATACTTATTTTATGTCATTTAGGGCAAGGGTTCTTTACCTGGGGTCTGTGAACTTGCTTATAAAATTTTTTTTTATAACTATTTTACTGCTTGATTTCCTTTGGAATCTTCTTCATTTCAGTTTATATATTTAAAAACCTTATTCAGAAGAAGGGGGACAGCTAGGTGGTGAAAGGAATAGAGCATCAGTCCTGGAGTCAGGAGGACCTGAGCTTAAATCTGGCCTCAGACACTTGACACTTGACACTTGCTAGCTGTGTGACCTTGGGCAAGTCACTTAACCCCATTGTCTCACCTCCTCCCTCCAAAAAAAAAAAGAAAAAATGAAGAAGAAGGGGCCTGCAGGTTTCATCAGCCTGGTAAAGGGGTCTGTGATTCAAAAAAGGTTATGAAAACTGATTGTTAGTGCTTTTACATCCTCTGCTAACCTATAAGCTCCAGAAGGGTAAACCGTGTGTTTTATCTACACATCCTATTTTCCCAGGACCTAGCACTGTGCTCTGGGCATAGTAGATTCTTAAGAATTGTTTGTTAATTGGATTAGGTTGAGGGTGTGGAGGTGGAGATTGCCTGTTTTGCTTGTTCTCCTGTCTGTCTGCTAAGTGGTGCAATGGATAGGGTACCCACCCTGAAATCTGGAGGACCTGAGTTCATATGTGACCTCAGATACTTACTGACTGCATGACCCTGGGCAAGTCACTTAATCACGTTGGTCTCACTTTGCTCACCTGGAAAATGAGCTGGAGGAGGAAATGGCAAACCACGGCAGTATCTTTGCTAAGAAAACCCCCCAAACTGGACACAACTGAAAAAAGCCCCAGTAGATAGAGCTTTCAGGATGACCTGAAATTAAATCCTGCCTCAGATACCAACAAGTAGAGACAACGTCCTGCAGCTGGATTTGAACTCAGGTCTTCCTGAGCCCTGGCCCACCTGGCCTGCCACCTTGCTGACTCCTCATATACAATGTCATATCAAAAGATGGCGCTCCCTTTTATGTCCCTACCAAAATCCTTGCTGGCAGGAAAGGGGAGAGAGAGGAGTGCTGTGTGATCAGGGACTATGAGAAGGAATATATGGTAGAGCAGAGGCAGGGTGGGTAGTGGGGACAGGGAGAGAAGGCCATCCCCCAGCCTTCCTTCTTTTTCCCCATTGCCTTCCCCCCGCTCCCACCACCATGCCTTCTAGAACCTTACCCCTAACTGTTTTCCCTTGCCTGTCTCTTTATCCTTTTTCTGCTTCTCTACATTTTGTAGCTTGTCTCATTTTCGCTGACATTATTCTCATTTCATTCATTTTCACTCTTTCTTTCTCTTCTCATTGGTATTTTATCCAAAGCAAGACCCTGATCCTTTTAATTCTGATTGCCCCCACTAAGTAGCAAATGGAAAAAGGCAGAAGGGGGTCTTTTGTTAATGGGATTCTTTGGAGTTTTTTTGATCCATAGACCCAAACAGTTACAGCCCTGCTTCCCCAACCCTTTCCATATATAATCCCCAAACATCTTCCACTCTTGTTCCTGAGAGCAGGGATAATTTTTTTTTTAACTTTTTCTTTGTACCTTTGTGATCTTCCCTGGTTGTATTTGAGTCATAACAAGAAAACTGGTCTGCCTTTGATCTGAATCTCTGCTCTTAGGGTCCATTTCTGGCAGGCATTATGAGCACTTGTTAAATTAAACCTTCAGTCTCACTTTTTATTTTTGTATGACATTCTGTGGTTTACAGAACACTTTCTACATGTATTATCTCATTCAGCATTCATAACAGCCTGGTGAGGTAAGTGGGGAAAGGTGATATCCCCATTTTACAGATGAGTAATGTTACATGGCTTAAAGTTAGAAAGAGACCAAAGGAACCCGGAATAAGAAAAGCATTTCAGAGGGCAGCTAGGTGGTGCAGTGAATAGAGCACCAGCCCTGGAGTCAGGAGGACCTGAGTTCAAATTTGGTCTCAGACAGTTAACACTTACTAGCTGTGTGACCTTGGGCAAGTCACTTAACTCCAATTTCCCTGCCTTCCCCCCTCCAAAAAGACAAAAAAAAAAAAAGCATTTCAGATGTTGAGTGGATGATGGAGACTTCTTTGATGTTTTTACTTGAAATGTTGCGTGTCTGTGGGTCACCTTTCCTTTCTCATAAATGGCCTCCTGTGTGGCTTTCCACAGTTAGATGGCAGCTCAGTGGCACAGTGGATAGAGCTCTGGACTTGGAGTCAGGAAGATCTGAGTTCAAATTCAGCCTCAGACACTTACTAACTCTGTAAGCCTGAGCAAGTCACTTAATTTCTGCCTGCCTCAGTTTCCTTGTCTGTAAAGTGAAGATAGCAATAGCGCTCACCTGCCAGGGTTGTTGTGAGGGTAAGATGAGATGAGGTGAGTAAAGTGCTGTATAAATGCTTTTATTATCATAATTATTAATAGTTGCCCGTTTCACCCTCCCCTTTCCATGAAGCAGTTAAAAGGATGGTGAATTTGGACTCAGAGCACCTGTGTTCAGACCCCAGCCTTCCGTGCTGCCATGGGCAAGTTACTGGACTTCTCGGTGCCTTGGTTTCCTCTCCTGTACAATGGGAATTAGACCAGATAAATCTTTAGGGCACCATCATGCTTTGACTGTGCTCTCAGGATCCGTTTCTGACAGGCATCAGGAGCACTGTCACTTGCCACCGCCTTCCCTGTGGTGCAGCCTCAGCAGTGATCAGCAAATGGAGCTCCTTGTTACGTCCCTGACCTCACTGCCAAAATGCTTGTCAGCAGGAGAGGAAAGCATCGTCTGGGGAGAGGACTATCCTCTCTCTGTTTGCTTCGCAACAAGAAAACTGATCTCCTTTTACAAGTTTCTGGTATTTTTCATCCTGTAAGTAATGGATGGTACCCCCTTCCTGCACTCTCCACTTTATTCCACCCTCAACAGAAAATCTTACTCTTTGCCTGCCTCTTTTTGTGATGGATGATCTTAAGAGATAGAGGGAGAGGCGACTGGTAGAGGAGGCCAGTGTCATAGAGCAGCGCAACTATAAAAGGTTTCTAAATGGGCAACCGCCAGAAATTAATTCAAAGTCAAACACGTAATGAATCCAAGGTCTTTCAGGCAGCACTTGCCTCTGTATTACATCGGCAGCTTCACGGCAGCCTTGGTTCTGAACACAAAGCATGCACACTTTGCAATGCTATGCCCTCAGGCCATGCAATGCCCACAAATGCTGCTGCATCTTGGGAAAAGGGTAGCAGGTGGAAAAAGTTTAGGAAGCACTTTAGGAATTGTGTTGTAGTGGAAAGAGCCCTGGATTTGGGATCCCGTCTCTACTGTTTACTATCCAGGAGAACCCTGGGTCTTAACTCCTCTGGGCCTCAAAGAAGGGTCTTAGACAATGGTTTCTAAAGTTCTTTTCAGCTTTAAATCTCATACTTATTTCATAGCCCAGAAGTTAGACCAGTGTGACCACCAAATAGTCATTTGACACTGTAGAGCTCCATGACCCTCATTGAGTTTCTGTGTGAGCCTCCATGGGGGGATGGCCCCAGAATGTTCCCTGGCTTAGAGCAGTGCCCTGCAGAGCCACATCAGTTAGTAGTGACTAGTGCTATGTAATGCTTATTCCATGTCCATAGGACTGTAAAATTAGCATTGTCATTCTAAAATGGTGGTTCTAAAATCGGAATTATCATAGGATGATAGGATCATGGATTCAGAGCTAAAAGAGACCTTAAAGGCCATGAGTTCCATCCTCTTCATTTGATAGCTGGGGGATCTGAGTCCTAGAGAAATTAAGTGACTGACCCAGGGTCACACAGCTAGTGTATATGGAATGGGATTTGAATCCTGATCTTCCTAACTTCTGTGTTCAGCACTCTGTTCCCTGTGCCGTGATGGAATCATAAAAAATAGTCATTTTGGATTTGCACTTGGAGACCTTACCTTTGCAGAGAGATCCTCAGTGAATTCTCTGCCTGATCTTAAGGACACTAAAGAAGTAGAGGGTGTCGTGTACCAAGCCACGGTCTGGTCATGTCGGTGTCTCGTGTAGAAGGAGGCAGCAGCAGTACATACTCATTGGGATCTGTGGGGCCAGTGATTCCACAACACCTCAGCTTGTCATAACCCTTATTGTCCAAAAACTCTTCTGAGGTGTGCATGGCAGCTCAGGCTTTCCTTCCCGAAGATTCCCGGATGGGGAGATGTGCCTAGCAGCCCCGCTATTTATATTAAAAGCATTTGTCCTTCCAAAGTGTCAGCAAGCAGAGTGGGTCAGGGAGAAGCCTACCATGACAGGAGGCATTGTAGACTCACAGGTTTGCATGCCAAATGAGCGAAAGACTAATCCTGAGCTAGAGAGGGGCTCTTTCAGGTATTCTGGTCCTGGGTAGATTTGGGGACCTTAAAGATGAAAGGGGAAGTTAAACCTCCTGGGGAAAAAAAATGAAGGATCTCAAATGTCATTGTGTTTTATTTGTGTAAGGTGACTCAGGAGGCAGAGAAACTGGGTAGAATGTTGGACCCGGAGTCAGGAGACCTGGGTTCAAATCCCGCCTCAGGACAAGTCACTTAACCTCCCTCAGTGTTCTCATCTGTAAAAATGAGAGGGCCTGGACTTAATGTCCTAGAAGGTCCTGTTTAGTGCTAAAGCTAAATCCTTTGATGCTGTGCTTCTTGCTGGGAGAATTTAAGAACTTGAACTGAAAGGATTCCTGGTTGGCATCTAGCAAAGGTTACAGTTACGAGCTGCCCCGAAGCTGGCTTTTTCCGAGATCATCACACCTGCCTTGTCTCCCATACCAAAATAAAGGGTTTCAAAGGGCTGTCAGCCTAGAGATGGGTTACCCATTGCCATGGACAGGCCTGCAGTTAACCACATGCTGTTGATTGGGTTGGACAGACCCAGGAGTGAGGAACAAGGCCGAACAAGGCAGGACTAAACTTAGAAAAAGAAGGAAGAAAAGGAAGTCTGATTAAGTTTTGTCTCAAAGTGTCTGTTTTTGGGTTTGTCCCTGCATTGATCTGCAAGGGAATGAGGCAAGCAATGGCCCCTCAGGGACCTTCAGGACTTTCTTCTCAATGTCAGCCGTCATTTTCAATCACCCTCTCCCTCCCAGCCATTAATTTTGGCCCAGGATCATGGGGACTTGTCCATCTATCACTCCTAATTGACACTAAATGATCTGTCAGTTTATTGATGAACGGCAGGAGTGGAATTGTCACAATATATTTTACTTTCTAACAACTCCTCCTGACAATTTTACCTTGTCCATCTCACTCTCCTCACATAAATCTCCATTGGCCTCTCATTCTTTCTCATGGGTTATTCTAATGCCAGCCACTTCCACACCATCTGCACGCATCAAGGACATCAAGATGGCAGTCAGGCTGCGGTGTGGCAGTCCCAGAGTTTCTCCCTCTCTCTCTCTCTCTCTCTCTCTCTCTCTCACTCCCTTTTTTTTTTTAATGGCCAAGATGTTCAAGGAATACTAAAGGGCTTCTGTCCTCTTCCTTTATGTCATTGCCCATAGCACAGTCCCTTCTCCTTTGTTGATAGCAGCTACATTCTTGTTGGCTACAAAAGCTCGTGGTGGAGAGGTAGTTCATTCCTTTGCACCAGCACCACTCTACCCTTGTTTGTATATTAGAAGGATATGCCTCCGTGGTGAGTTAGACATTGCTTAGGAACACATAGTTGTTCAGTCTCAAGTTGGGGCTATGAAAAATTCTTCATTATCCTAAGCCCAAGATAATATATATGAAGAACATGATTGATTGAATTTTTTTTTTAATCTGAGGAGCTTAAAAAAACACTTTCCAATTATTATTTTGTTAATTCTTACCTTGGTCCCATGAGATGGACAAGGAGCTAAATGTCATATCAGATCTAATTTTACTAGGGGAAAACTGAGTCCCAAGAAAGGTTATATCGACAGTGAACTCCATTCTTGGTCTTCTGATTCCTCGTCAGTTAGCAGTCCTCCTCTCTGTGGAGACTTCCAGTTGGTAGGCCATTTGCTTTGTGCTTAGCCTTTGCCTGAAATGTAGAGAGTAATTTTGAAACATGGTAAAGGAGAATAACCTCCATGAGTCCTCTGTTGTTTTGGTGAGATTTTGTTCACAGTGAACCCACTGCTAAAGATGAAGTAACTAACACCCAGCCTCTAATGAAAAGAGGCATTCTCCATCTACTAGGGGGGAGTAGGATGTGTATTTCCACATGGAAGACATTGATTGGTGGCGCTTCTTTTTTTTTTTTTTGGTGGGGGGAAGGCAGGACAATTGGGGTTAAGTGACTTGCCCAAGGTTACAAAGCTAGTAAGTGTTAAGTGTCTGAGGCCAGATTTGAACTCAAGTCCTCCTGACTCCAGGGCCAGTTCTCTATTCACTTTGCTACCTAGCAGCCCCATGATGGGTGCTTCCGAAGAAATTTTCCCAAATTATCTCTTTCACCCCTAGCCCTTCACCTAGATCTTCAACTATTCTAAATCTAGTTTAGGGGAGGGATACCTTGCCCTAATTGTGCTCTTTTCTATAGTTTTCTCCCCCTTCAAAAGGATAAATGAATGAAAAAGTGTTTATTAAGTAAGCATTTACTAGGTACCAGGCACTGCACTTGGCATTGAGGCTATAGATTCAAAAGAGAGATGGCCCCTTGTCCTCAAGGTACAAGTGAATGGAGCCATCAGGAGTTGGATGAATTATATCCACACCATTCCTAGAAGCAATGGTAATGTTCTTAGAGCAGAAGTAGAAAGGGCACCAAGACACATGGGTGGTCTAGGAGAAGCAAGGTTGGTTGCCTCTTGGAGAGAGCCGGCTCTCCCTGATCAAGGCTGCATAGTCCCAGGACAGGGCTTTGAAACTCCAGAAGGCCTAGTACCCGCAAGGTGTAGTCTGTGGAGGCCTGGATGTTGAGGTGGAAGAAGATGGTCTGACTAACGGAGGTTTTTATAAATGTCGGTGACCAGTCACTTAACACTGGATTGACACTATGCTGCTGCCCAATTATTGTCACAACCTGAATTTTTTTTTTCAGACATGAAAGTTTCTTCCGTGGTGACATTCTTGGGTCACAGACTATAGTCACAAATGATGACCTGGCAGCAACACTTTTCAAACTTAGGCTTTGAGATGTAAGAAATACCAGAAAGATTACCATATCATTTATCTACAACTTGGCGACTCAGCGGATAGAGGGCCGGGCTGGCGTCAGGAAGACCTGAACTCAAATGTGGCCTTAGATAGACTAGCTGTGTGACCCTGGGCAAGTCACTTGACATCTCTCTACCTCAGTTTCCTCAACTGCAAAATAGATAATAACAGCATGTGCCCCTCAGGGTCGTGAGGATGGAATTAGCTAACATTTGTAAAGCACATGGCACATGCCTGGTACATAGGAGGGGCTATGTAAGCGCTAACTCCCTTTCCTCCCATCCTTTTTGACAGCTTCTTACCCCTGGAACTTGTTTATTCCTCTGGGTTCTAAGGAATGATTGAAGGGGGCAATTAGGCTGCTGTTTTGCTAGAATGGATAGCTTAAGTAGGATATGTGTGCACTTTCCCAATATTTCTCCTTCTTGCCCTAAGAGTGATGGCGCCTTGGAAGTAGAACAAATGGCACCTACAGATGACGGATCTCTTTTCTGCTGGCTTTCGAAGTTTCCAGAGTGATTGTTTTGATCTCTTTCATTCATAGAGGAGTCTGTGACCAGGCATCAGGCATGCCGACATTTCCTGTGAGAAGCAGTCTTTGAATTTTTCTCAACAATCCTAAATTGGATCCTGTGGAAAAGGTGATTGAGGTTTTAAATGTGTTGTATGTACTCCATATCATAAAGAGGATGGGGAGAAGGGTAGGCTGTATCTGAGCCACTCCTCCTCAATCTCCTTTGCTTCCTCCATGGCATGCCTTTTAACCTTGGGAGTCCCTTTGAGCTCCATCCAGGGTCTTCTCTTCTTCCCTCTCTGCAGTTTCGCTTGGTGATCTCATCAGCTCCCATGATTCAATTATCTCTGTGCTGATGATTTGTAAATCTACTTATCTACCCCTCACCTTTCTGCTGACCTGAAGTCTGGCCTCTCCATCTGCCTATTGCACATCTCTAATTGGATGTCCTGTAGTCATCTGGGGCCCATCTCCAGTCGTCCTGATCTGTATTTGGCCACTGGTCTCAGGTGGCTCTGGAGGAGAAAGTGAGGCTGGTGCCTTTGCACAGCCCTCCCTCACTTAAATCCAATTCACTTGCAAGTCTTCCTGATGTCATGGTCCTCTTTGAGAACCAAGGACAAACAACAAGAACAACCTGTAGTCATCTTAATCTCAACATGTCCAAAATTGAACTCTTCCCAGCAAAACCTTGCCCCTCCAAACTCCCCTATTACTGTCAGAGGGGCCATGGCTATCCTCCCAGTCCCTCAGGCTTGCAACCTAGGTTTTGTCCTCAATTTCACTCTTTCTCTGCTCCCCCACCACCCATATCCAGTCTGTTGCCAAGGCCTGTTGATTTTGTACTGTTAACAAAAGACTCCCAGGCCCATAAAGGGACCTGAAATGAAACAGAGTCAGAGACACCAATTAAATGTATTTATTGCCTGAGAAAAGACTCGTAGGAGAGAGAAGATCCTATAAGGGAGCAGAGAAGGAGAGAGAATTCTTCAGCTGCTCAAAGGGCAGTGGAAAAATGGTGAGATATTATAGTTTCTAGAGGCTTTTGGGCAGAGAACTGGGGTTATGGGAGAGGACATCTGTAGACGTAGTAAGCCAGGTGGCAGGATGTTTAGAAGGTCCTGAGCAAGGACTTGAGTCTTCTGCTCCAGATTTCCCTTGAGCTCATCAAGGCTGGTTCTGTGATTTCTGGCAACTACAGGCATCTTCTGTCCTCTGATGCTGGTGCAGGCCTTCATCCCTCATGCCTGAAATATTACAGTGGCTTGCTGGTTGTTAAGCCTGCTAGGGATCTCTCCCCACTTCAGTCCATCCTCTGCTCAGCCTCCAAAGTGATCTTCCTAAAGAACAGCATATTCACCTGTCTCCTCTTTCTCCCCTCCCTTTTTCCCAAATTCCAGTGGCTCCTTATCACCTCCAGGATCAAATATAAAAGGTTATGGCTTTCAAAGCTTTTCATTCCTTGCTCTCTCTTGAGACCCCTCCTGCCCCGCTCCAGCCTTTCCCGTCTTTTTACTCCTTATAGGGACCTCACCCCCTCCCCCGTTTACTCTTTCACCCAACGACACTGACCTCCTTACTGCTTCTTGAACAAGACACTCTCATCTTCCAACTCTCCCATCTTCACTGACTGTCCCATGCCTAGAGTGCCCTTCTTCCTCATTCCCCACTCCTCAAGTCTCATCTTGTACAGGAAACCTTTCCTGACCCCTGTTACCTCTAGTGCCTTCCCTCTGTCTGTTTTCTCCAGGTTATACTGTTTGTAGCTTGTTTCTACATGGTTGTCTGTGTGTTGTCTCCTCCGTTAGACTGTGAGCTCCTCAAGAGCAGGGACTATCTTTATTTTTTTGCCTTTTTGGAAGGGGAAAGACTAGACAATTGGGATTAAGTGACTTGCCCAAGGTCACATGGCTAGTAAGTGTTAAGTGTCTGAGACTGAATTTGAACTCAGGTCCTCCTGACTCCAGGGCCAGTGCCCTATTCACTGCACCACCTAGCCGCCCCAAGGGGCTGTCTTTTACCTTTCTTTTTATCCCCAGTGCCTGACCCATAGTAGGTGCTTAATAAATCTTTATTGACTGACTTCTTTTCCCTCACTGAGAAATGTTGTTTGGGCATATTTGTCCTGTGTTCCTTTGGAATAGCATGGTGATGTTACACACAGAACAAGCAGGGATGGTTCAAGTTATATTTTTTTGGAATCTAGTGCTAGGGGAGTCATGCCTGGTGTCATAAACTCAATTTGCATGTGCAAATGACTAAGTCAGAAATAATTGGAATCTTGAAAATCTGTCATGTGTTTCCCAAGTGAAGGGAATAGAAATCTGTTCCCCAAAGCCGCACGTGCTGTATCATTCAGAAACTTTACTTCCTGCTCTGAAAAGTTAAAGTAATGTGGCTGTCAAATGTCTGCTGTTGGTTTTCTCCTTGTAGTGTAGAGATAGATGAAATAATTCTCCTGGGCAGACTCTCAATGTGGTTAGGGATAAACCTGATGCTTAAGAGAACATGATTTTGATTGAGGCCTGGGGGCCAAGTATAACATATCAGTTGCATTTCTATAAGGCTGTCACAGTTCTACCAGGCAACCGATATATCGTTCGGTGGTAGGCAGCTTGGTGGTACAGTGGAGAGCACTAGGCCTGGAGTTAGGAAGACTTGAGCTCAAATCAGGCCTCAGACATTTGTTAGCTGGGTGGCCTTGGGCAAGTCTCTTATCTGCCTCAGTTTCCTCATCTGCAAAAAGAGGATATTGATAGCACCTGCCTCCCAGGCTTGTTGTGAGGATAAAATATGTAAGGAGCTTTGTATACCTGAGAGTTCTGTATAAATGCTATCATCGTTAATTATTTGTTATTTATTATTATTAGTCCTTTCCAATAAGTGTGTGGGAGACATTCTACAGCTGCCCGTTCCTAACTGTTGGTCCTAGGGCAGGGTTGTGATATAATACGGCCTCTGAAAATGTGGAAGGAATGTGGAGGCTCCTAAAAGTATCCTTTAAAAAAAGCAAAACCATTTTAATCCACCAGTCATGCCCATCAAACTGGTGCATCATTTCTCCATTGGTGTCAATCATTTTGTGTCCCATTTTTAGGAAATTCTCTTGTCCCTTCAACCTCTTCCTTTAGCCCCTCATGGCATTTCATCCATGGGAATGGGGTTGATTAGTTTCCAATGCTCAATCAGAGATTAAAGCTGGGAAAAAACATAGTAATTCCTACTGTAAAGAACATTGAGTTTCTGGATTTCACTTTATTGTATTTTGTAAATGAGGCTACATTTATGGGGTTTAACCTTTATAGATGAGGAGTTTTATTCTATTAAATTATCAATGCGTGTACCCCCAAACCTATAGTTTTCAGTAATTTATTTCAGTTTAACAGATACTGGTTACATATTTACCATACACAGTGTGTATGTGTGTGCACATGTGTATACATATATGCTCATATAGGTATATGTATACGTGCACATAGGTATACATGCACATGCCTTGTACATGTATATGTGCTTATATATACACACATGCACACGTGTGTATGAATGCCTAGGTGTGCAGGAGTGTGCATGCATGTTCATGCTTGTGTGTGCATGCATGTGTGTACACATATATACACGCGTGTTTATGTGTGTATGTATGCATATACACATGCTTACATGTATATGTGGTTATGTGCCTATGTACATATACCCACATACTTGTGTGTTTGTGTATACATATGCATCATATGTGTGTGTGTGTGTGAGATGTTGTTGTTCCTCCTTCATTTCTGAAGAGGACCAGTGACACCACAGGTGATTGCTTGATTTTGTGAGGCAGATTTAAGTGAGGCAGAGCTGTGCAGAGACATGAGCCTCACTCTTCCTGAGACATTGAAATCTAGTGACAAGACAAACGTCAAGATAACTAGCAAAGGCCCAGGAGACAGTGGATAGCTTGGGGTCTTTGATATCTGACCAGGCTCTAAGTACTGCATGGCACTTGCTTCATCCCCTTTGTGGCCATTGGAACCAATTGTTCTCATCCACTCATTCCTCCAGGGACAGTCTTCACATGCTTGGGGTGGACATTCCCCCAACTCACTGGGTTTGAGGTCTGTTGGCTCCTCTCAGTCTGGTTTAGCCCACCTGCTGAGATGGTATCACTGAAATGTGGCTGCTACAATGCTATAGCTTCTTGGAGCCACAGGTGGAGTTGGGTGAGTCAGGTGGGCACCAGATCTAGATGAGCAGCCTTGAAATGGGCATGGCAGCCCTCTCCAGAGGTGTTAGCCCTCCCTGGACACCTCAGATACAATAATGAAGAGGATGCTGGCCTTGACCTCCTAGAGTTTGTGGTCTAGTTGGGAGTTAAATTGTGTAGAAAGTATGCCTCAGCTGAATCCTGCCTTGTGTTGCCTTTAGGTGTGAAATTCCTTGACAGGCCAAGTCCTGAGGAATCTCAAGGTTGATCTGGATGAGGCTTTTGTTTGGACATTGATCCCTCTTTAACAAGGTGTAAACTCCCCTTGTCTCAGGTATCACTTGATGATGAAATCCCTTGGTACTTTTCACCCATCTCTTTGCAGATGAAGTTATTATCTGAGCTACCACCTTGAATTTGGACTTTAAAACAGAAGAAGGAAGAGGAAGCACAGATAAGTGGGCACAGAGAAAACCAGAGACAGGTGGACAGAGAGAAGCCAGTGTCACACATGCTTGTGTATGCTTGTACATGTAATACACACACAGATATATATACACATTCTGATTCCCTGGATAAAGTCTGTGCAACTACTTAGCCATATATTCCTCCTGCCCGCCCACTTGACCTTAGAAAGGGCAGCAATAGGGCCAAGGAATTCTTGGACCAAGCTTCCTCTATACAAAGGAAAAGTCCCTGTCTTGAGCAGAAGCCAGAGCAGAGGAAGAACAAGGAACAGAGCCCTGCTGTAGAGCACTGAGCCCAGACCTTGTCCCGGTGCTGGGATGTATGTGGAATGTGCAGGTCTAGGAGAAGACGACTCTCTGGTGACCCGCAGTTTAACCCTGTTGAGAGGAGTGCAAGCAGTGGACTCCAAACCTTTCTAATTGTGCACCCTTCTCTGCAAAACGTTTTTAAGGACAATATATGTGTACTTCTCTACTGATAATGAGTTGGATGGAATGCAGGCCTGAAGTCAAGAAGACCTGAGTTCAAATCCAGCCTCAGACACTTAGGAGCTGTGTGACCCTGGGCAAGTCACTTAAATCTCTTTTTGCCTCAGTTTCCTCATATGTGAATGGGGATAATAATAACACATCCTTCACAGGGTTACTGTGAGGATCAAATGAGATAATAGGTTAAAATTTTCCACAAATCTTAAAGCGTTTTATAAATACTATTTATTTATTTATTTTAAAAGAACAAGATAAGAATGAAATAATAATTGAGCCTATAAGCTACTTTCCACTTTGGAAACCAATGATCTATTGGACAGTATAGGCCTCTGGGGGACACTGAGCTCCCCAAAGAGAGAGGAGAGATTGATGTGACTGTTGTCAAGCACCTGGGTGTAAACATCATTTGTGTTCTGTGATTTTTGTCAGGTGGAACAAAGCCTATTGTATATTTGATATTATGCTAACCTGAGACATGAGCCAAATTCTGGTATTCACAGGTGAAACACTAAGTATATGAGCCATAGAAAGATCGCTGTGAGGGATCCCCAAAATGAAATTCTGTCTGTGTAAACCCAGAGCTTTAGTTTAGGGGCCACGACTTACAATTGCATACAAATAACTACTTTTTAAAAAGTAGAATGTAAATGTGTGACAATATGCCAAGTATTGTGGGGAGTTCCTAGCACAGAAAATTCACTTCTGGATCAGGGGTGATTCCATGAGAGGAACTTTGAAGAATGGATAAACCAGCAGAACTGTGAGAGATGGGCATTCCAAATGGAGAGAACAGAATAAACACAGGTACCTACATGGGGAAGTATAGACTGTGTTTAGAAGGTGGTAAGTAGTCTAATTTAACAGCACCTTTGAGTAGTGAGAGGGTAAGGTGAGAAAGATATGTTGCAACCAGATTATGAAGGGCCTTGAATGCCAGGATAACAAATTTGACCTGTATTAAATAGGGAATTGGGGCAGCTAGTTGGTACAATGGATAGAACACTGGGCCTAGATTCAAGAAGCCTCATCTTCCTGAGTTCAAATCTTGCCTCAGACACTTACTAGCTCTGTGCCTACTTAACCCTGTTTGCCTCAGTTTCCTCATCTGTAAAATGAGCCGAAGAAGGAAATGGCAGACCACTCTGGTATCTTTGCCAAGAAAACCTCAAATGGGGTCATGAATAGTCAGACATGACGGAAATAACTGAACAAAACCAGTGAAACGGAGTCATCGGCAGGTTTTGAAAAGCAGTGTGATGTGATTAGCATGAGAAAGATTAGTCTAGCAGGTAATGAAGATGGGATTGAAGCAAGGGCAGAAGTGGAAACAGGGGCATGGGTCTAGAGGCTTTTACAGTAGTCAAGACAAGGCAATGAGGGCCTGGAGTAGGTGGCAGCTGGAGAAATGCAAAGGAGGTTACAGGCATGAGAGGTTCAGTCAACAAGATTGAGCCACTAATTGGATGAATGCTAATGGTCAGAAGGGCAAGAGAATGTAGATAGATGTCTCGAGTGCGACATCTTTCCCACAACTGGAAAAGTAGCTCCAGGCCTGTGTCCTTCCACAGTCGGGAGCATCACCTTCACATACTAAGGACCATGTGCAGTTTGCCCCAGAAAGGTGAGACTTTTTAAAAGACTGACTCGGGCCTCATCCTGGCCATGGTCTTTCTCTCTTTCTCCCCTCTAAGACAGTCATAGACAGAAGCATTCTCAAGTGAGTAACTGGGAGATGTGTTTTCTTTGCCCTTTAACTGATGTTTATTATTCATTTCCTCATGTGGTTAATCGATGGAAGGATTCTTAATTATCTGTTCATCTGCCGTACCTTCTTGTTAGATTGTAATCTCCATGAGGGTAGGGACTGTCTTTTATTTATCTGTATCCCTCTCCACACCTGTATGCCTTACTTAGAGACGGGACTCTATAAACATTTGTTGCTGGGTGTCTGTTTCCCTGGGAGCGGGAGACAATGTCCCTGAGAGAATTATGGATGAGAAGACAAGCCCTTGGCATCTCATCACCCAGCCTATCTCCAAAGCTGGCATGTGGCTGCCAGGCTTTCGAGAAGGTGAGAGCTAAGTGATTTGCCTACTTCCATGAAGAGAGCAGGCTAATGCTGCCGTGCAAAGACTTAATTAGGCAAATTATTAGGTTCATTTAGGCTTTGAAAATGATCATTCTTTTGCCCGTCAGGAATTGGATCTGTTCCCAGGTGGCCAATGCTGTTGCTTGATACTAGCTCCTGGCATAGCTGTTTCTTGATTTGAGACTCTGGCATTTTTGCTGCCCATTCTGGGATACAGGACTATGAGCAAAGAAGTTAGAATATCTATTAGCCTAAAGATGAAGAGCATGAGGTTCTGAGTTTAACAGAGTGGGAGATTTGGTCTGAGTTTTTTTCCTTTTTTGAAAAGGTACTGAAACCTCTTTAATACAGGAGGGGTGAAGGGAACAAGTCTTTATTAAGCAATGGCCCTGTGAGCAGCTGTGTGCTATGATTATCCCCATTGTATAGTTGACAAAACTGAGGCTGAAAAGAGTTAAGTCACTTGTCTAGGGTCACACAGTCAATAAGCTTTTTTTTTGTCTTTTTGGAGGGGGGAAGGCAGGGCAACTGGGGTTAAATGACTTGCCCAAGGTCACACAGCTAGTTAAGTATCAAGCGTCTGAGGCGGCCCTCTTGACTCCAGGGCTGGTGCTCTATTCACTATGCCACCTTGCTGTCCAAATAATCATATTATTAAGCATCAACTGCATAACAGACACTGTGCTAATTGCTGCAGTAAAGAACGGCAAAAGACAGTTCTTACCCTCAAGGAGCTCACAGCCTGTTGGGGGAGACACCAAGAAAACAATATGCGAACAAGCTATATATGGGATAAATAGAAAATAATCAACAGAGAGGAAGCACTAAATTGAATAGGGACTGGGGAAAGGCTTCGTATAGAAGGAGGGATTTTAGCTTACTAGATACAGAGATGTATCATACACAGTCAGTTGCAATATAATTTCCTAAGAGCTTCTAATTTAGAGAACTTAATGGTATAGTAAAAAAAAAAAAGGAAAAGGCATAAGCATTTAAAAGCACAAGAATCAAATAACCATTGGGAAAATTCAAGTGATTTCCCAAGACCCGACCATGCTTATTTGTTCCAGAGAGTGCTGTGAATTCAGGGGAAAGAATGATCCCAATGGGCTGGAATAGTCAGAGAAGGCTCCATGGAGGAAGGAAGACTGGGGCTGAGCTTTGAACTGTGGGCAGGATTTCATTAGAGAGGAATGCAGTGGGTTTTTTACATTGGGAGAATGGCGTGAACAAAGGCATGGAGTTTGGAAATCACAAGACACTCAGATGAGGAGAAGAGCAGTCTTGCCATGGTGGAGGGTTTTGTGTCATTTACGCAAAGGGCCATTTGTCCCTTTGAGGGCAGTGAGTCCAACTTCTTCATTTTACAAATTCCCATAGAAGGGAAGTGACCTCACTTCATCCCAAACCCTGCCTCTTGGTGCCCCTTGATACAGACTCTTGGGAAGCCTTTGTCAGGGCACATTCAGGAGGAAAGACTCGATCCTCTGTGCCTTCCGTTCTCTCTTCCACCCTGCCTTATCCGAGCAGGATTCTGACTTTGGAGAGAATGAGCTCTGTAATGTGTGAGGAGGCCTCATGGCCTTGTGCTCTGTCCTCTTGCCCAGCTTTGCAGAACCCAGTTGTGGTTCCCTGGAAAGAGTAAAGAATTTGGAATCCAAAAGTCCAGCTTCAGATCCCAGCTCTGCCTCTTGTTAGCTGTGTGACCTTGGACAAATCATGTCACTTCTCTGGCCCCCATTTTCCTTATTTGTAAAACGAGGGGGCGGGGTTGGACTGGATGACCTCCAATGCTGATTCCAGCTTTAAATCAGTGATTCCACTATCTGGTTTCCTAAAACAAACGGTAATGACTGTTCTGCAAGGTCGCCAGCAGAGGGCTCCAGAGACCTCTGAGCTGTTGTGACCGTTTGGAGCATTAAATTTTGAATTGGCTTCATTCACTATGAAATCCATTTGCTACCTTGTGGGACACAAACACCTGTTCAGGCAGCAGTAGAATCAGCGGGCCTGATTCCTAATAGCATCGAAAATAGCCCCAGACTCCTTCAGTAAATGGAAGGAAGACCCCTTTGTCCAGTGCATTTTGTTGATGGCTTTCTAGCCCTAGGGATTCTCCATAGCCTGTAAGGTGGTCATAGTGGTCCTCAGCTTTGTAGACTAGTAGATCTGCTGCCCTTTACCCCCATTGAGGAAGGTTTCCTTTAGGAATTCAGGATGACTTTTGATAGTCCCTTTGGAGGAAAAAGACTGGTTGCTAGCCAGGTCCTTCAAATCCCCAAGTCAAGATTTGGCATGGAAAATGCCCTCTCTTAATGAATCAGTTTTTGAAGGACATTGAGTTGTAGCTAAAATTGTGTTAGATCCAGAGTCTGTTGCATGATCATGGTGGGGGGTAGTAAATTGGGGAGCTGGGGGAATGAGGCAGCTCAGAAAGATACCATGGTTACCCCCTACCTGCCTGCCACTGCACTCAAAGGGGTGGACTTCATTCAGTCCTCACATCTCATTCCACGGCCCACCTAATTGTGACCTTCAAGATCACAACTGATATTGTGGATGCAGTTTTCATGGACTCAGAGACCTCTGATAACTCAATGGATAACTTTCGTACCTAGCGAGCAAGTACCTCAGAGTTCTTAGATTGCCCTGGTGGTAGTTGAAATAATCGATAGATCCCATACTTTGGAACTTTTTTCCCTCCTGTTTTTAAAATTATGAGCTTAACAAACACCAAATAAAATGGACATATACATAGCAGAGAAGGAGAATTTTATATGAAACTGAAGGTCTCTGTTGTTTTTTTAAGTTTATAAGAAGTTCATTCTGTGACTTTCAAAGTTATCCTGCTTGTTAGTGCTTCTTTCTGTACTTCTGTTCTCTTCTCAGCATTAAAAAAAAACCCTTCATTGTTGCCTACCCTGTTTGCGGGGTGGGGGGCGGGAGAGAAAAGAAAAACCATTACAACAAAAATGCAAAACAGATCCCCTCTTTGGCTCTTGTAAAACGTGTGTCTTATTCTGCGTTTTGAGGGATTATTCACTTGGAAGGCCAAGTGTCAGTATATAACAGTCCATCTTTCTCCCCCAGTAGTGCCAAAGATTGATTGCCTGGAATGATACAAGCCAGTTAGTTTTTGAAATTTGGGAAGCATCACCTCCAACCCAGGACTCCCCCAAATACATTGCCTAGAACAAATTGTTTTTGACATCCAACCAGAGTCCCCAACTCTCCAGTGCTAGGTCTAAACACATTAGGATCTCTAGGGCGAAGAAATTGCCCACACTTAGGCCTTTTAGTCGTCCCATCAACCTAATTCTGGGATGTTCCTTCCCATCCAGTTGGATCTCCTCATTGACCAAGCCAGAGGCAGCAACCTTGATGGAAACGGGCTTCATCTGCTACCTCCCATCCCCCACTCCTAACCACTACCCCAGGACTAGTAATTAGGAGGTGGAAATTATCATGGCTGCAACTGTCTTCTTTAGAAAACCTTTTCCGACTGCCTTCTCTCTGTTATTTCCTATTTATCCTATATATAGCTTGTTTGTTGTTTCCCCAGCTTGATTGTAAGCTCCTTGAGGGCACAGATTGCCTCTTTTCTCTTTTTTTATCCCCAGTGCTTGGTATAGTACTTGGCATATAAGTGTTGATTGATTGAACTATGGCACCCTAACTACGTTCACCACCCAGGACCACAGTCTGCTGACTTTTATCCATGAGCTGATGGAAGCTGGCAGAGTACAGTGATATTCACCAGATTGGATCCCTGGGATGTGGTATATGACAGCCTGGTGTACATATAAAGGGGCAGTGAATGGAAGAGGATCTTTCAGACCTGGTGTGCCCTGGAAAACCACTCAATTATCTTGATTAGTTCATGTGACACCCCTGCCAATTTGCAAAGGTTGATGAATTTGGTTTTTAAAGACCTGATGGATACCAAAAGTTGATGGGTTTTTTTAAAAATCAATATTGTCATCTACTCCAAAAAGCTGACCCAGCATATTGAATTAGTCCAAACTGTCATCTAGCACCTACACTTAGCTGTTTGCCAAATTGGAAAAGTGCCAGTTTCAGAAAGAAGAGATGGACTGGCCTCGTTTCCTTTTTTGACAGTTAACTGAGTGATAGGTAGAACAGGGAAAATCTTATCTAGATTTAGCAAAACTTTTGACAAAATCTCTCATGCTATCCTTGCACACGGGATGCAAGAGAGGAGATAGATAGAAAGATAAAACATTTATTAAATACTTAATAATGTTCTAGACACTGTGCTAAGCACTAGGAACATAAATCCAAGCAAAAAAGAATGACAGTCACTGCCTTCAGAGAGCTTATGTTCCTGTGGGGGAAGACAACACATAAAAGGGAGTTGAAAATTGAACTTGGGGGGAGAGAGTGAACAGGGGATAAGTACAGAGTATATAGGGCAGTGTGGAATAGTAGTTCCCAGAGAATCAAGGCTGAGCCAGATTTGAAGTAAACATGGCTGACAGGGATACTTCCTCTAATGGAGCTTCCAAGGAAGACCTTACCAATTGGTGGAGGAGGCCTTGGGGTGGAGGCATCTCCAGTGTGAGAAGGCTGTTGGCATGGAGGTCAAAAAACAGTTCAGAAAGTCAGGGGCTGAGCTGGTTTGAAGATCTACATTGTAGTACCGCTTAGGTAGACTGAGAAATAGTCGAATGATTGTACCCAAGGAACAGTCAATATTATTGACCCAATATTGGATCAGTATTAACTTAGATAAAACTCTCCAATGGTGTGTCCCAGGGATCAGAGCCTGGCTTTATAGTCTTTAATGTTTTTGTCAGTGACTTAGGGAAAGGCAGAGGTATTGTGCTTACTGAATTTGCAGGTAACAAAACCTGGGAATATTAACTAAATCATTGGATAAAAGAATCAAAATCCAGACTAAGCCTAATGGACCAGGCCATCGGATTGAATCTAATATAATGAAGCTTAACGGGAGTAAATGTAAAGTGTGAGAAGTCACACTGTAGAATCATAAACCAAAGAAGAAATTTTCCTAAAAATTTGAAAACTGGAATTGGCAGTCTTGGCTGGTAATTGGTTTCATCTCACTAGACGTCTTTGAATGAAGTTTAGATTGGATGAGATTGGACTACTTGTTGAGGAGTCCTGTTCAGAGAATTCTGGATTAATTATGAATTGGAGAAGCAGCATGATACAGTGGAGAGATAGCTAGCCTTGGAACCAGGAAGGTCTGAGTTCAAATCCTACCTCTGACATATATTGTCTGTGCAACTCTGAGCAAGTGATGCAACTTCTCAGTGCTTGAGGTACCATTGTAAGAATTTTAAGTTGCAGAGAAGGTACCAGTCTGCATTATTAGAGAGAGTTTCTTTATTTGGGATTTCCTTGTATTAGTGAAATCACAGGTCCAATCCCTTTCTCTACCCTTTGGGGTTTAGCTCGACTATTTTATGGTTCTGAATCCCTGGGGCATATAATAGGCTGGTAGTAAGTCTGTATGGATCTACATAAGGTGGAGGCATCACTACAGTGGGAGAACCCACTATCATGCATACCCTTGGCATCATAGAATACTATTGCCACATTAACTTCATATTCCCCACCTTGGCAGAAACACTCATTGAGGTGCTGAGATACCCCAAAGCTTTCCAGTGGATGGTACATCCAGAAGGCATAATAATGATCTGAAGAAGATATTCACCTCAGTCCCTGTCTTGATACACCCTGATCCATAGAAACCAGTCTTCACAAGACTGATAAATTCGGTGTTACTGAAGGGGCTTTCTCACAAGACCCGACTCTGAAGGGTACACACTGGTCCATTGATTGGACCAGAAAAGGACTCTTAAGGCATGGGAGGAGATACTGCATGTTCTGCCAAAGTTACATTTTAACATGGAAGCATATCTTGAAGGATCTTGTTGACTCAACATCTTTAATTCTGACTAGAAGCCACTGGAGCACTTTAAGACCCTCCAATCAGGGGCAGCGAGGTGTTGCAGACTGGCTAGAGCACCAGCCCTGGAGTCAGGAGGACCTGACTTCAGATGTGGCCTCAGATACTAGTTGTGTGACCCCCAGCAAGTCACTTAACACTGATTGCCTTAAACAAAAGATGTTCAGTCATCACCAGGTCTTCTGACCTTTTTTTTTTTTCTTCAGTGGGTTCAATTTTGATAGCACCAACACTCCCAGGTGTCATGGTCTGCAGGCAGTTGCATTGTCATGAAAAGCCAAATTTACACATCTGATAGATCAGTCTTATGCAACAGACCCATCAATAGGTTATTAATATTGTAACTTCCAAATTTCAGCTTTTTTTCCACTAGAGTCAATTTGCCAGCAACGGGTATAGGACACCTATGCTGGGGTTCAGCTATTCACCTTTCAAGTAGGCATGAAACATGTATGGGCTTCTCTGTCTTTCCTTGTGTCTATTATATGTTCCTCAGTCAACCAGTCAATCAATCAATCAATCAATCAATCATTAAGCATTTATTGAGTACCTACTATGTGCCAAGCACAGTGTTAATTGCTGAGAATACAAAGATAGAAGTGAAATAGTCCCAGCCCTCAAGGAATTTACAATCTAATAGGGGAGATTACATGTACATCTGTACAGGTTATGTACAAAATGAATACAAAGCATTCTTTTGATTGCCTGAAATGCAAGTAGTTTTGGGAAAGGCATCTGGGAGATCCCAGAAGGCTTCGTGTAAAAACTGTCCTTTGAGTTGAAGGAATCAAGGGATTCTATGCAATGGACTCATGAGAAGGGAGTGCATTTCAGGCTAGAGGTAATATGGAGCCACTGGAGTTTATTAAGTGGGACAGGGTAAGATCTGAGCTTTAGGAAAATCACTTTGGTGGTTCTGTAGAGGATGGATTGAAGTGAGGAGAGGCTTGAGGCAAAGAGATCAACTAGGAAGCAATAGTTCAGGTGAGAAGTGAGGAGGACCTGAACCAGAGTAGCAGCTGTGTGAATGGGGAGAAGAGGAAGTATGTGAAAGGTGGTTGTGGGCATAGAAACGACAAGATTGGTTCCTTTGATTCCTGCCCAACAAAACTGTTTGCCAGGCATCCTCTCTTTGTCCAGCTTTTTTTTTTTCACTTCTTTCAGACTTCCAGATGATATAGCTTCCCTCCTTCGTCTCTGCCTATTTTCCTTTAAGACTTAGCAGGAAACCCATTTCCCCAATTAAACCTAACCTCTAATCCATTTACACCTTCCACATCTTTTTGTGCATGGATGTGTGTTTTGAATACATATGTGTAAATATATGTATACATTGTGTATGTGTCTATATGCACACATGTACAAACACATATGTGTGTATGTATATATATATACATATATACATATATCTTATATTCACTATTTGTCTCCCCTTCCATATTTAAAAAAAAATCTTCAAGGACAAAGACACTATATAGTCTAGCTCTGTAAGCCCCTATAGTACTTAGTATGATGAGACACAGACATTGGGCTGAGTAAATGGTGGTGATGGTTGATCATTAGTTTTCAGTGCATTCATTAGCACCACCACCACCAAAGGAAGACACGTGTTGTATGGACAGATTGCCTGACTTAGACAGAGGACCTTCAAGGTCTCTTCCAGTTCCAGGCTTGTAATCCCTATCGTTTTTCGCTTGTGTCCAACTCTTAGTGACCTCATTTAGGATTTTCTTGGCAAAAATACAGGAGTGATTTACCATTTCCTTCTCCCACTCATTTTACAGAGGAGGAGGCTGAGACAAATAGGGTTAAGGAACCTGCCCAGGGTCACACAATCTTATAAGTGTCTGAGGCTGGATTTGAACCCACGTCTTCCTGGCTTGGTGCTCTTATCTACTACACCATCTAGACACCTGGATTTTGACCTGGGTTCAAGTCCTTCCATTGCTGTTTGCTACGTTTGTGATTTTGCTCAAATTACTCAACCTTTCTAGGCTTCAGTCTTGTCATTTGTAAAATGAGGGGGTTGGGCCCTCTCAGGTCCCTTCCAGCTTTGAAATCTATGATTCTGTGATCCCTCACCACCAAACGTTTATCTTCAGGGGACTGCATTGGGTAGTAAGGACACAGAAAGGGAAGTCCATGTTCCCTGCTCTAAAGAGTTTACTGTTTATATGAATAAAAGGACGGGGAACATGACTATGAGGATAAGTCACAATGCTGGGCAACATTCTAAGGGCCAAGGGAGTGAGTCTATCAGGAGACATGAGCAGGGTGACCTGGTAGAATTGAGGAAGCCTTCATAGTGGCAGAGGTAGTGTGACTTTAGACAGGCTTTGATGGAGGATTAGGATAAATAGGTGTGGAGACAAGGGAAGGGTGTGCCAAGGAGGGGGTGCAGGGTGAACAGAATTATAGAGGCAGGAATGGTTGCCATGTCCTGGGGACAATGAGCTTGCCAGTCAGCCTGCAGTAGAGAAGAGATAAGTTGGGAAAGATTTTTATATACCAGAGATTTTATGTGCCAAACTGAGGAGAGTGGACTTTGCCACATAATCACAGCACTGCAGAAGGGTGTATGTATCTTGTCCAATCCATATCCACAAGGAATCCTTAGTGTCGTTTACCCCACTTGTCACGTAGTCTGTGTTCATGGGGGAAGTACTGAAGGGTTTTTTTTAATCGAAGCAGGCGATGTACAAAACCTTTTGCCTTGTCAGCAGCTTTTATCATGTCTATTATGTGCACAGCACTAGGGGACTCACAGGTGAAAAAGTTTATGTCCTAAAATATGGGCTCCTCTTCTTCAGTTCAAGGCATGGAAAGATTGTCCTGTGTTGTGTTATGATTGTAAATGTTTGCTCATTTCATTGCCCAAATATGTCACCATATTCTCTGGTGATACTTCCCTGGCAGACGATATTCGTTCTCTGTTTTCCTCTCCCACTTTACTTTCCCTGAAAAGGCTATCCTTTTTTTTGGGGGGAGGGGGGGAGGAAGCAGGTGGGGTTAATTGACTTGCCCAGGGCCATACAGCTAGTAAGCATCAAGTGTCTGAGGCCAGATTTAAACTCAGGGCCTCCTGGCTCCAGGGCCAGTGCTCTATCCATTGAGCCATATTGCTGCCCCTTGAAGGGACCATCCTTAAGATGTTGTTGCTGAGTCATTTTTCAGTCACAGTCTGACTCTTTGTGACCATGTTTGATATATTCTCAGCAAATATACTGGAGTGGTTTGCCATTTCCTTCTCCAGAGATGAGAAAATGAGGCAAACAGGGTCAGGTGACTTGCCCAGAGTCACCCAGCTAGTGTCCGAGGCCAGATTTGAACTTGGGAAGATGAGTCTTCTTGACTCCAGACCCGGCACTCTATCCACTGTGCCATCTAGCTGCCCTTAAGATGACCTGGTACCAATTGTGAATGTGTAAGTGGATAGCTCTGTCTATTCTGTGCACTAGACTTAGAGTCAGGAAGACCGGGGTTCAGATCCTACCTCAGACATGCTAGTGTGTGATCCTGGGCAAGCACCTTTTAGTGTACCAACCCCAGTTTCCTCATCTGTAAATTGGGGTTCATAATAGCCTCTGCTGTTATGAACTCAGGGTTATTGTAGGAAATCAGTGAGGCGATATTTATGAAGTGCTTTGCACTTCAAATGCTATATAAATGGTGGTTATTGTTGTCCTGTCTAGTTCACTCCCTACTTGGATCAGGGTCCAGTTCTCCACTTTACTTCACATTTATCAAAGGATATGGCATGTACCCGTCAGGCTTGGATTTGGAATTGGCTGGATGAGTACGTCCTTATTGTAAGGATTGATGACAGTGCCGTGTGGTGCTGCGGGGTCAGGTGTGTTATGCAGCAGAGAGGTGATTTTAGCTGACTTCAGAGCTGAGCCTGCCAGAGGAAGGTAAGTCTTGTGAAAAGAGTTGAAGGCATAGAGAGAGGTGACTTTTTTAGATCCTGATCTCTAAGGTCCCTTCTCTGATTGTTTGATTTGGAAGTTGTGGGAAGATGAGCCAGCACTGAAGACCACATGAAAGCTGGAGCAGAAGAGCCCATTGACACACCAGGAAAGCTTATAGGCAAGATCCAGAGGTTAAGTGTGATTCAGAAAGCATTGGGCTGCTAGCGAATGAGGCTTTGTGGAGCAAGTATGAGGTCATTGAGCAGAGTAAAGAAAATGAGAATGAGCCTTCCAGCTGGCAGAAAGGTGGTAAACAGAGAGGTTAATTAAAAACAGCAGCAACAACAACCCTTCAGAGCTAAAACCAGATACTAAAATATGGCTCATTGTGTGGGTAGGGGCATAAAAAGGTGGGTACAATTTTAGCAATAGTCTAGACCGGGGCTTCTTAATTTTTTAGCGGGTCGAGGACCCATCTATGGTAGTCTGAGGAAACCTAGGCACCCCTTCTTAGAATCATGTTTTTAACTGCATAAAATAGGGGCAGATAGGTGCTGCAGTAGATAAAACCCCAGCCATGGAGTGAGGAGAACCTGAGTTCAAATCTGGCCTCAGACACTAGCTCAGTGACCCTGGGCAAGTCACTTAACCCCAGTTGCCTCCAAAAGAAAATTAAATGCATAAAATTAAAAAAAAAAACCATTAGGATTGCAAGGAAAGCCAATTCTATTGAAATATGGTAATCAGTATATTTTTTTAAACTCCTAGATCCTAGTTACAGGCTCCTACTAGAAGAAGAAATGATAAATAGAGCAACACCTGGAAAAGAGGAAGAGGAGAATTAGGAGGGGAGAGCTTCATCTAAAGGTGCCACAAAACGGATTGTGGTGCCTTCTCTGAAGAGTAAGAGGCTGTCTTCCCTTTGCCAGGTCGAGTTCAAAGTGTCAGCTAAATGAAAGGCTGTGATTTCTTAGGTGGTGATTTGGAGCTGGGAAAGGGGGCAGATTGGCATAGAAGGGTTGATTTAAGAGCTGTCTGCTAAGGGGCAACGAGGTGGTACGGTGGATAGAGAGAGCTGAGCCTGGAATCAGAAGGCTCCCAAGTTCAAATCCAGCCTAAAGCACTTCCTAGCTGTGTGACCCTGGGCAAGTCATAAAAATGCTGTCTGCCTCAGTTTCATCATCTGTAAAATTAAATTAATAGAATAAATAAATCAACATAATAATAAATAAAAATAAGTAATAAAAATAAAAAATGCCTCATAGGATTGTAAGGCTCAGATGAGACAAAAATTGTAGAAGCACTTAGTGCAGCACCTGGCGCATAGAGAGCACTGTGTGAACAGCAGAGGTAGTGGTATATAGTGGTGGTGGTAGTAGTAGTTGTGAGCAAAGGTGCAGCTAGCCGGCTCGGTGAGTGGAGTCAGGAAGACCTGAGCTCAAATCTGGCTTCAGATCCTCACCAGCTGTGGGACCCTGGGCACGGCACATAATCATTTGTCTGCTTCAGCTCCCTTGTGTGCAGAATGAATAGTACCCCCCTTCCTGGGTTGTTGTGGAGATCAAATGAGAAAATAGCTTTAAAAGCACGTAGCACAGTGCCTGGCATATAGCAAGCTAAGTTACGTGGATCTTTGCTGGCTGGCTACTTAGCTGTCAGACCAGAGACACTCCAATGGATGGGAGCAGGTGGTGGTGGGCAGGAGTGGGCAGGAGTGAGAGGAGGGGGAGGGTGGGGAAGGGTTGTCAGAGCAGGGCTAGTAGAGGAATGGTCAGTGCAGGGGCCTTGGGCATCATCTAACCCTACACACTCATTTCACTGGTGAAGAATGCAAGAATTCACTTAATCACATAGATGAAGTGACTTCCTCAAAGCCATTTATCCAATAGTGAGTGACGAGTAGAAGAGGCAGCTAGATGGTGCAATGGACAGAGTGCTGGACCAGGATTGAGGAAGAGCTGAGTTCAAATCCTACCTCAGATATTTACTTAGCTACGGGACCCTAGGCAGTCACTTAACCACCATCTGCCTCAGTTTCTTCTTCTGTAGGATGGGGATGATAATACTTACCTTCCAAGGTGATTGTGAGGATAAAATATTATAATATTTGTAATGTGTTTCATAAACCTTAAAGCACTACTATACTTGTCCCAGAATGTCTTAGTGCAGTTTTAAGCTGTAATAGTTTAAAAGGTGTTAAATTCCGTGCTCACTACCATTATTGCTATTATTATAAGATGGGTGCTGATATTTAAAATGTATCCAGGGCGAGATCCTGAGAGCTGAGTGCACTTTTATTAAGTAAGGAAGGGGCTCTGCATTGTTATCATGTATATGATACGAAGTCTGCCCTAGTAAAGTTTTCTTGACTGCTGTCCTCTGGGATCCTAAGAGAAGTGAGAGCTTGATCGTTCAAGTCGAACAAAACATTTTGAAGCAAAAAGTTCAGTCTCCCGAGCCAGCTCGTCTCTGCTGAGAAGGCCTTGTTTTGCAGTGCGTGTGGCTAAGAGCCAAGAGGGAGTGATTCGGAATGACTGTCATTGGTTAAAATTCCCCCTTCATCAATGATCTCCTTGTTCTCTCTTTGATGAACTCAATCTCCCCCAAATAAAAACACATCTGTGAACATCACAGCTATTTCTTTTCTCTTTTTATTCTTTTATCCCAAAAGCAACTGAAAGCGATTTTGTTTCCAGGTGACTCATGAAAGAAAGAACGCTAAGGCATACAGAGCATGCATTAACATACGCCTGCAATGTGGCTCCTTCATGTACCTCTGTTAAAATACTCTTGACCTGCAGATCTTCCTGCTATTCTGTTCCTGGGCTCTTCCTGTGAAGTCCGACCATGACCCACACTGTTTCATTTGTGTACCTTATTCTGGGCTTGGTAATTTCTTACTTTCCTGCATCTGCTCTTGTCCAATGGATTCCTTGTTTCGAAATATGGTTGTTCAAATCATTTTTTTAGTGATTCAAAGGGTACAGGCTGAGGATTCTGAGAACAGAACCACAGCATGTCCTACCAGTAATAATACCACAGGGTTGTCATTCCTACTTTGTTGGAGTTCTGGACCTGCCACTGAGATCCCAATGTCTCATCCTGCCTTTGATACTTTTAATGTGGAAGAGAGTATGCATTATTATACCGCATGTGTAGTATCTGGCCCAAATAATTTAATTTCTTTTCTTTTTTTTGCAGGGAGGAAAGGCAGGGCAATTGGGGTTAAGTGACTTGTCCAAGGTCACAAGGCTAGTAAGTGTGTCAAGTGTATGAGGCCAGATTTGAACTCAGGTCCTCCTGACTCCAGGGCCAGTGCTCTACTCACTGCACCACCTAGCCAGCCACCCTTTATTTTTATTTCTATAAAATACTGCTCTCCTGTGGACCATTGGTCAGATTTCACACGATGCTTCTACTTCCATTACCCATTCTCCACCCACTTTATCCACATAGGGTAAGGCTAGTTGTATGCCTAGGTTAGGATGCTTTACAGACTTTTATTTGGAGCAAAGAAAATAAATGCTGAATGTGAATGGTAGAAAAGAAATCCTAGCAGATTCATCCATTAGAGACCAGAACCAGAGACCAGGAGAAGCTATCAGTTGTTATGTCATTTTTCAGTTGTGTCCCATTTGGGTTTTTTTTTAGGGGGGGAAGGCAAGGCAATTGGGGTTAATTGACTTGCCCAAGGTCACACAACTAGCAAATGTGTCAAGTGTCTAAGGTTGGATTTGAACTCCCCTTTGGGGTTTTCTTGGCAGAGATACTGGAGTGGTTTGCCATTTCCTTCTCCAGATCATTTTACACACGAGGAAACTGAGGTAAATGTGGTTAAGCAATTTGCCCAGGGTCACCCAGCTAGGAAGTGTCAGAGGCCAGATTTGAATTCATGAAGTTGAGTCTTCCGGACTAAAGGCCCAGCACCCTATCCTCTGAGCCACCTACTTGTGATTAAAACTCAAGATCACAGGTCCACACATAGGACTACAAATTTAGAGTTACAAGGGATCTTGCAGGTCATTTCACAGATAAGAAAACTGAGCCACAGAGAAACTAAGTGATTTGTCCAAAGTCCCAGGTAGAAAATGTGACAAGTCATTTAACTTGACTGAATAAAATGGTAGGCTTTGCTCTACCTGTATTTTTTTAAGTGATCTTCATAATAACCATTCTGAAACAATTTACTAGTCTAAATGCTTAATATATCGACTTTCATTCACCGTTGATACCAAATGCCTCCTTATCCACGTTGCTAATGTCTGAGCTTCGGAAGCAACAAGAGAAACTGAATTCTATTCTCTTTTCTTCCCTTCTTTGCCAGTTGATATGTAAATAAGATTTCTGTATTATTTTTCATAGCTTAATGCGTTTTGAAATATTACTATGGCTTTGTAGAGTTCTAAGTGATGGTTTTATAATCCAATAAGTAATAATTTCACCTTGAATGGGACTAAAGATGTTGTTTGGGGACATGGCCAGCAGGTGGCAAACTTTACCCAGTAATAGCCAGTGGGATTAGCTGCACCTTTAGACGGATGCATACAGCTTGACAGCCTGTAGAGAGTAGACCCACTTATTCTTTCATCTCTCTTCTGGAAGCTTTTTTTTTTAAACGAACTGTGCAGGTGGAGACTGAATGTAGCCTAATATGGTTGAGTACAGGGAGTCTGAGCTTGGGGAATTTTTGCTGAAGCTTAGACAAGAAAGAAATCCAGCAAATTCCCAGGAACTAAACATGAATGAGTGAAAATAATCCTAGGAATCACGGCGAAAATGTGAAGGGCATCAGTTTTCAGGTGATACTTAATTGAGGAAATATTCACTAGCTAAGGAAAAAAGTGAGTCCCATAAAGGATAGCAGCATAATACAATGGGAAGAAGAATCTAAGGATTTGGAGTATCCGAGTTTGAATCTTACCTCTATGGCTTATTACTGACCTTGTGTGGCCTCAGGCAAGTACTTAAAATCTCTCTGCCTTAGCTTCCTCATTTATAAAGCAAGATGGTTGAATGGGTGACCTCTAAAGACCTTCACCACTCAAAATCTATGGTCTTGTGAAGCTTCTGGCTTTTTATCAAAGCTTGTACCCAAGTTTTAGGTATGAGGCCATAAAGCAAATGAAATTGATTGGCCTGAGATCTGACTTCAAAGAACAACCTAGATTTGTGGTTGTATTCCTTTTCACAGTTAGTCCCAAATTAGAATAACACATTTTTCTTGTTTTTCATTTTTTTTTTCTGTGAAAACTTATTTCCCTGGTCATATAGTCCCAAATCTTCACTTTGGAATTTTTCTGGGCCTTGTTGTATTGACTTGATATAAATCACTTTTTCTTTGTGTTCCTTCATTGTTCTAGAAGTAATACTTGTTTCTAAGAGCCTGTCTCCTTTGAGGTCTCAAAGAAACTAAGTTGATATGGAGGATTTTGAAATTTCAAGATTAAAAGCCTATCTGTAAGGAAAGGATATTTGGATGATTTCTCCTCAAGGAATATAACAAACCTATTGGAGTGACTTTGGCACCAATTTAGTTAGTAATGTCTCTTTCATATAATTCCATTTACTAAGTGATCAGACACTAATCAGTCACTGCCAGGTACAAAGCTTCCTGCTGTAGCTTGATTTATATGGGATACTTCCTTCAGTTTTGCCTCCTGTTCCATCTGCAACAAGTTGTCTTAATAACTCCTAGTTATTTCTAACCAGGAAACAAAATAGATTCCCAGATCCTTCATGTCTCTTTATAGAGCAAAGGTCATAGAAGATTGGGGATAGGCTGAAATAGGTACATCCACCTCCCCAAATCAGAGTCTTGTTGCGGTTCTTTGGCGTCAGTCAATCAATCAATCAATCAAACCTTTATTATACTTTAAGTATGGCTCTGTCCTGCAGTGAGAAGGTGAATCTAGGGTCCTGTGCGCACTGTGGATATTAAGTGACTTCAAGGACATTTCCCCCCATTTATCCCAGTTATGTCCCCTGCTAAAATAGGTTAACGGTGTCTAATTAACCACTGAACATTGTCATGCTGCATAAAGATAGCATCCTCGCTGTTCTCTGAGCCGTGGTACTTTATCTCCATTTAGATCTCTGCGGTATTCCATTAAATGAGAGAGAAACAGTTTAACATAGATGATGTCTACATTAGGACTGTCTTTCACCCTTCAGCACATAACCTGTAAAGGCTACAGAGGAAGCCCTATGGCCACTTACTAGGGGGATCTTGATTCGCTTTTCTTTCTTTCTTTCTTTTTTTGTTTGTGTTTACCCCAAGGAAACTTTGGTATTCTTCCTGGTGTGTTGAAGACCAGCTTGCTGCCATAGTGGGACGTAGTTACTCTTTCCCTGGTCTTGAGAGCCAATATGTGCCCCCAGAAATGAAAAGGAAGATGGGAAGGAATAACAAGCCTATACCATGCAGTTTCTAGGAGTCAGCAAGTATTTGCCAAGCATGCCTTAGAATATGAGAAGGTTCTTCTTTCTTTCCCACCATGACCTAAAATGGCATGGTAAGAATTTAAAAAAACAACAACAACAACATACAATTGCCCTGTGTTAATTACACAGCATGAGATCTGGCAAGAATAAACTTGAACTCAGCTGAGCAGATTCTGGCCCATTGGATGCCAATGAAGTCTCTAACTGCTCCCCTCCCCCACATTAAAAAAAAAGCATTAGAATTGAGTGGTAGAAATTAGAAAAGAGGAAACCATTTACTAGATACAAGGTGTTTGAAGATTCTTTTTTTTTAACCACAGGTTAAGTTGTTAAATTGTAAATAAATATATTGAAAGTGATTCAAAAGAACTAAAAGAACTTTAGTGATAAAAAAAATCATCCCAGGCTATCTCCATACTACCTATCAGTGAAAGAATATCACCATCCCGTAAAATATTGTTTGCAAAATCATTAAGTGTTGAGCTATACTGTGCTCTAGCTAAGTAGAATTCCTTGCCATTCCCCAACACATTCCTGTTTTTTGCCTTTGTTCATGCCTAGAATGCCCTCTCCTCTAATCTTCACCAGTTGATGACCTAAACATCTAGGCTCAGGCCAAATGCCACCTCTTCCACAGTGCCTTCCCCCTGGCCCACCCTTGCTGGAAGTGCCTGCCCCCCCACCTCGTCTCGTCTCATCTCATCTCATAACAATTGATGCTTCTCCTCTGTACTCATATTCTGATCTGCATTATGTTTATTGATGCCCCCAGGGCATAAACTCCAGAGTAGGGATTTATTATATAAATTAAAAAACATTTATTAAGTGCTTACTGTGTGCTAAATATTAAATGCTAGGAATACAAATAAAGAAACAGGGACAGCCTCTGTCTTCAAGGAGCTAATGTGCAGATAGAGAAAACCTCGCGTGTGGGACAGTGGGGATCAAAGAGGGAGATGTTGGGGTTACAGGGATGATGTATGTCATGGGGGAGCAGACTGACACCTCTCCAGAAACAATGGCAAAGCTGATTTGATCATGGTTCGTGGTTACTGAATTGGAGGGTGGGAATCAGGGATCAGAGGAAAATGTATACACCTGCACTATGCACACTTAGAAGTGTTAGTAGTTTTCAAAGTGAATTTTTACAACTTGCTACAGCTTTTTTTTTTTTTAATTAAACAGTTTCTTAAGAGAAAGGACACGTTACCCTGTGACGTCTTGAGGGAAATTTGAAAAGTCAGAATTATTTTCTAGGAAAAAATAGTGGCCACTTTCTTTCCTTCAAGCTTCTCAAAATAAAGATTAGAGTTTGAACAAAATTGTACTTCTTCATTTAATAATTGTCATCTCTCTGCTACTTATTTTCCCATCTACGTTCTCTGAGTGGTCATCCTCAGGAGAAGATAGCGTAGCACTGAAGGCAGAAAGCTAAGTGTGGCTCGGGGAAGATCTGAGTTCATTTCTCACCTATGATACTTACTGGCAGTGTGAGCCTCAGTTTCCTTATCTATAAAAAAGGGGGAAAACCTATAATTTTTACCTCCTAGGCTTGTTGTGAGGCTAACCTGATACAATACAGGTAAAGTGCTTAACAAGCTTTAAGACACCAAGTAAAGACCGGTTATTACCATTATTGTCTTTAATATGATATTGACTTCATAACATTATGAAATTAATGGTGCTGTGATGCCCAGAGTGTGAGGTCTGTCCTCCTTTTGAGAACAATATAGAGATAGGAAATAACCCCATACCATAGCAGATGCAGCATTATCCGGAAAGAGAAACACTGATATATGACAGTGACTACACTTATTTGGCTCTTTCTGACCAATTTGGGGATATAACATGCTGGAATGGGGAGGAAAAAAAAAAGACAATGTATTCCCAATCATGTTACTGTGTCTCCAGGGAGCAGAAGGTGGGGGAGAATATTTACTTTCATTGTTCAGAGTTAAAACTTCATTCTGTAAAATGGCCAAAGCAATCAGCAAGTGATGGAGTATCTCTTAAAAAGAAATCTGGCATTTAATTAACTTTTCAAAGTGCTGGTTCAGCAATCTCCATGTTTTACATTTTGAATATTGAACAAGCATCCCTAATCTGAACTGAATTACTTCTGGGCTTGCTGGGGTAGAGAACAAGAGAGCTACTATTTACCAGTCAGTCCTTTGAAGCTTCAACCCATTCATCTGTTTGTATTGCATCCTATCAAGAAAGGTGGATTCTCTGATTTTTGTGTTTATAGGTTTTTCAGGCCTCTTGCTTTTCTTCCTTTCTCTCTCCCATTTGCTAGCTTTGGTCCCCTTCCACTAGAGAGAGGTCAGGTTAGGGAGGCGATATAAAGTGTCCATCTATTGATTCTGCTGCTACTTTGTGGGATGGTTTGGGTTTGGTGGAGGAGAAAGTTAAAATTGATGCCTAAAATAAAGTTTGGCTCAACTACGTATAGATTTCAGTTCTCCGTATCACCCCATGTACTCCATAGATAACTGTGGAGAGTTGAGAAATGACTGTAGCTCTAGCAAGTCTGAATAGCTGTCTTCAAGCCTCAGGAGCATCTGAAAACCTGCTTATTTATAAAAAAGACATTTGGATAATATTTGTACGTGTCATATCATCACACAGATGTTTCAGTACCTAATGTGAAACTTGGGAGATCTGGTTTCTAATATTAGATTTATTGCTAACCAGCCCTCACCCTGAAAAACTTATTTAGCTTCACTGTGCCTCAGTGTTATCCTCTATAAAACGATTCATTCAGTAAGCATTTTTGGATGCACTGTGCCAAGTTGTGGGAGAGATGTAATAAGAAATAAGACATGGTCCCTGCCTTCAAGGAATTTGTAGTCTAGTAGGTCCCAGAGATAAGATTGCATAGATAAATGTAATACAAATTAGAACATGATAAGTGTGTTAGCAAAATATTAAGGTACTATGAGATCAAATGAGGGAGAAATCTTTTCCATCTCGGGGCATTCCAGAAAGCTTCAGGGACAAAGTGGCATTTGTGCTGGACCCAAAAGGATGCCATTTTCACTCCTTCCATCAATGAGAAAAGGTGGATTTTTTTTTTTTTTTTGCAAAAGAGAGGAATTAGAATTGTTCCTCCTGTAAAAGCCTTCGATGAGCAGGGAATTTGATGTGGAAAACAAAACAAAAGCAAAAAACCTTAAGAAACATAAAGCTCGATATGGTGGTGCACACCTGTCGTCCCTACTGCTGGGGAGGCTGAGACTGGTGGATTTGAAGTTTTGAGCTACAATAATACTAATGCTGATCAGGTGACCATGATCCATGGTCCAGCACCAATATAGTGAGCCCCTAGGAGCAGAGGGTCACCAGGCTGTGGGCAGACTGGCCCAAGGTCAGAAAAATACACTTCAGACCTGAGTGAGATCAGGGGTGGGGGGGTTATAAGAAAAAGAGGAGGAGGAGGAAGAAGAAGAAGAAGAAGAAGAAGAAAAGGAATGAGAGAGGGAGGGAGAGTAGAAAGAGAGAAAAGAAAGGAGGGAGAGAAAGAGAAAGGGACAGGGAGATAGAGAAGGAGGGGGAGAGAGGGACAATGATTTTTTTAAAGTACTTTCAGTTTGTCTTTGGACCACTGAGAAAACAAAAAGAGCACTTGGAGAAGCACAAAAAAGAACCAAACAAAGATAACAGGATGGAAGGAGGGTAGAAGGAGAAGAATTGAATGGATGGTCATAGACAAATGTCATTTAAGGAGAGAGGGTGGAGAATTGGGAAGGGGAAAATCTGAAACAAATCATTGAATTGAGTGTAGAAAGAAATGAGGCACGGCCAGAGTCAGCTGGAAATAGTTACTAGATTCATAGACTTGGAGCTTGGAGGTTTTTGTCGTTCAGTTGTTTCATTTATGTCCCACGGTCTGTGACCCCATCTGGGGTTTTCTTGGCAAAGATACTAGAGTAGTTTGTGATTTCCTTCTCCAGCTCATTTTACAGATGAGGAAACTGAGGCAGACAGGTTAAGTGACTTTACCAAGGTCACATAGTTAATACGTATCTGATGACAGATTTGAATTCAGGAATGTGAAGTCTTCTTGACTTCAGTGCTGGGAGCTAGAGGGCATGGGTTCAAATTCTTGCTCTGCCACTTACTACTGTTGTGACCTCAAATAAGTCATGTAATTCCTCTGTGCCTTGGTTTCCTCATCTGTAAAATGAGGGGAGCCAGTGGCCTAAATGGCCCTTCTGAGGTTGCTTTTGGCTATACACCTATGAGCTTGTGACCCGTCGTATGTGAGTTGAGGACCTGAGGGCCACGGGGAGGATCTGGTGATTCCAAAGAATGCAGGCAGTGAGTGGCAGGGCCTAGATTTGTCCTGAACGCTTTGCTGTTGAATTGAGATTGCAACGTGCTGCTTCCTTCATGAATGAATCAATGTTTCTGGGATTGGGGCTACACAGACGAAGGTCTTTCAAGCAAAGAGATGGGAAACAGAGGCATTGGGGCGGGGGTGGGGATGGGAGTGTGGGGTTGGTCCAAAATCCCATTCTCTAGGCTGGATAAGAAGGGGGTGAATCTCACCCCATGTGATAATTATCAAGCCAACAAAGCCAGCATGTCTGTATGCAAACCTTTGAAAGGGAGAAGGAAGGGATTGTTAGACGCTTAAGGAGAAAAGAGCAGGGATTAGGAAGAGCCAAATTAATATTTCTTGTAAAGGGCCATTCAGACTAGACGATGAAGGGAGGGATTTATGACAAATGGCCGGGATCAAATTGGCATAACCAAAATAAACTTCAGGGTTTTAGCATTGGTTTAGAAAAAGAAAATACAGTTAGAGTAGAAGGAGTCACAGAATAGTGGATGCCAAGAAAAACTTACCTGTAGCCCTGCCTTTGGCATACCTTTGGTACATACGTGACTTTTCCTCTTAATGCCCCTGACAGCTATCTGAGACTATAAATTGCAGAGGTGGTTTGTAAACACAGGGGTAGAGATAGGGCCTGGACCTGTGATTTCATTGACCGAGGGACTTCTGGGGGAGGGGAACTTCCCTCTACCGATGCTGGTTGGCACCTTCTCTGTAACCAGAGCATTGTGAGGTTGTAACTTTCCCAGGGTCTCATGTCAGAGGCAGGACTTGAACCCAGGTCTTAATAGCTTTGAGGCCAGCCCATTCTGCTATCCATTCTACTAGTCTACCATCCTCTACTTTGAGGTATGTGTTAATTAAATGAAGAGAATTAATGAATTGACCATATAATTTAAAAACTAGAATAAAATCAGTAAATCGGCTGTGTCAGAATAAGAGCAAAAGGAGAAATTTTGAAAATCAAAGGAGAAATGGAAACAAAATGATTATTGGACTGATTTTTTTAAAGGCTAATTAAGGGAGTAATAGAAACTAACAAAATTGATGAGCCATTGAATAATTTAATAAAAAAAGAGGAAAACCAAATTGACAAGGAAAAAAATGAACATGATGAATTCACAACTATTAGAGAAAAAACATCAGAATTAAATTGTGTGCCAATAAAGCTGAGAAATTAAAAGAATATAGATAAATATGTTAAATATGTAAAATTCCTGAAGTAGCAAAGCAGCTCAGTTTCAGAAAGAGAAATCAAACAAGCAATAATTGAACTATCAAAGGGAAAAAAATTCTGTTCTAGATGTTTCTATAAGTGAATTCTTAGAGTCATAGGTTATTAGATTTAAGACTGAGAGGAACCTTAGAGGTCACCTAGTGAGCCCCTCTAATTTTACAGATGAGGAGACTAAAGCCCAGAGTGATTAAGTGATTTGCCCAAGATCACACAGGCTATAACTTGTGTTGAACTCAGGTCCTCTGACTCCAAATGCAGATTAAAGAATATTTAACATCCAGGTTACATAAATTATTCTCAATAACAAAGCAAGAAGACATTCTGCCAAACTCTTTTTTGAGATAAATATTGACTTGGTAGACAAACCAAGGAGGCTAAAGCAGATCAAAAAGCAGATAAATAAAGACAAATATGACAAATCAATACTAATTTAAACAAAATTTAGGCACTATGCAAAGTGCCAGGGATATAGAACTAAAAGGGAAATAGTCCCTCTCCTGGAGACAGGTAAAGTCTGGCTCTGGGCAACAACACGTGCGTATCCATAAAATATACAAAATGGGGGTGGCTGGTGCAGCAGTGAATAGAGCACTGGCCATCGAGTCAGGAGGACCTGAGTTCAAATCTGGCCTCAGACACTTAACACATACTAGCTGTGTGACCTTGGGCAAGTCACTTAACCCCAATTGCCCTGCCTTCCCCCTCCAAAAGGCAAATACACACAGTAGATAGAAGAAAATTGAGGAGGAAGGTGTTTGCAGATGGAGAGAGAATTCTCTTCCATATCTTCCCCAGACCACCTACTCTCTAGCATCATCCCCGTCTACTTCCCATTAGAGTCTGGGACTTCATCCCTGGACTCTCCTGCCCTTCACCTTATCCTTGCAAGGACCAGGACTCCATGGCGTTTCCTGGCCTTCTCTTAACCCTGCTGTACACTCACCTTCCCCTTCCCCACTCGACCACCTCATTTTGAGTGCCTCTTTCTGTGTTGTTTTCTCTATGAGAATGTAAGTTTCTGGAGGAAGGGACTGCATAGTTTGCTTATAATTCTGTCCCTTTTGCTCAGCACATCCTTGACACTTAATAATTAATAATTACTTAATAAGTAAGTGCTTAATAATTGCTTTATTCAGAAGCGCTTCATGTAGTTGGTATATGAGCTATACCTTCAAGGCTATTTTTTTCTCAGCAAAGTTGAAGAGATTGTGCTTCAGGCATGGGGTCAGCCAATGGAATACCATGTATACAGAGCAGCAAGGACAGGAGACTAGACTTTGGTGGATATGAAGGGAAGAAATATGAATTAAGGCTGGAAAGGTAGGTTGAGGCCCAGTTGTAGAGTACTTTGAATGTCAAAAAGAGGAGTCCATATTTGATCCTAGACATAATAGGGAGCCAGTGGAATATATTGAGTAAATTAGTGATGTGGTTGGATCTACACTTTAGGAAAAATCACTTTTGTAGCTGCATGAAGGACAGATTGGAGTAGTGAGAGACTTAGCTAGAGAAATCGATAGGGAGGCTATTGCAAAAGTCCAATAGGAGATTGATGAGGACCTGACTTAGAGGTGTGACTGTTTGATCAGAGCGAAGGGAGTATATGTTAGAAATATTGTAGAGGCAGAATTAATTAGGTTTGACAACTGACCAGATATGTAGAGTGAAGAAGAGTGAAGAATCAAGGGTGAATCTGAGGTTCTGAACCTGGGTGACTGGAAGAATGGTGATAGCTTCAACAGAAATGTCAGCTGTAGCAATCTTTAAAAAAACAATTACAGCTAGGTCCTAATTAGTTTGACAAATAATTCCCCTTAAGAGGTCACACATATTCCAATCCACATTGTTTGAAGTTATAATTATGTAGAATATGGTCATTGGTTCTAGCCCCATGGAAAATGCAGTGTGAATTTGTAAAATACTGCTATTTCAAAGGATTCACTGTTCGTACTAATTGGGACCTAGCTATATTCATTATGATCCAGTTAAATATATGTATCAGGAATGCAGTCATGGTTCAACATTAGTAAAATTATTAGCATAATTAATCATATAAACAACTAAAACAAAAGCTACATGATTATAACAATACAGAAAAGACCTTTTTGGTTAAAAAAAAAAAACCCACTTAAAAACAGATGTCTGGAAGGACTTTTCCCTAACATGCATCTATCTCAGATCTAGAGCTAGCAGTATTTGTAATAAGACAAATACTTAGAGCTTTCTCTGGAAGTTTAAGGATGAAGCAACGATACTTCATTTCTCCACTCTTATTTGACATATTACTATAATTGCTAGCTATGGCCATAAGATAAGAGAAAGAAATTAAAAGAACAAACATTGACAAAGAGGAGACAAAATTATCCATGTTTGCAAGATGATATGATAGTTTATTTGGAAAACTTTTTATCCAGCAAAATGAACTAATCACAATTGCTTCATCCAAGTAGCAATAAATAAAATATCCAGAAAATAATCAGCATTTTTTTATTACTAATAGGAGAAAAGATAGACAAGTTCCATTTAAAATAAGTACAAACTAGATAAACGGTGTGGAAGTTAACCTACCAGACTATAAAAAGTCTTCATAGAAATCAAGAAAGAGATGTTAGAGATAATTGGCAAGATGTTCAATAATCCTGGCTAGACCTTACCAATATAATAAAGTTATGTTACTACATAAAATTAACCTACATATTTAATACTATGTCAATCATACCACCAAGGGAGAAACTCTGAAAGAATATAGAAAATATAAAAATTCATGTGAAGAAATATAAAGTCATGAGTTTTAAGGGGAAAAGAGAACAGAATAAGGAAATGGAGATGATCTAATTATCAGATTACTAGAGATAAAATTATATTGTAAAGCAATAATTAGCACAATTCTTTGGTACTGATGAAAAAATAGATAACAGAATGTATGAGTATAGCATCCCAGTGACCTAGCTAATATTTGCTAAAATTGAGAACAAATTGCTGCTGAAGACTTTAACATGAATTGCCAGAAAACATTAAGAGCAACTTGGCAGAAAATAGGTATACACCAATATCTTACACGTTTGCTTTTGTCCATAGCCCTGATTTCAGTGGTGGTATAGGGAATTCCCAGTGAGAAAATTCTTCCACTATTACCAATTTGCACACATTCTGCAACTTGTAGTCTTGGATAATTGCCTGGGAGACTGAGAGATTTAAGTCAATTGCCCAGAGTTACATAACACATATGTGCCTGAGAACTTGAACCCTGGTTTGCCTGACTCTGAGACCAGTTCTATATATACTATACCACATAACTGATTGTTTTATGCCATGTACATATATCATACTCATATCCTGAATGGATACTGGATTGAAATATAATAACTCAATTTTTTTAAAAATTAGAAAAAAATGGAAGGTAGAAGCTTTGATAAATATAGTTAAGGGGAAATTTTTTAACCAAAATAAGGGATAATGGAGATTATTAAAGCCAAAAAAAAATAATTTGGATGACATAAAATTAAAAATTATTTGAATGACCAAAATCTGTTAAACTAGACTAGATTAGTTTGAAGAAAAGGTATGGATTAGGGGAAAATAAAACTTTGAATTTACTGTCATAAAAATCTAACATGCAAAATTAATAGGGAACTGGTATAGTTTGTAAGGCTAAAAGTCTTTATAAGGTAGATAAGTTGTCAAAAGATTTAAACAGCTTCTAAAAGAAGAAATGTAAACTTTTGGTGCCAAAAAGTTGGAAGATTAGACATTTTCTCTGATCCCTGTGACTTCTCAAATCTCTCTAAAACAAATTATGTGTCAAAGATAAAGCAACTTTGGCCATCTCCATGGTCCAGAATGCTAGGAACCCAAAAATATGTTAAAAAATGAACTCAGACAGTGTGTCTTCCCTTAGAACCCCCTCCCCCATACCAGCAGTGGGGCTGCACTAATTGATCCAATACTCCACCTATGGGCTTGCAACAAAATCAGCCCCACCCCTCAATAACCTCCCTTCTGGTACTGTGGAGATCTGGGCTTCAGGCTGTGGAATTTTCCTGGGGCTATGATAGTCAGTTATGTGCAGCAAGAGATGTCTGCAGGTGAGCAGAAGAACAGAGAGAAAGGGACAGGACATGGTTCTGAGCTTGAAATAGAGTTTAATCTCACACCCTGATTCTCCCCAACCCTCCCAGAGCCTCAGAGATCCAAACTATAGAAATCAAACCAGTAGCAGCAGTGCAATAACTCTGAACTACTAGTGCTGAGCCAGAGGACTGAGGAACAAGGGTAATGAGACAGAATACCAGAAGGGGACATTGTGTGTGTGTGTGTGTGTGTGTGTGTGTGTGTGTGTGTGTATGTGTGTGTAGCTGTCTGGTACTCAGCTCAACCTGAGGGAAAGAGCCCAACATCTGACTAGGACCAGTTCTGTTCCCTCAGAAGTCACTTGGGGCAGAGACCCAAGCTGATGAACCATGATGGGAGGAGGCTGAGATGCTTTAAGATCCAACCTCCAGGGAAACCATCATCAGAGGGGAGGGAGTTAGAAAGTGAGAAATAGGAAAAATGAGGGGAAGAGGGTAGGAGGGACTGAAATTCCCAAAGATGTCAGGAAAAGGAAAACTCAATACAAGCAAATAAGTCAACATGGAAAACATCAACTGTAAAAGGAAACATGGCCTTCAGTTCAGACAATAAAAATGAATGAACATTGCAAAACAAAATAAAACAATCTAACACTTGATGACTCTGTGGAATTTGAGGAGAACAATAAACTACAATACATTGTTCCTGAGTGGTGTAAAAGAGAATTACAAATTTGGAGAGCAGAATTTATGCCCTACATAGCAAAATAATGGGCAGAATAGAAAAACTGGGATCTGTGATGCCAAGTCCCAGTAAAGAAACAAAAGAAAGCACAATTTATTGGGAATGAAAATACATAGAAGAGAAGGACAATCTGGAAGAGAAGAAAAAAATACTAACATTAAAAGAAAATCTAGAAATCAATTATATGCTATAAACTGTGGGTATGGTTAAACAAATTGTGGTATATGAATGCAGTGTATTGCAAGGGAAATGTACAGGAAGAGTTCAGAGAAATAATGAGAGATTTATATGAAGTGAAACAGTACAAAGAAAGTAGAAGCCAAAGAATGTTATGTACATTGGTTGCAATTATGTAAATGAAAGTAGCACTAAAGACAACTGAATTTAGATAAATGCAATAATACAGTGAATAATGTTGGTTCTAGGTAACTGATATGAAAAGACTCTTCTTGTTAAGAAAGAGTGCAGTCTGAGAGGGAAAGAAAGGGGAGAGTGGAAATAAATTATGAAGGTCCTTGAAGAATTTTGGAATTTGGACTTTATTTTGTCCTCGATAGGGATTCTTCATTCTGTTAGTGACAGGAGTGGGATGTAGATAACATAATCAGTTATTCATTGGGAAGATTATCCTGATACTCAAGTTTAAAATAGAAGGGGCCAAGACTACAGCAGAGAGACCAAGAAAGAAGAGATAAAACCTTGAACTAGGGATGAGGGCAACAATGGGATGGCATGGTGACAAAGCAGATGTACTAGACTCTTGTGTAGATAGAATCAACAGTTTTTTGCAACCAGTTGAGTATGGGGAGGACAAGATCGGGGAAGAAGCCAAAGATGATTCCCAGGGTTATTGGGGATATGGTGTCTAGTATATAAGAGGTACTTAATTAACATTTGTTGATTGATGGTGGTCTCATTAATAGAAGTATGGAAATCAGAAGGATGGGCAGGTTTAAAGCGAAAGATGAATTTATTTACATCCAAGATGACTTTGTAAATCATGAAGTCATATTTAAGTGACCAGTGCGTCCTTTTGTGACTATTTTGACTACACCTCCCTGACCCCTCTTCCTGCTACACACACTCTGTCCCCCATGACAGATACGACCATTGGATCTTAATAACCCTTTCTTTTCTTATCTTTACAGGTCAGGAAGAAAGGTTACTGAAGAATTAGAAGAGTAAGTTTTCCACATTTTTATAGACTTAATAGAGTCTTAGTGCCTTTGTCAACAGTCCATATTTTTAAACTAGACACACCCATGTTGAGTGAACACTAGAGGCTCAAGCAAGTAACCTACAACACTAGGAAATTGTGTGTGTTAATTTGGTTGTGTTTTAGGGTGGGGAGGACAAATCTTGGTCTTGGGCCATGGCTCATGCTGTTCTCTGGAACTAAGAGAACAGAGCCTGGAATTGGTGGGGCTGTTCCTTAGAAGTGTATGTCCTGGCACTAAGATGAAATCTGTACATTTTGCATCATTGAAACTGACGGGCATGATGAACCTGCACCCTACCTTTGCTGTATTAAAGGAGAGTTTTTATTCTAGTCTAATTTTATAGTTTGTCTAACTCAAATCTTCTCCCATGGTTGTTATTGAAAGTAAAGTGTTCCTAGTTAAATGTGGAGGATAAAAAGACTAATTGCCTGATGCTGTGAACTTCACCTTTAAGGTAGAATGTAAATTGAAGGCAGAGATAAATTCGTTTTTTTATCCCTAGCACCTAGTACAATGCCTTATTCACAAAGCTTTGTTAAATTGAATCACATTGGAGATGAGAGAGGATGAGAAACTCTTGGCTTATTTGGCATTGGAACAAGAAAAAGTAGGGAAGGTAGGAATTTTCATTTTCCGTTTCTGTATTTGAAACTTTTTTCCTGTTTTGTTTTTTGTTTTTTGTTTTTTGTTTTCCTGGTGGGGAGCAGCCAACGCCTCAGACAACGGAGCATGGAAAGATCTGATGATGGAGGAGGTGAGTCATCCTATGGGCAAATGGGTTACTACAGCTATTCCTTGGATGACAGTGGAAAGGCAAGAAAGAAACCAAACTATAGCCAAGGTGCATCTGAAGTGTGAAATAGACATCAGGGAAGATGGAAAAATTGGCTAGCAAATAATATATTTGCTCTCTCTCTCTATATATATACACATGCATACACATATACATGTACACACATACACATATACATCAATATATGTATATGCACAGAGAGAGCTTTTCTCTATTCATCCATCCATCCATCCATCCATCATCCATCCACCTATTAATCTGTCTATCTATTTTTCTATCTATTGAGATATCATACAATAAGAAGGAATATACAAATTCTTCAAAAATCCAAAAGTGGTCACTTTTGTGTATACAAGGGTCACTGGAAATCAAGGCACAGAATGAAAGGGAAAAACTCAAAATCTTGTGGAACTTAATATTGTAAACTAAAATTAATTAATTAATTAGTTTTTTTTTTTTTTAAAGAATGAAAGTGAAAACATTAACATTTTCAGGGTCTCAATTTAGGTTCAAGGACCAGGCCTGGAAGGAAAGAAAGTGAGCGTCAGGTGAGATCAAAAAGCCAGAAGGTCAGGCGTCCAGTGCCTGCCCTGGGACTATGGAAAAACATAGGAACAAGTCCTAATAATTCTTTCCGTGGTTCCCAGCTTTCCACTTCACTTGAGTTAAGAGATCTTCTGGCATCCCTTATGGACAAACCTACTTCTGGTTGCCAGATCTTGCTATATGACTTCACCCAAAACCCTTTCACTTGCCAAGTCTCTCCACCCTCCTAATAATCCCTTATGATTCTGTTAAATAAGGTGCCCTGTAATTCACTTTCCAAAATCTGGTTTCCCTAATGTGTGTGAAATTGTCTTCTGCTAGCACTGACCTGGCAGCTGTGCATTCCTGCTGGGCTCCAGCCAGGTTTCTGATCTGCCCATCCTATCTGCTGTTTCAGTCACCAGACAGCAACAGGACCAACCAAGAGAAATAGCTGAAGGGCTTGACAAGACAGAGTTCCAAGCCAGGACATTAATGAAGTTGTTAAGAAACTAGCAGGACAATAGGCATGGAAAATGTAGTGGCTAACAATTACACCCTGTCTTTAACTCTTGGAATTATAGCGATCCAGGAGCCCCAAGATTTTAGCCAGAGTGAGGGGAAATGCCCAAAAGGACAGATTGTTGGCACTGAAAACCTTGCGGATGGCTCTGTGTTTTGGGTGAGCCTTCTAATTAGCTGGGTTCTTTGGAAATAGGCTGACGACTTTAGCCAACATTGTAGAAGCTGACTTGTAGTTTTTAGGGGTTCAAGACTAGAAAGTATTGTAAATTAAAAAAAAACAACAATATTAAATTCACATTAAATTGCTTTATGGCCTTTTGGAAGGAGCTTTCTAATGAAACACACAACAAAGAGGAAGAATTAAATGCATGAAAAACAAGTTCCCTGATCATGCCGTAGTCCATAGATTTGCAATACCTTTCTTCACTGACCTTCTCCCCATCATCTTCAAGGACTCCTAGAATCTCGCTTCCTCCAGATCTCTTGGTAAAAGAGAGAATTCCACCAACTATTTTACATGAGCCTTAATCCAAAACTCCTGATCGCTATAATTCCAAGAGTTAAAGACAGGGTGTACATACTTGGAATTCAAGAGCTGCCACCACCGTGATAGCATCATGTCCAAGAATCTTAGAGTGTTAGCGCCAAAGGGAGCTTCAAAATCAAACCCTTCAGACTACGCGTTAGGAATCAAGGCCTGAGAGTCAAAGCAGCTTGCTTGAGTTGAGACTCTAGCAGTGGCCGAGCTGAGACTAAACTCTCTGAGAGAAGGCAGCGATTAGAATATTCTGGTAATATCTAGCATTTACACAGCACTTTAAGGTTTGCAAAGCACTTCTCAGTTATCTCCTTTCATCCTCACAACAACCCTGGGAGGTAGGTGCTATTACTTTCTCTGTTTAATAGATGGGCAAACTGAGCTAAGAAGTGTCCAAGGCTGGATTTGAACTCAGGTCTTCCTAACTCCAAGTCCAGCACTTTATCTACTGTGTCACCTTGCTGCCTCTGGGCAACTAACTGTAATAATTACTGTTAGTTGTACAGCGTTTTCCGGTCTAAAAAATGTTTCTTACATGTATTTCTTATTTGATGCTTGGAAAAATTCTGGGAATTACCCCCATTTTGCAGATGAGGAAACTGAGGGGGCAGAGACTTAACATGATTAGCCCATGGTCACTCATTTAAGGAAGTATGAGAGCTGGAATTTAAACCTGAACTCTTTTTGTGTGTGTCCAGTCCAGGCCCTATTACTAACTAGCTCTTTGTCCTTGATCCAGTCTCTTGATCACTGTGTCTCAGCTTCTCCATCTGTTAAATGAAACATGAAGAGATTAACTATATGATTTTTAGGGTCTTTTAAACCTTTTATGGAAACATGAAACCTAGGCTAACAGCAACTTAAGTTTGTGTAGAGTTTGTCATGTTAAAGAAGAGTGTTTAGAAGGGATATAAATAGGGGAAAAAATTCTCAATTTGCAAAAGAAAAAGAAAGAAAAAAGTTTCAGTTGAATTAACCTTAAAATACACAATTGAGAGCTAAATTTTACATCTTTTATCTGTGAGCTTAATGCAGAGTATAAGAGAACTGTCAGCTCCCAAATCTTATTTTAAGTTGAAAGCCTTTGAAAACAGGCTAAAAACCCCATCTAATTATTCCCAGGCTTAACAACGCCATTGCTAATATAGCATAATTCTGTACAACTTTAAAACAGGGGTGCTTCAGGATAAATAAGGGCCACCTTTCTGATGACTCCTCATGCCATCCTCTATGATACCGCCTTACTTCTTTTGTATACTCAGGTGGATAAAACCCTGCCTCTTTGCTTCCTGGGTCACATGTTTTGACAGGATTAAGTACATTGATAACCTTAGGAATAATAAAACCTTATGACCAACCTCACCAAGAAATGTTCAATTGCTAAAGGATGGGCCCGATTGAGCTACTTCTAGCTCTTGGCGATTGGGGGCTTAATTCAGTGAGTGTAGCAATCTGAGTGATCTGAAGGAGTAGAGTTTAAGGGTAATTGCTCAATTTTCTGTCTGTGTCAACAGGGAAAATAGGTAAAAGTGGCTGAACATGGCCAAACAATGAAGCTGGATGAGATCTGAGATGCTGGGCTGTCAGTGGAATGAGAAAAATGCTATCTGTAGGAGTCTATCTTTCCCGCTCTCTCAGATTCAGTTTTCGTCTCTCCTGGTTCATCTCTGCTTTGCTTTCTCTAGGCTCTTCTCTCTCTTGCTTTCTCTAGTCCCTGACCATTTCCCCATATATGTCCTTTTCCCATAAGGAACCACTTTGGAGCCTTTTCATAAAAAAGAATATTTAAAGTAGAAACAAAACTGGAACCCAGATGCTTCTTTTTTCCTCTCTTAAGAAATGAATTTTTTTTCTGGGATTTTATTATTATTTTAGTATTTATTTTTTAGCTTTTCGTGTTTGTTGGTACAGATGGACATTCATATCTGATCTTGAATTACAGCATTCCTTCTGGTTTCTCTCTCTTCCTGTAAAGTTTTTGATTTCCTCATTTGTAAACTCAAGGGTTCTTGAAATTCTATGATTTTTCTGAAACTACATTAACATATATCATGTACCAGAGAGAGGAAGAGAGAGGGCTACTACCATGGCTCATAGAGATGAATTATAAATCATAGATTGCTGTTGGGTGGGACTTCAGAGGTCTTCTACTCTAACTTCCTCATTTTACAGGTAAAGAAACTGAGGTCCAGAGAAATGGCAGTGTGTTTTCCAAGGCTCTCTGTGCTTTTGAACCAAAGTTCTGGCAGACCCTATCAAGATAGAACATGGACACAGTGATGAACTATTTGTTCATCGTCTGGGAACCAACTTATTTAATTTCAAAGAGGCTAAGCGCCAGTTTGGTGGTTGGGTGATGAATTTTTGTTTCCATTGTTACAGAGGGTTTGTGAGCTGCTTCAGGAGAAGGAGAAAAGGATACCCATGAACTTAAGAGTTATTGACGTTTTGAGGTATGGAAAGGAAGCATGATATGATGGGAATAAAAAAGACAACAACCCAAAACCCAAACCTATTGGGCAGGTAATCTGATTACCAGATACCTGGAAAACAGTAAAAACTGGATAACCACTTGTCCAGGATGTTGTAGAGGTGATTCCTGATCATGTGATGGTTGGACTAGAATACTAGATGACATCTGGAGTTCCTTCCAACCCCGTCATTCTGTGGTCCTCTTTTACTTTTCTATGTCAGAGGGTGCTGTTGACAATCAGCTTCTCCTCCTAAAACATCCTCTTGTCCCTTGGCTTCCTTGAAATAAATGTCTTCTTGTTCTCTGTTCACCTGCTAGTCTGATCATCCCTTCTTGGCCTCATTTGTCGATTCATTATTTTTCTTCTATCCCTTAAATGTGGATGTTTCATGGCTTTGTCCTCATATCTCTTCTCTTTATGTAGCTTCACCTTTGTTGGTCTTCTCTGCTCACCTGTTCAGTTTTCATTCCTATTCAATTATCACACAATAATGCAGATGACATATATCTATATCTGTCTATCTATCAAGTGTCAGAGCTGGCATTTAACCTCAAACTAGCATGTATTACACACACACACAAGTGTGTATATGTATGTATGTAGCCATTTCCTTTTCTAGCTCATTTTTACAGATGAGGAAATTGAGGCAAAAAGAGTTAAGGGACTTGCCCATGGTCATACAGCTAGTAAGTGTCATGGCCAGGTATGAACTCAGGAAGATGAGTCTTCCTGACCCTAAGCCCAGCATTCTATCCCCTCCATCACCTATCTCACACACACACACACACACACACAAATACAAATACACACATATGGATATGTGTATTTGTAGATGTATATATACATATGTGTATGTATACCTATTTCTCTCCATCCATCCATCCGTCCGTCCGTCCGTCCATCTCTCTATTGATCTGCACTCTCAGTTGGCCTTTTCTAGTTGAAATATTCTGCTGACATCTCAAAGTCAACATGTTTTGTTTTGTTTTCAAAATTTTATTTTATACTCAAACTCCAGAACGCAAATACAGAATAGAGAAAAGAAACAAAAACATATCATAAACTTAAATATTGGAACTTTGATATAAAATTAGGGGAAAAAAAAAGCATGTTGTATGCATCGCAGAACATAAGAGAGGATTCAAAATATGTAACAATAGATTTTCATTTCGAGGAAACATATAGATAAATAATACTCATTGTGTTGAGAATTGTCCATCTTTTCTTTGCTTCCTTGTGAGTTTTCTTTTGTTCTCTGCTGTGCACTTTTTTACTTTGTTCTTTTTTCCCCTCCCCCCAGAAGGCTATAATAAAACTCAAGATGTTTAAAACCAAACTTATTCCCGCTAAAATCAAAATTCATCATAACTTCTCTGTTTCTCTTGATAATACCATCACCCAGGCTCAAAACAATAGTCATCTTTGACCCTTCTGTCTCTCTCTCTGTAATGTCCCTCCCTTGCTGCCTTAAATTAGTTGCTAAGTCATATTGATTCCACCTTTCCAATACCCCTTGAATCTTTCCTCTTCTCTCTGCTCACATTGCCACCATCCTCATCTAGACCATAATTACCTCTCACCTGGCTTATTGCTGTAGCCTTCTAACCATCTCCCTGTTTTCAGTCTCTCATCCCTCTCTTCAGTAGCTGAAATAATCTTCCCAATGGATAGTGGATCGTGTATGTTATTCTCCTATTAATGAATCTTCAGTGATTACCTGTTGCTTCTAGGATAAAATACAAGCTTCATTTAGTGTCTCATTACCATTTTCCATGGTCTGGCTCCAATCTATCTTTCCAGCTTTATTTCAGGTCACTCCACTTTGGGCACTGAGCCATCATGGAAAGGAAGATGGCCTTAGAACTAACTGGGCTCAAGTTCTGCCAGCTGACTGTCTGATTCTGGGCCAGTCACTTTAATCTCTTAGTGCTCTTTGGACAATTCTCGAAGGCTGTGACTGAAAGAGAATGTACTGACTTGTATCAGTAGAGAGATTTTCCTTAGCTGAGAGGGCTCAATCTTAGGGAAATCCCAGGTCCAATCTGGATATCTCTCCCATGCATTCTGTATTCTAGCCAAACTGGATTGCTTAACTTAACATTTGGTTGTGTTTGCCTGTCTTCTATCCCCTTCTACTCCTGCCTGCTAGTTCAGCCTGTACCTGAGTATGACTCCCTTCTGTAACATCACTTGACAGATGGTTTTCCAGCCTTTGCTTATAGACATCTAATGATGGGATTCCCATTTCTTGCAGAGGCAGCCCATCTCTGCCTTTATATAAGTCATTGACAGAAATGTTCAAACAGCCCATATGCCTGGCTCATTGCATACGTAACATGAAACCATTATGACTACTCTTTGAGTCCAGCCATTCAGTTAGTTCTACATCCAGCTGATTGGGGCATCAGGTAGCCTAGCCCTTGCCATCTTTTTTCCCAAAAATAGCATGAGAAATTTTGGTCAAATGCTTGGTTAAAATCTAGGTAAACTCTGGCTATGATATTTCCCTAATCTGCTTACTAGTGAAATATAAGTTCTATCAAAAAACAAAATGAGATTAGCTTAACCTGACCTGTTTCCAGTAAAGCCATGCTGACTCTTTGCAATCATCACTTCCTTTCCTTGATGTTTATGAAATTTTCCTTTAACTTTTTGAGAATTTTGCCAAGAACTGGAACGAGTTCTAGCTTTGGAGTCAGAGGATCTGAGTTCAAATCCCACTTCCTTTATGTCCTGTTTGTGCAATCTTGGGCAAGTCATTTATGTTCTCTGGACCTGTTTCTTTACCTGTAAATGAAGGGGGTTGGATTAGACTTTAAATCCCTTACAGCCCTAAGTTTATGATACTATTCGTGGAAGTCAAGCTAAATGGACTATAGTTTGCAAACTCTGTTCTCTTCCCTTTTCTCAAATTTGGGATAGCATTTTACCTTATCCAGTCTAAAGGCACATCTTCGTTTGCCACAGTCTTTCACAGAATGTTGAAAGTGGCCCAGCAGTCACATCTACTTGTTCTTATGATGGTTTGAGATAGAGTTTGCCTGGGCCTGGTAACATGAACTGATCAAAGGCGGCTAGTTGTTCTCTTACCATCTCCCTTCTTGTATTTTATCTTCTCACTCGCCATTTTTATTCTTTCCTTTGCAGTCCAAAGATCCTTTCCCTTGGCAGAGGAAACATAGACAACATCAGAATTGAGCACCTCCACCTTCTTTCTGTCACGCTTTATCATCATCCCATACATCCAAATAATTTTACCATTTACAGTGCTTTTTACTGACAATAAGCCTATGTAGTAGTTAATAACAGTTTTATTTTACTTATTTTCCAAATGAGGAAACCCAGGGTCATAGAGATTAAGTTCATGAGTGTAAATGTAATAATATAATAATTATAATAAGTGTCAGAGCCTTGACTTGAACCTAAGTTTTGTGACTTCTAATGCTGTGCCCCTTCTGTCCCCATGCTGCCTCTCCACCAAGCTCATTTTAAGAAATAGAAATGGTTTTTAGAGTAAATAAAGTTAGAGAACTAGAAAGACTGTTGTAGTTCAGGATCACCTGCCATGTCAAGCAGAAAAAGTTAAGAAATGAACACCAAAAATAACATCTTTATTCTTTTTTTTTTTCC
>CM053589.1:71729646-71754251 GCA_028646515.1 Pseudochirops corinnae | reverse complement strand
TATCTATCTATCTATCTATCTATCTATCTATATACATATATATGCAATTATTATTATCATTATTATTGACTACATCCAACTGGAACTTGAGATACACAGGCACTGTGGTTGGGAGATCCATCCTGCCCTACCGAAAAGTGACATAGGAGAGAATAGACTGGGGGAGGAGGGACATGCTGGGATGGCTGTTTTGGGGCAGTGGGTGGGGGAAAGAAGGGGAGAAAATATGTAATTCAAAATCTTGTGGAAATGAATGATGTAAACTAAAATAAAATTTAAAAAAAATAAAAAAAAAAAAAAAGAAATGACTGGCACTTCAGGAGCCATGAAGTGGTACGGTTAGAACTGTCTTTTAAGAACAGTGATTTGGCAACAGTGAGGAGAATGGATTGAAGAAGGGAGGGGCTGGAGGATGGGAGACCAATCAGGAGGCTGTTACAGCTGTGTGGGGAAGAGGTGATGAGGGCATGCACAGGCGTGATAATTGTGTGCAGAGAGAGTGGAGGACACTTGGGAGATGCATAGGGAAGGCAGGAAGAACGAAACTTGGATGTGAAGGGTGAAATGCAGGGAAGAACTGAGAAAGGACTTTGACATTGTAAACCTGAGTAAACTGAAGGCTGGCAGTGCCCTCCGTAGAAATAGGGATACTTAGAAAGGGGGATGGTTTGGAGTGGAGAAAATATTGAATTCTGTTTTGGACCTGTCAAATGTGAGATGCCACAAAACATAGAGAATCAGGAGGCAATTGATGAGGCTCAGGACTGGGGTTAAGGAAAGGAACTGAGGCTGGCAGGTCTAGGAGTCATTGCATGGAGGTGATGATTGAACCCATAGTAGCTGATGAGAGAGAGAGGGAGAGAGAGGGAGAGAGAGAGAGAGAGAGAGAGAGAGAGAGAGAGAGAGAGAGAGAGAGAGAGAGAGAGAGAGATATGATAGAAGGCCCTCCACATCTTCCACATTCATGGGAAGCCCTTTGTGCTACTACTATTGATACCTCACTGACAGTGACAGTTATCTATGAATTGACTTTCTTTGTAAGGAATTTTCCCCTTATGCTAATTCATTCGAGTAATTTGCTTACATTTCCCCCTTGTGAAGAAATGAATAGGAAAATTGAAACCTGGTTTGGAGTCTTGAGAATGTTCAGTCATTACTAAAAGATATCATTGCTTGGGGCGTGTGTGTGTGTGTGTGTGTGTGTGTGTGTGTGTTTTAATTGGAAGCAGGTTGTGTTAACCTTCCTCCAGGAGCATGAAAAAGGGAAGCACTGTCAGCATTCTGTCATGCCGAAGTCCATTTGGAGGAAAGTGATAAATTACAAATTGCCTAACATTAGCACTTGATGAAAGTAAAAGAGTTAAATCTTTCTGAGATCATTACAGAGATCAAGTTATTTATTCTATACCAGCTCTGGTTCTGGTCCAATTGAATGTGGAGGACAGAATAAGGGCAACAGAGGGCTAATCCTGCTTAGTTCTGTCTGATTCTGTACCTATTTCCATATTCTAACTACCCTCCCATCCAGTGGTAGCCCATTTAAGGGAACACTCAGACTGATTCCCTATATCCCACAAAGAGTAGATGAGAATGTGAGAAGACCTGAATACTGACAAGCTTCTGGTAGGGAGAACAACATAGTAGTACCTAGGGATTTGATGGTTTGTCTAGAAAGAAGTTGGGGTTCCAAGTTGTAAGCTAAGACACCCATTTCAAATGATAAGAATTGTGTGGGGACATACTGTGTTTTGCAATAAGAGAAGAAGCAGGAGAAAGACAGGTGATGTTTGAGGGGAGAATGGGATGGGCTTTGGGTAAGACGAAAAAGGGAGCCATGACCTAGAATTGGTGGTATATATTATCATCGTTAACAGATAATACTTCGTTATCTTTTAGTTTGAATTTTGCAAGCGTGTTGTTCCATCTACCTGGAAGCCAGATATCACTTAGATTAGATGGGAAGAGACAAGCACATTTATGCATCTGGAGTTGGCTCTGTCTGTTAAATCACCTCAGTCTATGGTTTAGGACATAACTTACAGTTGCCCTTGCTTAGAGAAGTCTTTTCAATGAGACGCAACATACATGGAGATTAGTTTGTAAGGAGTGTCCCTTCACTTCAGAAATTAAAACCTGTACTTGGCAAAACACTAGGGAATAGGCAGTATTACTCACAATTTCTTATACTGTATAAGGGATGAACTGTGTGTGGCCAGATATAGGTTTCTTCCATCTATGAGTTTCACTTGCTTTCTACAAATACATATATATGCACTATATGCACACATATACATATCTATATATACACAAGCAGAGGGACCCATATTGGGAATGTGATTGCTGAGTCCGTAAGTGTAGCTGACGGACTAGGTTTACCTAAAAGACCCTTTAAGAAAAAACTCTTGCAAGATGATTACAGAATTGAGACACCATCATTTAAAACTGCCTGAGGCAAACTCCTTTGAAAATTGCAGCCGTGGAGGGACAGAGAAAGAACCACCGAGCCCTTGATTGTTGCGCTGTTCCCTCAGGACCCGTTCTCCCCCTCCCCCTCTGTTTCTCATCTGATATGAGAGAGAGCAGCAGTAAGACTCCTCATCTATCTTATGAAAATCCGATTCGGGATGGCTGTGATCAAAACGGGCTGGCTGTCACCAGCAGTGGCCTTGTGCAGAGGGAACTTCTCAGAAGCATTCTGTATGTGGGGATGTCACGGGTTGCACCGATCAAAGGCAAATTTTTTTAATAAATATATATAAGGAAAAAAATACAAAACCTAAGGATTTGGCATAAAAGAAATGTAGTTTGTCTTGTTTTTTTTTTTCAGTGTAACATGAAGAGGATGAAATAGAATCAGATATGCTTGGTCTCTAACACTTCCACAAGAGGTTCTGAGAAGGCTCTTTCTCTGTTACATTAATACCATATCACTTCTCTCTGGCCTTATTGAAGAACATTTCTATTTCTGTTTCTTCTGGCCAACATTCCCCTCTTCCACACCCACATACCCGCACGCACCATACCTCATCTCTTCTTCAGTTCCTTTACCCCTGTTTGTCCTTAGCATATCTTCAGAGGGAAAATAAATAAATAAATAAAGCAAGGGGAAGTTGAACTACTAATGAAATTCTGAGAGAGCTTATGCTCTTGTAGAGCTGTTTTCTGCATCTGTTAGTTGGTTTTCATTTTCACTAGCCATTGTTGGTGTGAATTTCCTCACCAGAGTCAAGTGTCAGCGTTCCAGTAATGTCACAGAGGTCACTCCTGGGAGTGGTGTTGGTCAGTTCTTTGGTCCTGGGTCCTAGGCTGACAATTAAAACTCTTGCCACCTGGGCTTCCCAGTACAGCAAAACCTTACAAGATTTTCCACCACCCTAACCTTTGAGTAGTTTGGGAAGATCACTGCTGTTTGACTGTCCTTAGCATTGATTCTGGTAGAATTTTTAGTGACCAGGTATGTGACTAGTAATGAATGGAGGTGGGAATGTGGTACATATATGATCACTGTGATCAGCCCCTACCCTCCAAAATCAGGAGTTTAATATTTTGTGTTATATTACCTTCTCAGGAAATCCCCACTCTGTGCCCAGATGATCTCACTAATCCCAGATCGAATGAGCCAGAGCCTCCCTTAACTCAGAAACCCAAGGCAACTCAGAAGCCCCTTCTCTAGTCTATTTTCAGGCATGGGAGCTTGTCACAGCTTGGAGTACATGCTTGAACCAGCCACCTATTTTGATCTCCTTTCTCTGCCCATCTGTGATCTTTTTCTTTCCCCCAACAGTATTAGCGAAAACACTGTCTGGCATTTCAATATATCGAACACTGATGAGAAGCCTACAGTCTACCCTTCACTTGTAGTTAGCACCCTCATTGTGGTAGTATCTCCTAGAATTTCTCTTATCTCCTGTGATCACTGCCCCAAGAGGGGCTGAGCCACACCTCCCCAGCAGCCTTCTCACTAAATTTTATGACCCACATTATACTTTCTCCTCTCAGATTTCTAAGGTCCTATTGTTGTACCTGCCCTGCCCCAGTGGGGGCTTCCTGCTCCTTTCTCCCTTTGTCAATGACGGGCAGGCTGGAATCAACTATAATCAATTGAAATCACCAGGGATGCGCCTTCATAAAATGGACCTGCCAGGTGCCTGGAGAGCTGTTTTCGCCCCCCTTGTTCTCTGATTCAGCGATTGCACAGGGGACTGTGTTGGGCTTCCAAGAGACCTCGAGCTTGTTTGTGTGTTCCACAGGGTCTGCCTCTTTCCCTTGTTCCTTCAGGTTTTTGAAGCCTGTTGCCTATCGTTTTCTACTTTTTTTTCTTTCTTTTTTTTTATTCTCCATTTTTCTACTTAGAAAAAAAATTATTTATACGATTGAGATCCACTAATTAAAGCCATTTTCTGGTATTTGGTTACTGGAGTGTTTGATGTCTCTCTGACAAGACCATGAAATGCACGGAGTGTCCACAGGGACAGAATTTGCTGAACACGGCTCTTTGTAAATGAGGGGACACAGTGTCGCAGCAGCTCATGAATATGAAACGCCCATGATGCTACCTCAGTGGACTTGGGAACACAGATGAATCCTGTCATGTGCTAAATGAGACCAATTTCTTTCACTTAACTTCATCTTCAATCAGACCTTCTTCCATTTGGCTGTTTAAAATTCCCCATACGTGATGCAGAAGGTAACAGCATTCAGTAAAACAAAGTTTTGCAGCAGCAGAGAAAAATTATAATGATGGTTGGTTTGAAGTTCTCTTCTCCTTCTCCAATAATAGAAGTTATTTCCTTTTGTGTATCGGGTACTGGGGGCTCTTCTGATTTCATCCCATTGAAAACTATTGAGTTGGGGGACAGAGCTAGTCAGATGTCTAGCTGTACCAGCCCTTTTTGGGGTGGCCTTAAGCACTGTCTCCAGATCCTACACTTTTTTGTTATTAAAAATTTCTGGCATTTAATAATAAGCCTTTGGCTTATTGTCTAATGGATGAACTGGTAGAAAGACCAGTTCTTTCTGGTGAATGGTGTAGAATATAAGTTTGCTTTATCCTTCAGAAAGGAATTAGATATGATCAAATAGAACATATGTCTATGGGAAGATTTTTTCCTGGTGGTCAGAACTTAGTAAAGAAAGTAAAAGAGATCATCCCAGCAGAGAGGTTGTCCTCCCTGCTTATACTCTCAGTGAGACAGCAACTCAGCTAAAACTCATTGAGAGCTGAGATTGATCCCTAGGTAATCAGGGATGGCTCTGTAATCTACTCTTACCCTCTGGTAAAATATCAGGAGGAAGGGAGTATTAGGGATTATAGAAAAGCAAAAGCTCTCAAATAGCCCTCTTTGGCCAAACAAAGAATGGTACCCACTGACTCTACAAGGAAATCTCATTCAGAAATCACTAACCAATATAAGTCAACAAAAGAGACAAACCTGGAGGGACATAGTATAGTAAGGCAGATTTTCTCCTGAAAGACCTTTACCTAGGCAATGGCTTAGAGGCCAGACTGAGGTAGAGCCTTTATACTCTCTTTTTTTTCTTGCAAAATGACTTAGGTTTTGCTTTCCACAGTAGAGAGCACATAGCATTCTCAATGTGTATTCCTTGCAAACTCTCTGATGGTTGGAGGATGTCTCTTTCTTGTTCGCTAGTACCAAAAGACAAGTGAGTCCTTAATTCAGGGCATCACAAAACGTATCACATAGCATCCATTGGAAACTATTTTGGAAGGGAAAATTTGCACAAATTAAATAAGGGTCTTTAAAAAAAAAGCTCGCAATTGAATTTCTCAAGCTGGAATGACTCTCCTGGAACTTTGTAGAGTTGTACTTTAATGTAATATAAATATAGCATAATGTAGATTAATGTGAATGACAGTTTTTCAGATCTCTGAAAACTGACTTAATTATTTACAATGGTTATATAGCATGTTATTACTACTACTTATCTAAGACCCACCATGATCTTCTCTTGGGCATTAATTGGCTATCATACTGTGTCAGAAAGAAAGCAAGGTAATACTTCTTAATATTCATGGGCTACCTTTCTTGAAAAACTTGCCCACTTGAAGATCTAGTTCTTTAAATGTGGCACTTAGGAATTATTTTAGCCTTGGATATCATACCTGTGAGGTACATAATTCTGTGCCAGTTATTTCAAAACGGTGCAAGGCAGATCAGAGATACGGAGGGGAAGAGCAGAGAAAAGTGAGTAAGGCTCAATTGAGCTTGAACACAGGTCTGAGTGTGAGAGGATTAAAGAGTCCTAGAGTTAGAATTGAGCCTCAGAGGTTCTAGGATGAAAAACTTAGACCTGGAAGGGACCTTAGAGGTCATCTAGTCTAACTTGAGCAGGAATCCTTTCTAGGCCGCACAGTGAATAGAGTGCTGGACCTGTGGAGTCAGGAGATCGGAATTCAAAGGCAGCCTTAAACACTTACAAATGTCTGATCCTGGGCAAGTGATTTAATGTTTGTCTGCCTCAGTTTCTTCGTCTGTAAAATGGGGCTAATAATAGCACTTACCCAACAAGGTTGTTGTAAGAATCAAATCAAATGGCATCTAGGTGACTCAGTAGATACAGTACTGGACCTGGCCTCAGATACCTGTCAGCTGTGTGATATTGGACAAATTATTTAACCTCTGCCTCAGTTTCCTCAGCTGTAAAGTGGCAGTAATAAAAGCACAGGGTAGATGCTTTATGAATGTTTCTTCTCTTCCCATCCTTCCCGTATTTGTAAAGCTCTTTGAAAACCTTAAAGTACTCTGTCAGTACTAGCCATCATTAACGTAACTTTCCCCAATAAGTGATCAACCAGCCAGTCTTCTCAACTGCTACTTGTTCAGTCAGGTTAATAGTTTAACTTCCCTTTAGATCTTGAGAAGCGGCATAGTGTATATAGTGGGTAGAGAGCTGGCTTGAGTCAGGGACCTGGATTCCAGTCTTGCTGACTCTGTGACTTTAAACAAATCCTGTAACTCCTCAGTGCTCTAGGCCAGGCCTTCTTAATCTTCTTCCACTCGTGACCGCTTTGTGCATTTCAGCAGTGTTCCTTGGCATTGCATGGCCTGATGGCATGCACAGTGCAAAGTGTGCATGCTTTGTGTTCAGAATCGAGGCTGCCGTGAAGTTGTGCCATGCAACATGGACAAGCGCTACTAGAAACACCTTGGATTCATTAGGTGTTTGATTTTTAATTAATTTTTGGTTGTGCATTCAGAAACTTTTACTGTTGCCAAATTTTTCATCACAACCCACAGTTTAAGAAGTGCTACTTCTAGGCTAGGAGTGTCCAACTCAGATAGAAACGGCACCTAAAATGTTGTTTATGTTCTATGACATTTTCACTTATTTTGTTCAGTATTTTCCAATTACCTGCAGCTAGGGAGTATGACCCTCTGCTGTAGACAGCCCTCTTAAGCGACAGAGAAGATTCTGACCAGGATCGGTAGTAGGAGTTGCCTATGTTAGTGAGATCACAAGTTTAGTTCTCTTCCTCTCAGATATTGCAAAGCAACCCACTTACAGAGAGAATGCCTGAGAGGACCTGTGTATGAATGGTGCAGGAATAGGGGCAGCAGGGAGTCTGGGACAACAAAAAGCATTCCTGATTCATGCATTGATCAGAAGTATGGGATACCTATGAGACCACTGGAGAGCTTTCTTCTCAGCAACCAAAATGTCATCCCTCATAGGGCACTATGTTCCCCAGCATAGGGGGTCCTAAAGGAAAGGAGTCAAAGGGTCTAAGTTGGAAGGCCAGGCTTAAGCCTTTCCTGTGCCCTCCTAGCACATTATTTTCCTAGACATTCAATGGAAAGGATAAAGCTAGCTTCTCATATTAGGTCTCAAGAAACACGTTACCTAGCACTATCAATTAAAGGCAGGGTAATTCTCATAGACGTAGAGCCCCAGAAAGTATCGGTAGAGAGCTTTCGCTTTCCTGTTATAAAGAATCTTACTTAAGAAACGTTTGGGGACAGGTACATATACGCTGAAATTGGAATAATGCAGAGAATATTAAAATGACCTCTGCATGAAAACAGCATGCAAATGCTTGAAGCATTCCATGTTTTTGTAATAGCATTAGCTTTTTATATGCCCATATCACATCCTCTCAAATTGCCTGTAAGTTTCTCAAGGTCAGGGGCTATGTCTTATGTAATCATAGAGCCCTAATAGAACCTTACTCATAGTAGGTACTTGTTCAACTTTGTTCGATGGGCGTTTTTATTCACCCCCTGCTGGCTGTGTATGAGGCAGATACACCAGCAAGATATGGCAGAGTCCATATTAGCAGCCCAGAAAATAATAAGTCAGTTGAGAAGAATGAAGAATGAATATTTGTGTTTAAGAAGCACTAGTTAGGGGAGGCAACAGAAGAGAATTTGGACAAGGAGAATGACAATGTTTGGACGATGTCGTAAGAGATGACACAAAGTACAAAGGTCAGAATTCTGGCCAGTTTTCAGTTCTGAGGGTGATGTTCATACCCTCGTCCCCCAAAGCAGTTCACTGGCAGACCAGATTCCTCTTCCTCTTCTTCCCTAAGATGTTGTACTGTGAAGTCCTTGGAAAAGAAGAGAATGAAAGGAAATGAAGCTTCCTGCCCTCCTCCAGAGGTGGCTCCATGCCGGTACAGGCTGCTTTCCCGACAGTGCCTCTACTCCATAGACTGTTTGGGAATCTTCCTGAGTGAAGGATGCTCTCTATGTAAATCCATCATTATCAAGTCATTAATCTGAATTCTGTGCTTATGGCACCACAATCTGTGACCACAGGGGGAGGGGGGGGGGGCGGGATAGAGGCTGGGAGCCGCAAAGAACAAAGAAGACTAGAAAGAAAAGCCACCGTCGCTAAAGGAAAATGGCAATTTAGCTCAAAGAATTGGAAATCATTTTGTCTAATTGCAACCAAAGGGCTTTCTTTGTTAATTGTCTTTATATTTAAGATACATCCCTCTGTGGCTATTGAGATCACCTGGGCACCTTCTGCTCTATGAGTCCAGGTTTAATAAGACATAGTAAAGGAAGCTGAGCTCCTCAACTGCTGAAAGACCTCCCCCCCACAAAAGGGCCCAAGGGCCAGTGTCTCCAGGAATCCCTGTAGTCTGTATACTTTGTCATTCTCTCTCATTTGGCTTGGTCACCCAAAAATAATAGGTAAGGGTCTTTAGAGACCCCTTGAATAAAAGGAAATGGGGACTTTTGATGAAAGGTTGGGAAAGGCATTCTACATACTGAGGAATGTTTCATTAGGGATGGCGATGGAGTCAGCAATTCAAATGGGACAGGGAAGTCCCAGGTGAGGAAACTGCCTCTGCCAATGCAGGTCTTCATCTCTTCTCTTGAGTTTATGTTCATAGTTACCTAGGACACTGAAAGATTAAGTGATTTGCCCTGGGTTACACAGTGTTGTAGACAGCTAAGTGGTACAGTGAATAGGGCACTGATCTGGAATCAAGTGAGTTCAAACATGGACTTATTAGCTGTGTCACCTTTTTAAACCTCTGTTTGCCCGTTTCCTCATCCTTAAAATGAGGACAATAAAAAAAAAAAGTAAAATGGGGACAATAATAGTCCCTGTCTCCCAGAGTTATTGTGAGGATCAAATGAGATAAAAATTTGTTAAGTGCTCACTCTTAGGACAGTGACTGGCACCTATATAGTAATCACCATATGCATGTCTGTTGTTGTTAGCAGCTAGGTAGCCCAGTAGATGAAACACTGTGCCCAGAATCAGGGAGACCTCAGCTCAGATCTGGCCCCAAGGTGCTAGCTGTGTGACTCCAGGCAGGTCACTTATCCACTGTCTGACTCAGCTGTATGAGTTGCAAGTATATGTTTCCAAGAGAGAACTGTCTAGCTGATAGAGGAGTCAATTTGCTAAATAAATAAAAGTTGCTGTCTTTGCCCATCCACTGATCACGATGAAGATACTGTTTAATCAGGAGGTTTAAAATTTGATTAGTAACAACAGAAAAGGGAAGCATGCTTTTAAATATGATTGCAGAAGTTGGGTTGTTCCACTATCCACTGTGGAGGGGTAGGCTTTCGGTGGGATTGGAGTCAAGTCACAGACAGTATCTTACATACTTGAGAACGTCAAAGGTTTGTCCTTTTACCTGAGGACGCAAGCCCTCCACCGACTCAAGACAGACCCTCTTGACAATTGCCATGGCTGAAAAAATTCTTCACCTTGTGGCCAGCCTAACAACGAGCCTTTCCAATGACAATAATAGCAATAGCTGACATTTATTTAGCACTTTAAAGTTTGCTGAGCATTTTACAAGCGTTATCTTATTTGGTCCTTAAATTAATCCTGGGAGGGAGGTAGGTGCTATTCTATTATTATATCCTTTTTTACAGATGAGGAAACTGAGGCAGGTGGTGACTTGCCTAGGGACATAGTGTCTGAGGTTGGATTTGAACTCATAGGCCTGACTCCAGGGCCAGCACTCTCTCTACTTAAGCTTGACTAGGCTGGTTCTCTCACCATAGACATATAGTTGCTCATTGGGCCGGTGCATAAATACTTTGTGGTACAGTGAGACCTTGCCAGGGCTTGAATTAATTAGCAAAGCTTTCAAGGAAGCCAGGGGTTCCTCCACACTGAGGGGCGGGAAGCCTTTGAGAAGGACTTTAGTAGAGAATAAGACATTTATTAGATGTGTGACCCTGGGCAAGTCACTTAACCCTGTTTGTCTCAGTTTCTGCATCTGTAAGGTGAGTTAGAGAAGGAAAATGGCAAATTAGTCTGATCTCTCTGCCAAGAAAACCCCAAACGGTCATGAGGAGTCAAAGGCTACTGAATATGACTAAACAACAAAGAATCTTACGTAACCTCTGTCCGAGTTGTCTTAAAATGCTAAATAATACCCTCTGGGTCTCAAATAATATTGGCAACCCAGACTTCCAGGCCAGTTTCTAGAGGTGCAGGGTCAGATCATTTAGCATAGGTCAGGGACATTCCTTATCTATAGCTTCCTTTTGGGGGCCCTTCTATATGGTCATTACAAAGAGGTGTGCACATGTGTGTGTGTGTGTGTGTGTGTGTATGTGCATGTGCGTGTGCCTGCGTGTGTGTGTGTATGTGTGTGTGTGTGTGTGCAGTAGGGGAGTTTCCCCAAGTGCCTCTTCCTTTGTACACATGCCCTTTGTGACTTGTGAACCAGAAATTGCATATTTTTTAGGTTCTTTGAAGTTTGCCTGAGTCTGAAAATGGCTTCATAGCCACCTGTTCCACCGGGAGCTAGGGAGTTGGATGGCCCAGCTCTGCTGAGATTGCTCAAGCTGTCACTGTACCAGAACGCTCCAGCTTGTCTTGGCCTTGCTGTCATTGCAGGCTCTGTCCCACTCAGGCAGTTTGCTGGGTTCTGCTGGGCACCAGGCAGCCAATTAGAGAGAAATCCCACTGTGTGGCCAGCCCACCAGTGTAGCTCTGAATGGCCCCTTTGCCAAGGCCTGAGCCGACCTCTGATCTGTCACAGATGGGCCAGCATTGCACTCTTTCTGCACATTTGGAGGAGGAGGACAGACAGGAAGAAGGGAGCCTGCAGAGGGGCAAAGTGGACATTGGGTGGAAGTTCTGTTCCTTAGAGCTCTGAGAAGCTGGACAGAGTTGACAGGACGGACCCAAAAACTGAAGAGTTGTAGATGGAGGATGGAGTTCCGGAAAACCCTGTCCTGAGCCCCAGACTCAGCAGGTAGAACTGACTTTCCATCTCCTGAATATTCATCTCAGGCTGCAGCAATACAGTCAGGGAGAACTAGACAACAGCTCACTGGCTCCTTCCAAAAATGACATATTACCCACAGAGTGGAGCAGCCACCCTCTTCATTACAGCATTGTGGTGCCTGAACAAGACAGTCCTGTTGGGCCCAGGCCAGTGCTGCCCCCAGAGCCTGCCCTGGCTGCTGGAGAGCCACCCAAGCAGAATCTGCACCAAGCTCTGGATGCTCTACTTCATACCCAGCAAATCAGTTTGTTTTTTAAAGCACTTCAGTCTTTGACTGCACAAGCAATAGAATTTTAAGAGCTACACCTCATTCTCAGTCAGATAAAGAACACTGCATAACCACTGAAAAAGAAATTTGCTCTCCCTAGATGCTGGTCTATGGTTTAATTCCATGGTTTAATTGTTTAGTAGCTGGTGTATATTTGTCAACTTTTTAATATCCTCTCTTAGTCCTTTATTTTTATTTTATATCTTGTCCACCTCCTTTTTCCATCATTTTTATTCTCTCTTCTTTCTCTCCTCTCTCTCTGTCTCTCTCTCTGTCTCTCTCTCTCTCTCTCTCTCCCTCTACCCCATTCCTTTCTCCCTCTTCCCCTTTCCTCCCCCTCTGCTCCCCTCCCTTCTTCCGTTCCCCTTCTATTCTCTGTCTCTCTGTGTATATCTCTGTTTCTGTGTGTCTCTCTGCCTCCCCCTTTCTCTGTCTCTGTCTCTCTCTCTTTCCCTCCCTCCCTCTCTCTTTCTCATTCTCTCCCTCTCTCCCTTAGTTGTGACACACCACAGTTGGGAGTAGTAATAGACACCAGGTTTGGATCTGACATTTATATATTCCGGCTTAGCTTGACTAGAGCAATCTCAAAGTCTAAATAATGAATAGTGGGAAAGTGGCAGGAGTCTTCCTAGCTCTTCCTGGAATGATTACATTCTTCTTTTTAAAATAAAGCTGAATTCAGCCTATGGAACCTAAGAGGAAGGGTCCCTGCTTGCCATCTCAACTAATCTCTTCTATGGTTATTTCTCCGTTTCATTGTCTATAGTATGAACTAGGTTCAGTTGAACTCCCCTAGTGGTCATTTTTTCTCTCTCCCTCTCTCTTTCTTTCTCTGGCTCTCCATTCATTTGTCTGTCTGTCTATCTTTCTGTCTCCTTCCATCTGTCTGTCTCTGTCTCTCTGTAGATCTGTCTGCCTCTGTCTCTCAGTTTCTGTCCATCTGCCTACCTTTCTCTCTGTCTCTGTCCATCTGTCTCTCTATCAGTCTGTCTGTGTGTTTGTCTCTTTCTGTTCATTTGTCTGTCTTTTTGTCTATCTCTCTGTCTTTGTGTCTGTTTTTGTCTTTCTTTCCATCTGTTGTTTCTTTGTCTCTGTCTCAGTATCTGTTTTTGTCTTTCTATCCACCTGTCTGTCTGTCTTTTTGTCTATCTGTCTCTGTGTCTGTCTGTCTCTGTCTCTCTGTAGATCTAGGTGCCTCTGTCTCTTTTTCTGTCTCTCAGTTTCTATCCATCTGCCTCTCTCTCTCTCTTTCTCTCTCTCTGTCTCTGTCTCTGTCTCTCTCTCTGTCTGCCTGTCTCTCTATCAGTCTGTCTCTCTGTCTCTGTCTTTCTATCCATCTATTTGTCTCTTTGTCTGTCTGTCTGTGTCTGAAAGGAGAAAGGAGAAAGGAGAAGACTGCTCTTGAACATTTAGCCTCCCCCATCTGAGGAAGAAGAGGCATGTCTTGGAGCATTAGGATGTCCTAGCCAGATGATGGCCTGGTCTGTAATCGGTATTCTGATACTTCTATGGATCTGTGATCTCTTCTGCATGGATACTTCTCCCTTTGCTGCAGATCATGCCCTTCTATACCCTCCTCTCTCAAGTGCCTCTTCTTCGTAGAATAACAATTGGTAGCATTTCTATAACACTTTAAGGTCTGCAAAATGCTTTTCTGTATGTAAGCCTCATTTTAACTTTACCACAACCCTGAGAGGGTAGTGTTGTTATTATTCCCGTTTTTCAGATGAGAAAACTGAGTCTGAGAGGAGGTAAGTGACTTGCTCAGAGTCTTACATCGGGGAAGTGGCTGAGATCAGATTTGAATTCAGGGCCTCCTGACTTCAAGTCTGGCGCCCTGTCCACAGTGCCACCTCTCTGCCTCCCCTTACATAGCTCTTCTTTAGAGAATGCACCCCACCCTAGATGTCTTCAGTTGTGTGTGAACACCAGAGTTGTACTCAGGCAATTCAACTATCCCCCTCTCACTGCATAATCATCCTGCCTCCCTTTATGATTGCTTATTTCTTGGACAGTATCTTCCATGGTTCTTCCTGTGTTACAGTGTGTTGTATCTCTCCATCAACCTTTGGGTCTGTCGCAGTTCTGATTCTCTGAAGATTGTGGTATTTCAGAGTCCACGACTAGATAGTATCAATGGGAGAATATTGGTGTTAATGTCTTTGTGTTGGGTGTCACATTAGGGACTCTAAGTGAGCATGATAAAATGCTGACATGTTTGATGGTTTCATCAATCCTGGGTTGTTTGTTATGACCAGTGTGGCCCATGGCGGGATGTCTCCCATGGGCTCTAATTCCAGCTGGAGTCCTTACGAGCAGGAGAGGGAAATGTGTGCCAGGAATCCTTTTCATATCCCTCACATTCCTACATTTGTCTCATACTGCAGATATTCCAGTGATACCGGACTTAGAAGAGGTACAGGAAGAAGACTTTGTCCTGCAGGTAGCTGCCCCTCCCAGGTAAGAGAAGCGAGGTTGGAAACTGGGCTAGGAATATAAAGGAACAAGATGAGTTATCCTTTTTTCCAAAACATCTGCCGCTTGTAAATGGAGTCGACTCCTTGAGAGCATATTGGTCTTAGATATTGCCAGAGATGGGGTTCATCCCTCAGATTTTCATTTTGTCATGCTTGAGTGTGCTCACCTTGTCCCCAGTATTATGAGAGTGCCGTTGACTGGTAGAGCAGTGGCCCTGCATGACCTGGGCCTGGTATTCTTCCCATTCTTCTACAGCATCCAAGTAAACCGGGTGATGACTTACCGTGACCTAGACAATGACCTGATGAAGTACGCAGCCTTCCAGACACTAGTGAGTAGAGTGGCCTCTGTAAATAAATACTGTGCTAATAATAATACACATAATCGATCTCCCCTTTGCCTTTATCAAAGTGTGCTGCATCATCCTTATGTTGACGTCCTGTTCCCCTCCCCGCTACCTCCTCATTAGACTACTAAATTCTCTACAGTAGTAAGATGTATTTTCCCTGGGTTGATTAGAAGACTTTTCATAGAGTAGATAGGACCTTAATAAATATTTATCGATTGACTATTGACCCAGTAGTCAATACCAATACCACTACTAGGTCTTTGTCCCAAAGAGATAAAGAAAAAGGAAAAGGACCTACATGTACAAAAATATTTATCACAGCTTATTTTGTGGTGGCAAAGAATTGGAAATTGAAGGTATATTGGGAAATAGCTGAACAAGTTGTGGTATACGATTGTGATGGAATGCTATTGTGCTATAAAAAAGTGGAGCAGGGTAGTTTCAGAAACATCTGAACTGATGCAAAGTGAAGGGAGCAGAAGTAGGAGAACATTATAATTCTTATCAGTACGACTCAAGACAATTCCAAAAGATTCATGATGAAAAATGCTATACACTCCAGAGAGAACTAATGAATTCTGAGTGCAGATTGAAGCATAATTTTGTTTAAAGCATTCTTTTTCTTTTTTTCTAGCATAACTAATACAGAAATATGTTTTGCATGATTTCACATGTATAATTGATATCATATTACTTGCTTTCTCAGTAGGTGGGCAAGGAAATGGAGGGAGGGAGAGAATTTGGAACTCAATTTTTAAAAAATGAATGAATGTTTAAGAAAAAGTAATAATATCAGTAATCACAGCTAACATCTGCATAGGGCCTTGAGGTTTGCAAAGAGTTTCCCATATATTGTTTTATTTGACAAAACAAACAAAATACACCTCGTATTAGTTTCTCTGCTCCTTGAATAGTTGTGTAGCACAGACATTTCTTTTCCACCACTGCTGCCATTACATTACAGTAGAAGTTCTCTAGTGTCCATGACACCAATTCTGTCCTCTTGGATCACTGAAAGATGTCACTTTGTTCTAGGAATCTAAGTCCCATGGTCCTCACGTTTTTCCAGATATCAGCATACTATTCCTTACCCTATGGACCCTCAGCAAATACAGCTCTGCCCTTGCCATGTAGTCTTGCAGATGTAGTACCCACCCATTCCATGCTCATGATGTTAATCCTTCCTAGCTGTAGTCTGGAATACTGCAGTAATATGGGGCTTCCTGCATTTCACAGGCCATCCAGTCAGCCCATAGCTCTACTCTTTTGTTGGGAGATTTTTATAGTAATGGATTAGGGAATGCACTGTTTTATAGCATTGAATTTTCACACATCAAGTTTGACTCTTGTCATCTTGCAAAAAAGTTCTAATAAGAGAGTTGGAGTGAGACATTTTTTTTTCATATTCACAGGATGGAGAGATTGATCTGAAACTCCTCACCAAAGTCCTTGCTCCAGAGCATGAAGTTCGAGAGGTACATGTATACAACCAGGAACTAATAATAAGAGGCTTTTTCCCAAGCAGCTTAGGACATTTAGAGGCATTTATACTCAGCTATCCTTGGGACACCCAGTGAAATTCCCAAGTGTCCAATATACTCATTTATGGAAATGCAGAGAAGTTATTACCAATTTAACTGCAAACCATCTAACAAACTGAAAATCAGTCCATCCAACAAGTATGAATTCTTAATACAAGTATTAATAACACTTAATAAGTGTTTGGTCATTTTCAAGAGTCATATGCCTACCCCTTTAAAATACTCTATGACCTCTGAACCTATGCTCCTTGGCTGGGCTTTAAGGGTGGGCTTAAAGGTTGGGCTTCAAATCATGTACTTTGCTTAGGTCTCTCTTTAGTAAACAGGAGCTTTCCTGGAAAGAACAGGGTTTGAGAAAAGGGAGGAGTGGAAGGTGGGGTAGAGAATGAGAGTCAGTTGGAATTTCTTGGAATTCAGATATTTTGGCCCAATTTTTTTTAATCTTGTGGCATTTAGCACCCCTCCCAACTGATATTCCTTAGTTTATAACCCTCAAGAGCTCTTATTTTATTTTGCTAAAATACCCCACACCAGGAAGTGCAGTAATATTGTACATTTTCTCCTTAGTACTTAAATGGAGGCAAGCTTATTCAGGGCCCAGAACATAAATAGTAGGGAGTATGTGCTGCCAGTGACGGTTGAGGGACTTTGACAAAGCTTTATAAAGGGTAAGGGGGTCCCTTAGGAACTAACTCATCATTATCCAGCTTTAAATTTTATGTATGTTAATAAGCCAGAACCCTATAAAGCCACTTACCTGACATGAGGACCTAAAAATGGCATTGGCTTGTCAAAGTGCCCCCCTCCCCCTGACTCCATGCTCTAACAACTGGCTGGATGCATATATCTGTAGTTATTTTACCAGCTTGGCCTTGTGCAGGCTCAGCACTGGTTTGTAGGCATGAGAGGTTGGTTGTGATGGAAGGCTGGAAGGTGGAGAGGTTCTTGTCTTATGCAGTGATGCCCCTCTTGGCAGGATGATGTCAGCTGGGACTGGGATCACCTTTATACTGAAGTGTCTTCGGAGCTTCTCACCGAGTGGGATCTTGGACAGTCAGAGAAAGAAGACCCTGTTGGGCAGCCTAAACACACCTGAACCCACAGTCGGACTGCAGCCGATTTCACCCCTGTACATAGTAATCATTGTTTTGTGTTGGACAAAATGATCTAGGACTGAAAGTCGAATGCTGGCAGGAGCCTGGATTTCTATATCGAATATTTTGTAATACAAATATTTAGGCATTCTCTGCAGGAAACATTGGATCATTTCAAATGCAATAAATTGCTTCACTGTCCAGTGACCATTTCTCCCATTTTTTCTCTAACATCTTCTTGGCAAGAATGCTCAGGCATTTGCTGAGCCACCTCAAGGTTGAGGGACAGAGGTCTTAGAGCATGGTCTGATAAGTATTAGCCAAAAAGGGGAGAAAGTGAAGAAGCATAGTTTAGATTTTAAGGAGGAAGAATGACAGATCAAATTGGAAATATAATTCAACAAACATGTATTGACCACCTACTGTGTGTAGAGCCTGTGTTTTAAAGAATTCTTCAGTGCACTAGATCAAGGATTTGTGGGGCCCTTGTGTGACCACAAGTGAAATTTCACTGGGATTAGAGACATGGTGGGAACTGCCCCAGAGACAGTCTGAAGAGAGAGCATTCTAGCACTAGGTTGATGATGTTAGCAGAGACTCTTACCACTAGGTCTCAGTGCAAATAATAAATTCTTAGAAGTGGTCTCATGTATTTGAATTTGTACTTTTCAAAGTTATAATTATGTAAAATGTGGTCATTGCTTACTTCCAAGTGGAAATATGCAGTTCAGATTAAAATAATGTAAACACTTCCAGGGAGTGAGAGGTAAAGCCAGATGAAGTCTTGAGCACATGACAGATAATCCTACCATTTTTTGATTCTGTAGCCTCCCTATTGGGTTGGGAATGAGGAAGATCTGAGGAAGATCCTGCCGTAGATAAGAGCTGTGTGACCTTGACCAAATAACTTTACCTCTCTTGGCCTTGGTTTCCTCATCTGTAAAATAAGAGATTGGTAGAGGGGGCAGGGATTGCAGTTAATGGCCTCTAAGGTTCACTCCCATTTTAAATGTAAGAGCCTATGATCCTTAGGAAAAGATTAACTTCAGTAGAATGATAGCCCAGAATCCTGCAGCACATATCCACTCACTCAAGGAGAGTCATCGGTGACTGTGATTTTGGCTCCTGTAGCACACAATGTTGCTCCGTAGAAAACAAAATGGATCCTCCTTATCATCCTCATCCAAGGATCCTAAAACACTTTCCCTTGATTCATTTTTTGGCATCAACTAGAAAGATTCATATATCCATTCAAGTATTAAATGCCTAGAATATCTAAGGCCCCATCTTATCCCTTCTCTTCTGTTTCCCCATGCCTCAATCTGAGAAATGGAACCCCCCTCACCTCACTTGAAGGAACCCTTAACCTTTTAGAAAAGTCACATTTCCCTCTTACACCCTTGCCAACCACCCACCCAACTACCCCAGAACCATGAGCCTACTCTCCTAAAGTGAAGCAAAATCTGGAGTTGAGGCCCACCTCTTTCTCTGAAGAGAAAGATCTTTTATTTTTTGTTTTTTTTCATCTGCTTCCCACTGAGGAAGCTCATCTGAGCCCTACCCCATCTGCCTGCCTCTTGGAGACGCCGCTTAGAACAGACCCACGAAACCCAGCAACCAGCTAGCAGAGCTCAGCTCCTCGGCCAGAGGGAAGGCTGGGCACTTTTCTCATCCCACCTGGAAAGCCCTTCATTAAAATTCAGAAAAACAAAGAGGATCCGCACATCAAAAACCCACTGGGGGGTTATTTTTGTGTTACCACAGTGCCTTCCCCTGGTGAGCTGTGCAGTTCTGGTTCAGGAAAAAGAAAATGCTTTTACGTTAATTATAAACTCAGGGATTTAGTGGCTTTGGGGTCCCCTTTTCCCCTCCTTTCTGGAATCACAGTTCTAGCCCAACATAGCTCCTCTTTTGAGCAAATCCCACGGCTGCTAAGAGGTTTTCCATCGAGTCTGGTTTTTTGTGAACCCAAATCACTCTGAAACCAACATGGAACAGTTCATATCCCTACTTCCTCCCTTGATGGCTCATTCAACCACTCCAGGTACCCAAGAACTAACCTTAGGAATCCCGCATCCAACCTGAGCAAGAGCTGGTCTTTGATCTGCCCCTTCATTTATATGCTCCTCTTTCCACTCTCAGCTTCAGTTAGAAGCTGATGAGCTTGGGAAGGCAATCTAGGCTGGGAAGAAGGGTCAAATAACAAATGAGTTAGGAAAAGCTATTTGAGGAATTAGCATATTTGGCCTTTTACTTCCCCAGAACAAACATCCGTGCTGCCTTGGTATGGTTCAGGTGGTCATAGATCTTACCCTCTTTGCTGACGTTGTAGAAATAAACATTTATTAAGCACCTACTGTATAATAGGTGAGAGGCAGTGTCATCTAGTGGATAGCGTTTTGGACTTGAGAGTCAGGAAGACTGGGTTCAAATACCTCTTTCCCAGGGTCACACGGCTCTTCAATATGAAGAGAAAGAAACAAACCAGATTTTCTACGTTCCAGAGTAACTGTCTGATTTTGTGACCCTGGATCCTTAGTGCCTCTAGGCAACCCTCTCAAGTTGTAGGCCATGTAGCTGCTCTACATTTACTGAGGAATCGTAGATTTATGATTGAAAAGGACCTTAGAGGCAGAGGCCAGCCCCTCACCCCCATCCCCAATTTTATAGGTCATGATGAAACCAAGGCACAAGGTTAGATGACTTGCCTGGAGTGACCAAGGCTAGATTTGAACTCAGGTCTTCCTGACTCCTAAATCTAACACTCTATCCTCTGTCCCACTTAACTCCCTCACCAAGAATTCTACACCAAAAGAAAATGTGTACTAGGTATTGTACTAGTCTCTGGTTCCATATATTAAAAAAAACCAGCAACTCCTGTACCAGGTCAACATGCAGTCTGATGGGGGGAAGCAAGAGGGGTAAAGTAAGCACAAATGTTCTTGATAATGTTTTTTTAAAAAGGGATAAGTACAAAGAGGAGTCCAGAGTTTTGTAAGAGAATTTTTTAAAAGGAGAGAAAGCCCCTTTAGCTAGTGGGGTAGGGGTGGGGGGGTTGTTGGGTGAGAGGCGAAAAGAAAGGACGGAGGAAAAGATCAGGGAAGGATTAATGAGGGTGGTGGCCGGGGAGCCGCACTTTCAGCAAGAAAAGGAGTTGAGTCGGTTGAGCTGTAAAAGAAATGTAACCTAGGCCTGTGGGAATATAAAAAAGCAGGAGAGGCTGGGGAACAATAATCAGTGAGTAAACATTAAGCCCCTACTATGTGCCAAGTGCTAGCAGGCCACTTTGGCTGGAATATAAAATACGTGATGGAGGAAATATGAAATAAGGTTGGAAAGGTAGGTTTGAGCCAGTTGTGGAGGGCCTTGAGTGCCAGACTAAAGAGTTCATATTTGCATTTGGAAGACCTTCACTGTTTTTGAGCAGGGTAGCAAAGTGACATATAAATTAAGATTATTTGGTCTACTGTGTAGAGGATGAATTACACAGGGTAGAGACTAAGAACAGAGACCAATCAGAAGGTTACTGTAATGGTATACGGGTATATAATGCTAGATAGATCAGTGGTTCTTAAGCTTATTGGCCTTGGGACCCTTTTATGTTTAAAATATTGAGGACCCCAAAGATCTTATGTTTGTCTGGATTATATTTGGTGATATATACTGTCTTTTAGTTTTAAATGTTTTAGTATTATTGTGAAAGTAGATTTGACCTCACCAACTCCCTAAAAGAGTCTTGGATACTTGGGTACATCAGGGTACTTGGGCCACATTCTGAGAACCACTGTTCTGGTGAAAAGTGAGAAGAAATTAAGTATGATGGTGGCAGTGTGAATAGGATAGTGAGGAAGGCACAGAAACAAGAGAGGCTGTAAGGGCAGAGAAGAGAAGTAAACACTACATGGATGTTAGTTAATATCATAAGCATTTATTAAGTGCCCACTGTGTGCCAAGACCTGGGAGAAATGCTTATTTCTTGACTCTCTTCTTGACTCCAGGTTCAGTGTTCTATACAAAACTGAAAAGATTCAGCAACTGATTGAGAGTCAGGGCTAAAAGAGAGGGAAGGGTCAAAGTCCAAGGTTTCAACCGTGCCTGACTGGGAGGATGCGATGCCCCAGTCTCCATTTGAAAGTCCATGCCTGGGAAGTCAAGGTTACCAGGGTAAAGAGGAGGGGATGTCCTTGGGTGAGGGTTGCATGTAGGTCCCCAGATGGTAGAGCAGCATGAACACAAAGGACAATCTATCAGTCAGTCAACATCTATTACGTGTCCGGCTCTGTGCTAAGCACTGGGGATACAACAATCTAAGGAGCCGGAGTTAAGTGTCAACCACAGAGGAAACCAGGTTATGTGGGTGTCTGGCACTCTGGATATTCCCCCATCTACGCTGCTTGGTATCCATTCACATTGACACAATGACCTGGTCCCTACCTCACAAATATGAATTTATTTTAATTTTTTTGGCCCCTATTTCATTAGTATACCGAAGTTTTGATGAGGAAACTCCATCGACCAATACAGATCAGCCTCCAGTCTGCAACTTAGTGGCTTGGAGAGTTGTGTGCAGCTTAAGTGACTTGCCCAGGGTCATACAATCAGGTATTTGTGAAGAGACAGAACCAGGTTTTCCTGACTCTAGGGTGACTCATTCTCCTTGATGCCTCTCTGCATTGTTGCCAATATCTTTTCTGATGCCTGATGGCTGTGTGACCACAGCTTTTTTTGAGGCTTAGTTTTCTCATCTGCAAAATGGGGATAACAATGCCTTATAGTACCTACCTGACAGGATGGTTGTGAAATTCTGAAATGATGCACGTAAGGTGCTTTGCAAACTTTAAAGCCATTATGTATAGAGTATCCCAAAAGTCTTAGTGGAGTTTTAAGCTAGCTTTAATAGCTTAAAATGGCTCTAACACTTTTGGGACCCCCTGTATATGATAGTTATCATTGTTAGACCTGTCATTACTATCATCATCCTCATCCTCACCTGAACCAAGAAGTCCTGGGTTCAAACCCAGCCTCTGCTCTTTCCTCTCTGTGTGTCCTTAGGCAAGTCTCTCTTTAGGCCTCAGTTTCCTTCTCTGTAAAATGAAGTGTTGAACTAGAGCAGGAATTCTAAAGATTTTTGTGTGTCATGGACCCCTTCTGATGAAACCAGTGGACCCCTACTTATTGTTTACATTCATAACTGAAAGGAAGTTATACTTCATTTAGAGGTTAATGAAAAGAAAGATGTTTTTTCCCCATTCAGATTCCCAGATCCACTGAAACCTATCCAGGAATCCTCAGGGTCCTGTGCACCCAACATTAAAAACTGTAGGACAACATAATGTTGAATCCTTTCCAGCTCTTTACAAACCTCTTAACCCGTCTAGATTTTTCTTTTCTCTGCTTCTTTGGTCATTCAGGTTTTCAGATCTCAGGCATCTGGAAGAGCACTTGGGAGACATCTTTCTGTGATCCTACGATCTTGGCTTATGGTTACAGAATCTACTTCAAGGTACTGTTTTCTACATCACCCAATAGGTACGTGCATTTGAACTCATTGTCTCATTTAACCTGCAGACAAGAACAATGATATGAAACCTCAATGATGAAATAAGGGATGTGAATTCACATGCTGTCAATTTGGTAAACATTTTTTTTAAGGGGGGAAGGCAGGGCTACTGGGATTAAGTGACTTGTCCAAGGTCACATAGCTAGTAAAGTGTTAAGTGTCTGAGGTTGAATTTGAACTCAGGTCCTCCTGACACCAGGGCTGGGGCTGTATTCACTGTGCCACCTAGCTGCTCTGTGGTAAACATTTTTAAAGGGCATTTTATGCACAAGGCACTGTTCTGTTGTAGGTATTGGGCATTCAGAGATGAAATGAGACATGCTGCTTTGAAGTGACTTTCCATTTATTTGGAGAGATGGGGTAAGACATGTACCCAAATACCTGTGCCGCAAGGAAGAAGGTGTTAAATGCAAGGAGGGGACTTTTGGATAAAATAAGGGGGGAAATTTGAGGAGGAAGAAATTATGTGAAACTGGGTTCGGGATGTCAGCAAACATTTCTTGGTGAAGGAAGCATTTGAATTGAACCCTAAGGAAGGGACAGGCTTTGTTAGGCTGACAGGAAAGGAGTCAGTCCGTGTTGGAGGTGGTTTGAGCAAAGATACAGGAATGGGAGCAGTTTGGCTGAAATGTCAAGTATGTGAAGGGGAGCAGTATGAGATAAAGCCTAGAAATATCTGTGTAACATTCCAGCTCCTACTTAAATTTTTTGATGAAATGTGGCTATGTGATTAAATGGATTTTTTGGAATTTATTATTAACGTTCATTTTTTACCATTTTGAATTCCAAATTCTCTCCCTCCCTCCAGTCCCTCCCCCACCCATTGAGAAGCATGTGAAGTCATGCAAAGCATTTCTATATTCATTATCTTTGGGTTTTTTTTAAGCAAGGAAAAAAAGTGAAAAAAGTGTGCTTGTCTCTCCATTCAGAGTTCATCAGTTCTCTCTCTGGAGGTGAATGGTATTGATTAAATGGGTGTTGATGGCATCTTCCTTTACACCCCATCGTCATTTAACCAGGACTAGCACCATTTCACTTCTAAGCACACATCAGAAGTTGCTGCTGGTTAGAAATTAGTTTCTCATTGAGTCTTTGGCAGAGTACAATAACTTCAGAGATGCTACTCCAATTTATCTTCCAGAACCCCCGTGGGAGAGAGGGAGTCTGGCCCCTCTATTTCATTCTTCTCTGTCCTTCCATCCCAGGGAGCCCTAGTCTTGCTAGAGGGAGGGAGCATGAAACAGTGGAAAGATGGATAGATTTGGAGTCAGAGTACCTGGATGTGAGTTCTAGGTTTGCCACTTACTATCTATGTTGGCCTAAGTTTCATCATCTGTAAAAATAAGGTGATTGGACTGAATACTTTCTAATGCCCCTCCCAGCTCTACATTCTATAACATGATGTTTATATATTTAACATATTAAACATGTAATATTATATTGCTAGTTATGTAATATGTTATTTAATAAAATATACTGTATATAATAGTATTGGTTTTATAATCCATTATGTACAATTATATTCACATGTTATTAATATATCAGGATAATACTATATAATGTATTATTTATATTATC
>CM053589.1:71691748-71729146 GCA_028646515.1 Pseudochirops corinnae | reverse complement strand
ATATAGTGTTTATATAATATATTACTATATAATGTGTTGTATATTATTATATAATTATATAACATATAATAATATATCTGATCTATATTAATATATTACACATATAATATATTACTGTGTAATAATTATATATTCTTACATAGCATATAATAATATATTATGTGTATATTGTGTATTATATATGTTAAATGTACATATTATATATTCTTACATAACATGTAATAAGAATATATAATACATACCTATGTGATAGGCACTGTACTAAGCATTGGGGATACCAAAAAAGGGCAAAAGACAGTGCCTGTGTAATATGTAATAAGAATCTGTAATATGTATATATAATAACATATGCATATACAATGATATATGTACAATAATATTTGCTATGTTTATACATGTATGTAAAGTGTGATATGATATACATATACAATATATAATATATTCTGACATATTTTATTTTATAATAAATTTATTATAATGTATAACATATACTATATCTATATATAATGGTTATATATATATTCTACAGAAGCATCTAATGGAAAGATCCCTATAGACCTGGGTTCTAGTCTGTCCATCCCCTATTCTGGGGCAGTTTCTTCATCTATAAAATGAAGGAGTTGGACCAGATGGTACCCAACACACTCTCTAGGTCTAAATCCCTGATCCTGTGTAGATTCTTCTCTTCCTTTTGTTGGTCAGTCAGACCTTTGAGATCTCGGGTCTGCAGAACAACATGCCTTCCAAGGCAGCTTTCTCCTCCCTGTTGCATCTCCCACTCTGGGGTGCCTTGGGACTGCCATGAGCTGAGAGGTTCATTGCTGTAGTGGAGAGAAAGGGGAACAAGTAGCCACGATTCTGTTGCCAGTTTCCAGCTCCACCCTGCCTGCTGCCTGCTCACAAACAGGCTGGAATGTAGCAGGTATGCTGGCTTGACAAAGGAATATTGTCAACTCTTGTGGGTGAAACTCCCTTGAAATGCCTTGAATCACTTGAATTGAGCCTGTTGGCTAGCATGGTAGCTGGGTATAGGGTGGGATGGAAAGATGATACAACTTCCAGCCACCTCTGTTTTTCCAAGCATTGAGTCTGTTTCTGTTGAACTCCGTCAGATTCAGCTACCTCCTAGCAATCCCGCATTTATTAAGAAAACAAACCAATACTTCAAGATATTTGGTGTTCCTTGACATCAATTAGATGTCCATCGACATCAGTTACACTTTCTAGTTAGTAGTCAGGTACTGTCTGTTATCAGCACTTGTACCGAGGATTATGGACTGGACTCCTGAACATGGGTCAGGACTTCATCCAGAGAACTAAAGAAACTAGAAAATGGTGTAGAGACAAGGGCCATTTGCCATTTCTTATTCCCTGAGTCTGTGAGTGCCTGAGTAGCACAATTTGGGCTCCTCAGTACCTTGGGGTATATTTAATGGACTAAGGTACTCAATTAGTTTGTCACAAAGAAAGGAGTAGAAGACAAGACAGAATTAGGTAGAAGAGAGAGAATGATGGTGGGAGAACTCACATTCAGTAGTATTCTAGCAACAGTCCCTTGAGTGGCCCATTCTCAGATCTCCACATTTGTTCCATGCCCTTTTCACATTTAATGAAAGCGTACCTGAGTGATCATTTCTGCCTTTTCCCTCTGTTGGTCCTAATGTATTTGTTCAGCCGCCAGGTCACCCTAATGTTTCGCTTCCCTAGAATTCTGCTTACATACTGAAAATATACTTCCTTCTATGTGGTTTCTTCCTTCATATTGAAGATTTGAAGTCCTGGGATTTTGAGACTTTCTTCCTAGATGAGAAGGGACCTGTATGATTTACCTCAAGGGTGGAGATATGGAAAAGTGATTTGAAAATAGTTCTATTAAGGAAAGACCAATTGAAGTGGAGATATTTTGCTCACAATAGAGAAGGATAAGGAGCAACTCAAAATTCATCAGGCATATGAGGAATGCTGTTTCACTTCTGAGGAGGACTAAGCAGGGTTTTCTAAAGCATAGTGGGAAGGATTTGTTAGGTTTGTTAGCTGCTAGCTAGGCAGTTAGGTGGGCAGTCAGGTGGATAGAGTGCCAGGTCTGGAGTCAGGAAGTCCTGAGTTCAAATATGACCTCAGACACTTACTAGATGTGTGACCTTCGGCAAGTCACTTAGCTCTATTTGCCTCAGTTTCCTCATCTGTAAAATGAGCTAGAGAAGGAAATGGCAGACCGCTCTAGTATCTTTGCCAAGAAAATATCAAATGGGGTCACGAAGAGTTGGACATGACTGAAATGACTGGACAACAAGGCAGTTAGTTGATTTAAAAGATAGAACGTGAGACCTGGAGTCAGGGAAGACCTGAATTCAAATCCTACTTCTCTCATTAACTCCTGGACCTTGAGCAAGTCACTTAAGCTTTGTTAATCTATTTCCCTATCTGTAAAATGATGATAATAATAGCACTTACCTTCCAGGATTGTTGTATGGATCCAATGAAATAATACTTTGTATAGCACTTGGCATAGTGCTGTGCTCCTGTGGAATATATATAACCAGGGGTGGCTAGGTGGCACAGTGAATAGAGCACTGGCCCTGGAGTCAGGAGGACCTGAGTTCAAATCCAGCCTCAGACACTTGATACTTACTAGCTGTGTGACCTTGGGCAAGTCACTTAACCCCAATTGCCCTTACCTCCCCCTCCAAAAAAAAAAAGAATATATATAACCATTATATAGAGATATAATAAACACCACATAATCGTTAGCTTTTGTTATTCTAACTACTAGCTTTGTGACTTCAGGCAAGTCAATTAACTTCTGTTTGCCTCAGTTTACCCATCAGTAAAATGAGCATAAAAATAGCACCTACCTCCCAGAGTTGTTGAGTGGATCAAATGAGATAATATGGCAAGGTCCAGCAAGGCCTTTAGGTGCTACATACATATTATTAGATATAAGGAAAAACCAGAAAGGTTTCGATCTGTAGCTTCATAGGGGAAGCTGAGGAATTTCAGTGGAGCCTGAGAAGAATATCTCACCTTTGTATAGTGTTTTACCTGCACTATTTTGTTTGGTCCTCAGTGAACCTGGGAAGTAGGTAGTGAAAATATTAGCCCCATTTTACAGATGAGGTAACTAAGGCTAAGATGTTAAGTGACTTGCTTAGAGTTAGGGAGCTAGTTATCAGCAGAGCTAGTCCTGGAATGTACTGGAAGTGGGCTGTGTGTACCATGCTGCTTTTACCTTAAGAAGGAACTGCTCATATATCCAAATGGGTTACCTGCATTCTTGCTGGAACTTGAGAACTAGACTAGGTAATTTCTGGGGTCCCCTCCAGTGATTTGGTTTTATCCAGGGGCTCTCCTGGAACAAAGTAAATTCAGAAAGAACTACTTGCTAGGGGAAAAGGGAAATTCCAAAGATACAGAATTAGGAATAAAGAAGGAAATAATCTCTTTATTTGCCACAACCCCCCTTTTTTGGAACCATAGATACAGAGAAAATAGGAAATCATGGGGTGGTGGGAACAGGCGAGGAGAACCTGCCCCTCTTGTGGCTGTGACGAAGAGAATTAATTCACGGCATATGTTTGCAGCATCTGTCATGGTGACCTGGAGTGGAGGGATCAGTGACTGTGGGGGTAGAGCCAGACTTGCGCATTAGCCCTGATTCCCCTGGCTGTGTGCAGAGCCCCATCTTTGGCTCCTTCTGAACGAGTGACTGGGCTGGTGGCCCAGGAACATCTGCCACATCTGCAGCCAAGCAGCCCTGCCTTGGGGGGAAGGAGAAGGACCAATCTGCAGTCTCCTCCTTAGACACATCAAGAAGAAATTTACACGTGTGCTCTTGTGGTAGCCAAGAACCAGAAACAAAGTGGGTGCCCATCAATTGGGGAATGGCCAGAAAATTTACAGTTTCTGGATGTAGTTGCATTTGACTGTGCAGTGGGGAATGACAACCAAGAAGAACTGAGAGACATATAGGAAGATTTGTGTGAACTGATGCATATTGCAAGAAGCAGGACCAAAATAATAATATGTTCAGTAAATGATAGCTGGTGTTTATATAGCACTTTAAGGTTTACACAGCCCTTACCCATGTTATCTCATCTAATTCTCACAACAACCCTGGGAGGTAGATTTTATTATGATCCTCATTATAAGAAGGCAAGGACTATCTTTTGCCTCTTTCTGTGTCCCTAATGCTTAGCACATTGCCTGGCACATAGCAGGTGCTTAATATTGATTGATTGATTGATTGATTGATCTTGATTGATGAGGAAACTGAGGATGAGGGAAGTTCAATGACTTGCCCAGGATTACACAGCTAATAAGCATCTAAGGCAGGATTTGAACTTGGGTCTTCCTGACTCTTAAGTCCAACACATTATCCACTATGCCACCTAGGGAATGCCTCTAAAGTGACTATTGTTGCTCAGTGGTGTCTGACTCTTTGTGACCCAATTTGGTGTTTTCTTGGCAGAGATACTGGAGTGGTTTGCCATTTCCTTGTCCCGCTTATTTGACAGATGAGGAAACTGAGGCAGGCATGGTTAAGTGCCTGCCAGAGTCACACAGCACCTAAGGCAGGATTTGAACTCCCTTCTTCCAGACTCTAGGCATGTCTTTCCTTTCCTCTCTCTCCTTTTCTCTTTTCTCCCTCTCTTCTCTCTCTCTCTCTCTCTCTCCTACCTCTTCTCTTTCCTTATCTTTTCTGCCTCTCCTCTTCCCCTCCCCCCCTTTCCTCTTCTTACTGGTAAAGAAAATGAATTGACGCACCAACTACACCCAACAGTGTATGTAGGATTCCATAGCCATAGTCTACCTGCCATGTCTATCCTGAAAGGAAGGAAGTAAATTTCATCATAAGTCTTCTGGGATTACTTGCTATTATACTAATCTGGACTTCGATATATTTTAATGTTGGGTTATTAATAATAAAATGTCAATAAATTTAAAAATCAATAAAACAATAAAATTAATAAAACATTATTGTGCTTATTGTATAGAAGGAATCAATATATGTTATATACATGTATGGTATTCAATTGTTTCCTCTTGCTTTACTCTGTCTCACTTAATTTAATTCTTCCTAAGTTTCTCCCAATACTTCATAGTTATCTTTTCTTATAATACAATAATAGTCCATCCTATTCATATACTGTCATTTGTTCAGTCATTTTCTGGTCCACGGGCACTTAACTGTCATCTAGTATTTTACTACTACAAAAGTACTTCTATCAATTTTTTGTTGTGTTTGAGATCTTTCTGTCTTTGACCTCCTTTGGGATACTGTCCTATGAGTACCTGAGGGCAGCAGTTCATTGGATTTAAAGGAATAAATGACTGTTAAATTTCTCACATAACTCCAAATTGTTTTCTAGAATGGCCATACAGACCCACAGGATCATTCTACGTGATGCCAGTGCGCTTACATCCCACAGTCCCTCCAGTACTGACTACTCCTATCTTTGCTGGGTCTGAGCTAAAACCTCGGAGTTGTTCTAATTTGCATTTCTTTTGTTGTGATTGAGGCATATTTTGCCTTCTTTTGCAACTGTTCATGTCTCTTGGACATTTACTCGCCTGCTTGTGGCTCTTACACATGTGTCAATTCCATATGTAACTTGAATATCAGACTTTTATCAGAAATATTTGGGGCAAAGTTGCTTTCTTTCTTCTAATGAGATTTTCCCTCTTCTTCTATCTGGCAGCATTGATTTTGTTTGTGCATCAAATATTCTGTTTTCCCAGCTCATTGGATTTGGAGTGTCAGAGAAACTGAGCCTGAATCCTAGCTCTGACATGAGCTTGGCCAAGTTATTTCTCTTCTCTGGGTCTCAATTTGCTCATCTGGAAAATGAGGAAGGATAGAGTAGAAGATCTCTAAGCTGTGATCCCATTTTTTAATTGAAACGAACACTCCCTTAGTTTAGGGTGCCTAAGATGTGTTTGTCCTCGATTTAGCAGAGTATAAAGAGTCTTGAAATGTCACCGAGACCATTAAAGGAAACCTGCATCTGTTTTTCCTAGAATACCTAACAGATGACATCCTCATTGATGCTTCTCCTCTTGTAAGAGATGGGAGCAAGGAGCCATTAGTACAAGGCAGGGCCCTTGTATTTCCTTTTCATCCGACTCTTGTTCCTTGTCTTAGCTCCCTAATCAAGGGACAATGGATAGAATAAATGTGGAATGGTTGCATAGACCTGTCCCTGTCCTCTCAACCTGACAGAGTAGGAAGAGACCACCCTTTCTTGTGTTGGCCCTCAAGAGATGTAGATGGGTGAAGGCATGGAGACAGAGCTTGCAGAGAGGAAGAGGGCCAGAGGAGATACTTCATGAAGGGGTCACTTCTCTGGAGTTTTAGGACACATAAACCTGGTAGACTCAGGCAGGCACAAGCAGAAGATTTGGTCTGAACTGGGAAGCATGAGATTTGGCCAGAGGTAGATAGATTCCTCTGTCACAGTAGTGCCAAATTGGAGCTTAGTCCAACATGAGTAAGCTCAGTAAATAATGAACTCAGAGTCCTGAAACAGGTATTTGGCAAAAGGATTTGGTCTCCCCGTAGCAAAAGGAGGGAATAACTGTTAGTTATGTCTCTAGCTGGGTTAAGGAAAGCAAAGCCCATAGCTGGTTTGGGGCTTTATAGGGAGTGAGGAAACAAGTTTCATAATTAGACATGAGCCCCAGGAGAGGAAGATGTAGCTTTCGAAAAGGCAGCATGTGGTCCAACCAGAACCTTGGGAAAACCCCAGAAATTGGAGGAAGAGCTGAACATCTGCAAACAACTGCCTTGGACCTCAGCTAAAACAGCAGCCAGGTACAGTCAACCTTCTCTTGATTTCTTCTCCTGTCACTGGAGTTTTGTCAAGAGGTTCTCCATTCAGCCCACTAAAGTGGGGAGCGCTACTTATTCCCATTGTGTCTGTGACCCAGGGTTTGGAGGTGAACTTTGCTATCCTGGGAATTTGTTTTTCATCCTAAGGAACTCTTGTATGTTTAAGAATAAGTAACCAAGTGGCACAAATAGCTTTTAAATATTTTGGTCTTGTGTGTGAAAGAGAAGAGATAACACATAGTAGGGAAATCCAGATGAGGAGAACAAAAATCAGATTTTAAAATCTTTGGTTACTGAGTACAATATAAACTAATAGTACTGTTTTCCATTTATTTGGAGTTTTGGTCATGAGAGCTCACCATACTTGACTCCTATTGTCTTAGCCATTCTTGTAATGTCCCCTTTGACATATCCAGGCAATATTACTGTTTTCTTGTTCCACACTGGGAAATTGAGGCACAGTGAAGCAAAATTCCTTGAAGTTCCACACCATTGCCCTGAGATGAAGGTTTTGTTTGATTAGACTTAATTTTGGAATTAGGCTAGGGCATAATTTTACCTGAGTATGCTGAAGGTTGGGAGGGAAGGGATATGCCCTAAATGGTGTTTTTATACAATAGGAAAGATCAAACGATGCGGTCATTTGGGGGAAGTACAATTTATCAAGTCTGATTTAAGAAAGGACTTTGAAATTCCAGGAAATCTAAGATTGCAAAGGATACTACTAGCAGGAGAGTGTGTTATATACCATCTGTTCCACTGCCTTATTTATAATCAAATAAGTATCATAGCCCATTTCCCTCTCATTACCCCATGCAAGCCAAAGAACATTTCTGATCTCCTTCTCTATCTAGAAATAGAGGGGCTTTGACCAATTCTAACATTCTGTGATTACAAAAATACCATTTGATTTTAATTCCCAGGTTCCTTGCCCTAAGCTACTTCTCCTTTCCAGTCCTTCCTTTTCTCCTCGGCTGTTAAAGCCTGACTAAGGTTCTACTGCCTCCCTTCTCTCATTGTGGACTTACTTCTGGAAGTGGAATCTGTCACAGCAATGGAGCAGACCTCTTTTCTATTAGATCTCAGCAAGAAAATAGCAAAGGAGACCCTTTCAGAGTGGAGAGTGGTTAGAGGAAACAGCTGTGTCCTTGTGTTTGGAGGAAGAGAAATGGGGGAATGGTTGGAGGGATACTTTGTGTTGAGCCAGTAGGAAGAAATGGGTGGTAAGCTTCCTAACTGGCTGTGATTATTGTGGAAGTAGAAAGGGAACAAGCATTTAAGTGCCTACTTTGTGCTAAGGGCTTTACAGATATTATCTCATTTGATCCTTGCAACAACCCTGAGAGGTAAGTGCCATTCCCATTTTACAGATGAGGAAACTGAGGCAGATGGAGGTTAAATGACTTACCCAAAGTCATACAGCTTGTAAGTATCTGAGGTCAGATCTGAACTCAGGTCTTCCTAACTCCAGGTCCAGTACTCTAGGCACTGTACCACCTTGCAGCTGTGAGGGAACTTGGCCAGGCAGTGGAGGCATATTGGTTGAACATAGAAGGGAAAGCAGTCTACTCCATAGGACGTTTGGGCTATGATACTTATTTGATTATAAATAAGGCAGTGGAACAGATGGTATATAACACACTCTCCTGCTAGTAGTATGGTGTACCAGTATTCTCCTCTATTGGGTGGCAAATTCAGGTGGCTGCCTGTGGTGTTCTGTTCTTCCTCAAACATTTCCTCTCTGGAGTGGGCAGATATGCATCATTGGAGAGAACTCCTGTATCAGTGAGATCACTTATGTATCTCTTTGGTATTTGAGGGTTTGAAGTCAAATGAGGGATCAACAGTACCTAGTGGCTCTGTCCCTCGAAGCATATCCCAATTCTTACTAGGAATTTAGGAGTAATAGAGTTCCCTTGGATTAAAAAACAAAACAAAACAACAAAAACTTTTAACCTTCATTTGTCTACTTAGTTCTTTCTCTGAGTAGTTATTTTCTGAGGTGCAGATGAAGGAATTTCATAGAGGACATTAAAACATCTTCCAAAGGATAAAATAGGTCAATCCTGGTACCACCTAGAGGACAGTCTGGCATTAGCTAGCCCTAGAGCTTGCTGCTAATTAGCCAGCCCTGTCTCCACCCAAAAATGTCAGTCTGCACGTAGGGCCACTGGCCATGAACATGTACACTAGAAGATACAGGTCTCCCCTTCCCCCTTCTGACCCTCAATCCAACCCCTCTGCAGCTCCAGCCAGATTTACTCTTTGCATTATCCCAGGTAAGAAAAGTAGTCTACTCTTAATAATTATGATTCTAGATGGAAAAACAGTGGGTATCCATTAATTTGACCTGGAAACACCAAATTCCTGGGTCCCTTAGACTCCCTTTTGAGAGGACAATCTTCTTTATCAACTCTGAACCTCCACCTTAAGTGAATTTGTCTCTTCTCTCATTCTTGGCTTGTAGGGTCCTGCACCGCCCCCCAGGGTAGAGGTAACCCATGACCTCAGCCTGTTATCAGACTTCATCTGCTGTCACTTTCAGAACCACTTCATTATCCCTTTATTATTCCCATTCTCTTGCTTATCGTTATTAATAATCACTCCAGATTGGCTAAGTGCTGACAGCTGCCCCTTGTCTATTCTTTCTGTCCGTTTTAATCCTGCCTGTTTATCTGGAGTAAACCTGATCCTTTCCTCCCCCCTTTAATTAAGAGCACTGGTCAGCCCATTTCTCCCCACATGGAGATGGGAATGAGCTTTTCTTCTGATAGACAGGTGAATGAGAAGCTCAGCAGGCATGAGATCTCGCTTTCCAGAGAGCAGAGGGTAAGGGGATGAGTCCTAGAAGGTAAAATTTGGACTTTGATGAGAGAGAGAGAAAGAAAGAAAGAGGAGGGAGGGAGAGAGAGAGAGACAGAGAGAGAGAGAGAGAGAGAGGAGAGGGAGAGAAAGGAGAAAGGAGAGAGAGGAGGAGGAGGAGAGAGGAAAGAGGAGAGAGAGAGAGAGAGAGAGCTGGTGATGGGCAGCACCAATTTAAAAACTGATCTTAGAATTTTCACAGACGCTCTGTTGTCTGTGTGTGTGTGTGTGTGTGCGCAAGTGCACATGTGTAAGCATGTATGGCCTTTAGTAGGCCACTTTCCTACTCGAGTCTCTATTTTCTCAGATGTAAAATGATTGAGCAGGACAAGATGATTTCCAAGGCTACTTCCAACTGCAACATTGTGTTCTAGAACCTGGTGAGAGGTTCTATTGAGAGTAGTTCTGGACTTAGGAAGAAATATATGTAGGGAAAGAGAAGTAAGCCTATATATATTCAGAGGATAGATGGTTGCTGGAGGAATATTGTGTATATTCAGAGGGTAGATGGTCCCTATCTTCTATGTACCTATTATTTGGAGGCAGCTAGATGGCTCAGTGGATAGAGCACTAGGCCTGGAGTCAGGAAGATCTGAGTTAAATCTGGCCTTAGACACTAACTGTGTGATCCTGGACAAGTCACTTACTCCTGTTTGCCTCAGTTTCCTCATCTGTAAAATGAGCTGGAAAAGGAAATAGCAAACTACTCCAGTATCTTTGCCAAGAAAACCCCACAGACAGTATTGATGAGCTATGGTCTATGGAGTCACTAAGAGTCAGACACAACTGAACAACAACAATCTGTTATTTACATGTTTTCTTCTCCATTAAAGAGATTGTTCCTTGAGAACAGAGGCTGTATTCTGGCCTTTATTTACATCTCTGTCACATAGTAAACACTATATGAATGTTAGCTGTTATTATCGTAATTATTAGTACATGGCTGTTGACTGACTAAAAGAAAGCAGCAGAGCTTCCCATTTCTCTTTCACAGTCTTGTAGATTAAATTATATAGAAGAGTCCTATATATAGAGAGGAAATGAAGGTGGTTTAGTAGATAGAGCTTTGGGTCTGGAGTCAAGGAGACCTTAATTCAAATCCAGCCTCAAACTGGATGAACCTGGACAAGTCATTTAACTTCTGCCTCAGTTTCTTCACCTGTAAAATGGGGACAATGCATCTACCTTCTTGGATTGTTATGAGAATTAAATGAGATAATACTAGTAAAAATACTTAACACTATGTCTGGCACATATTAGGCACTTAAAAAAGGCATCTTTCCTTCCTTCTTTCCTTCCAATACAGTTCACCCCTTTTTCATACACAAGAGTACCTGAAGCTGTACTCTTTTTTATGTAAATTCTGTAGTGTGGGTTTCTACCAAGTTCCATTGAGCTAAGAGAAAATTGAGGTTTCAAAGTGTAGAATAATTTGTGTATTTGAGGGCTGGTGACAGCCTGAAATGTCATGGTGATCATTATTTTGGCTCTCAAGACTGAACTGCTAGGGGCAGCTAGGTGGTGCAGTGAATAGAGCACCAGCCCTGTAGTCAAGAGGATCTGAGTTCAAATCTGGTCTCAGACACTTAACACTTACTAGCTGTGTGACCTTGGGCAAGTCACGTAATCCCAATTGCCCTGTCCTCCCCCCTCAAAAATCAAAAATAAAAATAAAAAGATTCAATGCTGGACTTTGTCTAGCAAACCTTGTGGACCCCAATTATCCCAACTTCACCGATGCATGATGATGAAGAATTAGGAAGAGAGGGTAAAACCAGTGTCCAGCAGATGGAAAAGTGATTGTCCTCCATTATTGTGCTTGGCCAACACGGTATTCTGTTTATCCTCTTGGTTCTCTTCTTTTCCCTTTCTGGGATTTTGAACCAGGTCTTTAGCTCCTTTCCCCTCACACCCATGCCTTTCCTGCACCCTGTGGGCAGTATGACTTTGGAGAAGTCCCTTCTCTTTGGGCCTTTACTTTTCCTTCTATAAAATATGGGCCTTGTACTAAATTATCTTTAAGGCCATTCCAGCTCTAACATGCTGTGTGGAGTTCTTTTTTTTTTTTTACAATGCTGGCATTTCCCAATGTTCTGTTCCACCAGCAGAACCCTTTTTGGTAACAAAGAAGTACAGTTACACAAAACAAAGAACCCATTGACCATGTCTGACTGTGACTGGCTCTTTCCACACCTGTAGGCCAACGCTTTTGCATGGAGTGGGGAGGAATCTATACTAGTGGTTGCATTGATCTGAGTTCTAGTGTCTTTCAGTGGGGCCTTTCTTTAAGCTATCGTAAAGTGCCTACTATGTGCTGGGCACTCTGCTAAGTCCTGGGGCCATTTTGGATGTTGTTCTGTTGAATCCATCAGTCAATAAACATTTAGTAGGCACCTACTAGGCTGTGAGCTACTTGAGCGTAGGGACTGTATTTTGCCCTTTCTTTGTAGCCCCAGTGTAAAGCCCAGTGCTTGACACGCAGCAGGTATGTAATAAATGTTTGATGATTAACTGTCAGAAACTTAGCTAAGCCTGGAGGGTACAAAAACAAAATTAAGGAGTTTATATTCTGTAAGGGGAGATAGTATGTATGCACACATGTTTGTGTGTATGTTTGTGTATATATATGTTGTGAATGTATTTGTGTGTGTGTGTGTGTGTGTGTGTGTAGTAGGTGTAGTAGTAGTAGTAGTAGTAGTAGTAGCAGTAGTAGTAGTAGTAGTAGCAGCGGTAGTAGTAGTAGATGAGCAAAGATCTAACATAGCAGGTAGAACTTGAGCTGGGTCCTGGAGGAGTTTCTCTTGATTCTTTTCACTTTGTTCTATATCTATAATTCTTTTCCCAAGATGCTTTTGATTTTATTCTCCACCAATTTCTTGTTTTTCTTCCTCAATTCACTAAAACCCAAGTGTCATTAGCTGTACAGCTCTTCTCATCTAACATTGTTTTCTTCACTTAAATAGATAATCTCTAAAAAATTCAGGACCTGTCACCAATTCACTAGGTCAAGGAAGTAAGGGTCTCTTCTGTATGAGGCAACTGAGTGGTACAGTGGGTAGAACCTTGGAATCTAAAAACTACTAGCTATGTGATATGACCATGACAAATCACCCAACCTCTCTTTGCCTCAGTTTCCTTAATTGTGAAGCTCAAATGAGGTAGTATTTATAAAGCACTTACTTAGTACAGTGCCTGGCACATAGTGGGTATCGTTGCTGTTCAGTCTTTTTCAGTCGTGTCTGACTCTTTGTGACCCTATTTGGGATTTTCTTGGCACAGATATTGAAATGGTTTGCCATTTCCTTCTCCAACTCATTTAACAGATGGGGAAACTGAGGCAAACAAGTTTAAGTGATATGACCAGGGTCATACAACTAGTAAGTGTCTGAGACTGGATTTGAACTCAGGAAGACAAATCTATCTGATTCCATGCCTAGTGCTCTATCCACTGTGCTACCTAGCTTCCACTGGGTGATTAATATACATGCCTATTTTCTGTTTTTTCCCCTCTCAATAACCCTATAAGACAAGTGGCATAAGTAAGAGTATCCCCTTTTTCAATTAAGCAAAAACTTGGAAAGATTAATTGCCTTCATTTGAATCCAATTCTTCTGACTCCATTTTGCTTGCTAACCATCATTGATAGTAAATATTATTGATCAAAACAAGGTACAATGCTAAACATTGGGAATGTGAAGAAACACGAGATAGTCTCTGTTTTTGAAAAGCTTATAATCTTGAGTCATTGCTACTCATTTCTTGCCAAACCCCAGGCATAGTTTACTTTCACATCTACTCCCTCCACTACTCTTCACATGCTTTTGAAGGGAGCTGGAGGAAGTCATGCCACTATGCTGACATTAGAGACTCTTTGTTCTTGGAAACCTGGGTTGCATCTCCCACAGGTACACATAACATTTATTGTAGCTACTGTTTTTACTATGCCATTTTTGTAAAGGCCTTTACTAAGAGCTAACTGTGTCTACTGGCTAATTATTAATAACAAATATACTGGTAGGGGCTTGTGACTTATACTTTTTAGAAGTGTGACCCCTCAGGCTATCCCTAGAATCTTGAGAGCAGCATGTTCTCTGGAGACTCAACTTGAGAGTATGAGTGCAGATTGAAGGCATATTCCAGAGGGGATGCTCCACAAATATGTACATGCCTCTATGTAAGCTTCTTGAAGGTAGGTATTTTTCATTCTTTGTGTTAATATCTTTAGCACCTAGCACATGATAGGTACAAATTAAGCTAAGTAAAGTATCACACAAAGCGTATAGACAGTTTTGTAGAAGTTGAGCAGGAGAAATAACTGGTCAGGGTGGCCGGGTTGTTGTTGTTATTGGTAGTTTGTTCTCAAAGATATCAGAAAGGTGATGCCATGACTCAAAAGTGAATTTGATTTAAGTGAGGGAGAGCTGTGCAAAGTTGCAAGCCTCACTTTCTCCTCTAGAACCATCTGGGTCTGGTGGCAAGATATAGATCAGGACCATGGCAGACCTTGGCCTTTTTAAGTTAAGATCTTTTGCAGGTCTCAGTTTGACTGAGGTAATGCCCATTCAGTAATTAAGACTAGGCAAGAAATTAGACAGAGTGGCCTCTTTGACCTAGTAAAAAAAAGGGGGCGGGGAATCAATCTGGGAGGAGAAGATGTTCAGGGTTTCTGGCCAACACAGAAACAATTTCTATTTATGTTCACTTTGAGCCATCAGGGCCCACACAATGACCAAGCAGGGCTTGGGCTGGGATCTATTGTTGGCCAATCAATGAAAGCCAGAGAGATTTGGGTTTAAGGCATGGTCCTTAAGAAAGAAATCTAGCCTGTAAACCCCAAGACATCTTGCAAGGTTTCAGTGATCAAAATTTACATTCTTTTGGACAGAGCACCTGCAGGTAAGGGTATGATACCCTATGTGGACAGAGGGAGAGGAAGGAGAAAGGAAAAGGAAGGGAAGGAAAGGGAAGGAAGGAAGGAAGGAAGGAAGGAAGGAAGGAAGGAAGGAGCTGTGTTGCTCAACTGGAACTGGCCAGTTGGGTACCTTTGGGGCAGCTCATACTACTCACAGATTGTTGTTTGTCCTTCATTCTTGAAGAGTACTATGATATCAGGAAGGTGATGCCATGACTTGCAAGTGACTTGGATTTAATCGAGGGAGGGCTGTGCAAAGCAAAGTCACCAGTCTCATTTTCTTCTCTTGAGCCATCTAGGTACATTGGCAAGATATAGATCAGGACACCTGGCAGGTGGTGACCAGGAAAGACTTCATAGAACTGACATAATTGAATTCGACCTTTAAAGACACATAGGGTTTAAACAAGGGGAGAGGAGGACATGGACAGTATAAGCGGGAGAAGTGATGTCAACAAAAGCGTGGAGGTGATAAAGAATGTTATGTGTTCAGGGACCAATGAGCACAAAGTTCATGTAGGGAGTAGCAGGAGATAAATTTAGAAAGTAAGAAGGATCGTCCATCGTATTGGGAAGAGCTTTAAATGCTCATCTAAATTGTCTGGACTCTCTTCTGCAGAACATCATTGAAGGTCTTAGAGAAAGAAGGTGATATGTACAAAGTGAGGTTTTAGGGAGAGGAAGGAGCCATGAATAATTCCAAGTTTGTAAGCCTGAGTGACAGGGAAAATGATGCTAAGTATCATTAATAGCAATGGGGATGTCCAGAAAGTGAGCTAGTTGGGAGTGAAAGATAATAGAGTTCAACAATCATTTACTACCCCAATTATTCTGTACTACATGCTCTTCTAGACGGTGGGGATACACAGATGAAAAATGGCATAGTCCCTGCTTATTAGAAACTTGTCAATTAGGAAGAGAGGGTAAAACCAGTGTCCAGCAGATGGAAAAGTGATTGTCCTCCTTAAGGGGGGATCAAGCATGCACATAACTACAGTACAAGTTAGATAACAAGTGCAAAAGATGGTGTTAAGGTAAATTGGAGGAGGGGACATCCTTTCTTGGGCTGGGCCCCAGTGAAGAGAGAGGGGAAAAGAGGAGGAAAGGTGTCCAAATAAGTTTTCCTGGTCAGGAGGTACTTTTGGAGAAAGGGAAAGTTTCAAGATGAAGGTAAAGCCATTTCAAGTCTGATAAGTGTATGATTAAGAGACTGGGGCTATGGAAAGGGACTGGATTAACACCAATGGATGGTACAAGTAGTCCCGTGTAGCTGGAACAAAGGATGCATGAAAGGGGGAGTAAGATGAAAAAAAAGTCTGGAAATGTTGATTGAAGTAGCTGTACTCTAAGACCCCTTATAGCTCTAAATCTATCTTCCTATGATCCTTTAGGGCAGTGGCTCTCAACCTGTGGGTTATGTTCAATTTGTAACAGTGAAAATACATCCTACATGTCAGATAGATTCATAACAGTAGCAAAATTACAGTTATGAAGTAGCAATGAAAATAATTTTATGGTTGGGGGTCACCACAACATGAGGAACTGTATTAAAGGATCTTGGCATTAGGAAGGTTGAGAACCACTGCAGTTTAGGGAATATCTGACATTCTGTAGTTGGGCCATCCAAACAGATCACTTGGCTGCTACCTTCATCCTGAATTCTCACCTCTGTCTTTTGCTTCAGGACTGATTTCCAGAGATCTCAACTTCCCTGATGGCGGGGATGGTGAGTTTTCATAGTATAATCACAAGACCAATGTGGTTTCATGTGTTATATAATCTTTTTATTTTGTTCAAGGGTGGGAGCAGGAGTAGGATCCAGTCTTCTTCAGGTCCCACATACTACTTTGTCTGTACTATAGTTATTGGGTAGTGTGGAGAGAAATTATTTTTTTCTCTCTTGTATTAATAATTAATTATTAAATTGGGACCAAAGTTTTTCTCCTTTTCTACTTCCTCATCCAGAAATCAACCAGTATGGGAAATCTTTCTCAAAGACTTATGCAGGCTAAAATCTAATTAGGTAGTAAAAGTGTAAATTCTAAATTTAGGTTAATGGGTAGATTCCTTCTCATTGTGTTTGCTCAGACAGGTCTGGGAAAATGTGGATTCTCCCATTTGTCAGGCAGATGATATGGCAATTGATAAAGACTCTTTGACCAAGACTTGAGTGAGCCAAGTCATATACCCCAAGCCCCTCATTGGAATATAGATTGGAATAGATTGTCTTGTTATTCAGTCATTTTTCAATCATGTTTGACTCTTCATGACCCCATTTGGGGTTTTCTTGGCAAAGATTCTGGAGTGGTTTGTCATTTCCTTCTCCAGCTCATTTTACAGATGAGAAAATGGAGGCAAACAAGGTTAAGTGACTTGCCCAAGGTCACACAGCTATCTGAGGTCACATTTAAACTCAGAGAGATGAGAATTCCTGACTTCAGGCTCCTGTATCTATCCACAGCACCGCCTAGCTGCCCCATTTGAATATTACACTCTTTTTTTATTATTATTTTTTCCAGACAATTCATTACAAGAGCTGTGTTATGAGAAAAATAGTGGATTTGTAGTCAAGAGACCTGGGTTTAAGTACCACTGCTGTCCTTTATTATCTATGTGACCTTGCCCAAGGCACCACCCCTCTCTGAGCTTCAGTTTTCCTCATCCTAAAATGGGGGATAATCATATTTGTACCCCCAATGTAATGGATCATCAGGAGGAATGCAATATATAACTCATAGATATATTCCTCTATATGCGAATTATTATAAATGTGATTACACTGAAAATAAAATCTAGGTTCAACCATAAAAGAGACTTTTGACTTTTAGAAGTAAGAAGGATTTTGCCTATGTAGGGTAAGGGAGAAACAGTACCTACTGATTAGAGATGGATCCATATGGAACCATATTAGAGATGGAACCATCAGCTTGGTTGATAGTTTAGGGTGTGAGTTTGGATCAGAGGACTATTGAAGGAAAGGTGAGAGAGCAAGGTTAACAAACAAAACAAAACAAAACACCTTACAATTAGACTGCTTTGGGGAAAGTAATTCTGGGTCTACTAATAAAGTAGGAATATATGGAGATTTAGAGAAGGCTGCTACTGCCCAGTATCTTACTGTAATGTGAAAACAAGGAATTAGATCTGGAGAGGAGAGGGGCAGTGGAGTCGAGGGGCTGTGGGGAGGGAGGTGAGGCTGTGGGCAGGGGCACCTGCCCTTATGCCTGAACGAACTATTGGTACCCGTGCAGATGCCCAAGTGGGAGGCTCACATTGGAAGTATTTATGGCAATTAAAATGTTTTGCCTGGGAGCTGTTTTGGGCCTTTTTTTTTTTTTGAAGTGAGAATTTTCAGACTTCAAGGTGTTAACGGCTCCTCTAAATGGTTTTGTTTTTTAATTGCAGCAAAAGACTGCAGAGCCATTAGACATTAGCCTCTGCAGTTGTTTCGAAGCCCTTTCAGTCCTGCTCCTTCTATTTATTCTGTTTAATTCAGTCAGGTAGCTTCGGGGCAATGGAGATCAATACTTTTCTTTGATAGAAAAGAGTCAGGTTTGAAACCTAAAGATAAAACTGACACATTTTGTATAAATTTAATTAAAAATGCACCTTTAGTGGCTGGTTGTGAGCACAAAGCCATGCCTCTATCTCTCTATCTGCCTTTCTCTCTGTCTCTCTCTCCTTCTCCCCCCTCTCTCTTTCTCTTTCTCTGTCTCCCCCTTTCCTTTCTTGCTCCTAACAGGAAGATCTCTAAATCTGCCTCACCACAAAGTGTCTCTTTTTATGATTTTTTTTTTCCTTGAAAGTTCTGCACTGAGGGAGAGAGATGGAGAGGACATGAAATTCTAAACAGGTCTGTTCTCCCCAGCTCCTTCCCTCGTCTTTTTTTTTTTTTTTGAGGGACTATGAAAGGGTGGTCTGGAAAGAGGAAAGCATAAGGCGAGGACTCGGAAAAAAGTGAAAGTAACAAGGAGCAGTGATTTCACACCCCCAACCTCCATCCCCTGCCCCCCGCCGGCTCCTAGAACCCCGCAGCGCCCCTCAGACCCCGCACCTCCGTGGCCCTGTCTGCTTCCCTGCCCTGTCTCGTTGTCCTGCTTGGTTAAGATGAGAATTATTTCCCCAAGTACATGCGTGTCCGGGACCTTTATTAGGATCTAAGCACATAGCCTCAGCGTCTGCCCCTGTGTCTTTTCACCCTGGGTCTGGTACACACATTCGTCTTGTATTTTACAATCCGCCCCTTTACCCCCTTCCCGCTTGTCTCCCTCTCCCTCTCTCTCTTCTCAATCCCATTTGGCTTTCCTCATTTTTCACTTGAGTAGGTTTCCTATCCCCGACTCTGCTCCGGCCTCACTCTGCTCAACACCAATAAAACACGATGAACACAGGTAGAACAAGGTGCCAGGGCTCTGCGTGACAAATGACTCACACACCACTCAATAAGCACTGCTGTAAATAGCCCGCTTTCCACGGGCCGGCCGGAGCTCAGCCCCAGCCCCGGGGCAGAGGGAAGGCCAGCTGCTATCAACAGCAGCGCCCCCCTGAGGAGGCTCAAGGACTGCTCAGCTGCAGGTTTATAACTGGTGCCTGGAGCCTGGGCAGGGTGGGGTGGTTCCTTTAGCTTTTCCACTTGTAGACAGAGCCCAGACAGGGCTTTGGAAGTCCGCTTCCCAGCCGCGCTCTCAGGGCCTCTCCATCTGAGATGATCTCCCATTGAATACACCTTGTATTTAAGGCTCTCTTAGCGTGTTGCCTCCCCCATTAGAATGGGAACTCCTTAAAGCCCCGGGCGGCATTTTTTTCCTTCTTTATACCTCCAAAGCTGGTACTAGGTAAATACTAATAAAGGTTTTCTGACTGACTGAATTGGCCAAAAAGGCCCATCCTCAGCTTCAAATTAATTTTTTTTATTGATATCATTAGCTTTTACGTAACTTTCATTTTCAAATAAACCTCTCTTCTTCCACCTCTTCTACCTAGAAAGCCATGGCTGATAATGAGGAATAAAAAAGAAAGAGTGGAGGAAGCAGTTCAGCAAAATTAACACATTGATGAAGCTAGGTGGCACAGCGGATGAGTATTGGGCTAGGAGTCAGGAAGACCTGAGTTCAAATCCCACCTCAGACATTTCCTAGTTGTGTGACCCTGGGCAAGTCACTTAACCCATTTGCCGTAGTTACCCCATACATAGAATGGGGCAAATAATGATGTAATATTTGTAAAGTATTTAGCACGGCGCCTGGAGTATAACAGGTGCTATATAAACATTACTTGTTTATATATTATTATCATCATCATATGAAATGCTCATAGCCTCCTATCACTGCAAAGAATTGAGGAAAATCTATTCTTATCTTATCTCCTGCCAAGCTTGGTCATTAAACTTATACAGTGTTCCATTTTGTGATTTTTTTTTTTTTTTTACTGTCTACTTATCGTGGATGGAGACTTGTACTAGAAGCCAGGAAGAGCGGAAAATCCAGCCTCTCACACATACTGGCTCTGTGATGCTGGGTAAGTCACTTAACTTTTCAGTGTTCTAAGCAACTCTCTAAGCCTCAGGAGTTGCAGAGAAGGTGTTGACCTGCATTGATAGGAATTTCCTCATATAAGAGCTCCCTAGACTAATGAAACAAGCTCTATACTGTGCCTAGAATTCTTAGGGAGACTGGTTTTCCAAGCTAGACTGTTGAAAAAACACCCGTGGAAGAGTTACATGAACTGATGCAAAGTGAAGGAAGCAGAGCCAAGAAAACAATATACACAAAAACTAAAATAATTTAAAAGGAAAGACCGATGAATGAATCACAAAGAACAACTTGCCCTCCCCTCCCACGTACAGGAGAAGATGCCCCTTTACAGAGGTGCCACAGGATGGAACATTACAATATGTCAGATTTTTCTAATGCAGTAATCAGCTTGACTGATTTTTTTTCCCTCTTCTTCCTCTTAAAAAAACCCCAGTAACTTTGTTTGAAGGAATGGAAGTAAACAAACATTTTATTAAACAACTACTATGTGCCAGGCATTGTGCTAAGTGGTTTGTTTTTTTTTTGAGGGGGGAAGGCAAGGCAATTGGGGTCAAGTGATTTGCCCAACGTCACACAGCTAGTAAGTGTGAGACCAAATTTGAACTCAAGTCCTCCTGACTCGAAGGGCTGGTGCTCTATTCACTGTGCCATCTAGCTGCCCCTGCTAAATGCTTTTAAATATTATTTCATGTGATCCTGACCACAGCCCTGAGAGGTAGGGGCTATGATTATCACCATTTGATGCTTCAGGACACTGAGGCAGACAGTGGTCAAGTACCATGCCCAGGGTTACACACCTAGTAAGCTTGTGAGGTTGGATTTGAGCTCAGATCTTCCTGACTCCAGGTCCAGGGTTCTATCGTCTGTGGCCCTTTTCGGTCTCTAGGATGACTCTCTAGTCCAGAAAGAGGGAGGGGAGGGGAGAATGTAGAGATATCCACAAAAACATTTTTAAAGAAAGCAAAACATCGGTGGAGAGCATACGAACAGATACAAAAGGAAATAAACAGACATGGAACATTTTACATGTGACTGGATAAGCCCAGGGACCGGACCGTAATTTCATTGGTATAGAGAATTTACTGTGAGGATATTTCCTCTCCTATTTTCCAATTTAAGAATTTCAGAGGATTTCCCAACTCCTAGGCTTTGGGGGCAGACTGTGTGCTCAACACAAATGACCATCAGAAGAGAAAGTCAAGGCGCTGTTCGGGCACTAAGGCATCCTCGGTTTGGAGGAGCGGGTGGGAGTGTAGGCACAGCTTTGCTAGGGCATTGCTTCCTTGATGCCACTTTCCAGAAGGGCCCGCGCTCCTAGACCCGGCTGTCTCGAGGGCTCTGATTTTAGGCAGCTTAGAAGGGCTGGTTGGCATCCCTGGGGGCAGCAGATGAAGCGGTGCCCGCGATCAGACCCGGTCCCAGGCTTTGGTCTGCCTTTAATCGCCGCAAATGCGAGTTGAGCGGAGAGGCGGCCAGCGGCCGGTGCTCGCGTGGGGCCACTGGACCTTCTCCCCTGCGTCGCGCTCCACCCCAGTAATTGCCCACTCCAGCAGCTCTTTCTACTGTCTAAAATGGCCGAGATAATTGAAACGGAATTTGGAATCAGGGGCCCGCAGGCAGCACTTGTTGAAAGAAGAAATAAAGATCGTTTGGGTCACGTCTTTTGTAATTCGCGTTTAATAGTCGTACCAGGAGGTACACACAAAGGGAGAGGAGACGTGTGAGACAGACAGTCGCCCAGTCGGCTCCCCACCCTCCGCTCCCTCTGCCTTGCAGCGGAATGAAGAACGGGGGTGGGGGTGGGGGTGGGGGGTGGGGACAAATGGGGACAGATTTCTCTTCTTGGGGATGGCGAGGGAGAAGGTGCAAGACAGGGGCAGCCCTGGATGCGTTAGCCATTGGGGGTGCACAGAAAATCTCTGTCTTTGTGTTTCTCTTGTCTCCCCGTCTGTCTCTCTATGTCTCTCTGATCTCTGTTTCTCTCTTCTTTCTCTCCACTTCTTCCCTTCTATGCTCCCTCTCCCCCTCCTTCTCTTTCTTTCCCCCTCTCTATCCCCTTTCTTCACTCTGTCTCTCAGTGGTCTGTTTCTGTCTCCCTCTCCCTGTCATCTCTCTTCTCCCTTCTTTCCCCTTCTTCTCTGTGTCTCTATCTGTGTCTCCCTTTCCTTCTCTTCTCTCTCTCCACCTATCCCCACCTCACCCTTTCCTCCTCCTTCTCCCTTTCTCTCTTCCTCTCTTTCCTCCCTCCTCTCTCTGTCACTGTCTCTCTCAGTGACCTGTTTGTCTCCCTGTCCTCTCCTATCTCTTTTCCCTTTTTCTTCTCCCCTCTTTCCCCCTCCTCTCTCTTTGGCTCTCTGTCTCTATCTGTCTCTCTCTTCCTCTCTGTCTCTGTCTCCCTTTCCTTCTCTTGTCTCTCTCCACCTATCCCCACCCAACCCTTTCCCCTTCCTTCTCCCTTTCTCTCCTTCCCTCTTTACTCCCTCCTCTTGCTCTGTCTCTCTGTCTCTGTTTCTGTTCTTCCCTCCCTCCTAAAAGAAGCAAGGATTCCTACAGAGTTGGCAAGTAGAAGGGAGGGTGCTGAAATGGATCTTGAGCAGGTTGTTTTGGAGATTTCCCCTTGAAATAGAGTTTTGTGGGACCAGGAGTCTGATACTGCATAACAGAACTGGCTGTGGATCAAGGAATATAGGATGCTATGAATGAGACACTGGCCTCCCTCCCTACGTTTCCCCCCATAGAGTGTGGCCAAGGCTTCTGTGCTAGACAGAAGTCCCAGGACCACAGGATTTAGACTGAAGAGACCTGAGATCATCTAATGGCCAAACCCTTCTTATCTTTTAAATTAAGGCCAGAGAAGTAGTTATGTGCTTTTTACAGGCATGTAGCAGAACTCAGACTCCAAATTCTGAGCTCTTACCACTAGACTACACTGTCACTCTTTAATCAGTCTTTTATCTCCTTTTAGCTGGACTCCTAACTAATAATAATACTGCCAAAGTAATATCCCTAAAGGAGAGGCCTGACCATATTACTGCCCTTACTCAAAAATTTCAGTGGCTCCCTCTTGCTTCTAGGATGAAGTATATGCTCTTTAGTTTGTCATTTTAATGCCTTTTATAGTCAAACTCCAGTTCCTCCTCCTCCCATTCTCTATGGTCCAGCCAAACTGGCCACTGCCTACCCCTACCCCCACTCCCTATGCAGCCTTCCATTTCCCACCTTGGTGCTTTTTCTTCATGACCTGAGTGTCTCGTATCTCTGCCTCTTGGAAGCCCTACCTCCCTTCTAGAACAGCTCAAGTGCCACCTTCCCCAACAGGATTTTTTCCTGAATCCCTCAGCTGATGAATCGGGCTCATGAAGGCAATTTGTACCTCAGAAATGGGCAAGCACCAATCAGGACTTGACTACCACTTTGCTGATTGTCTAGATTTAAGAGAGTGATGGAGAAAACTTGTGCTAATAATGGATGCTAAACATAAGAGAGTGGTGGGTGGGTGGGTGGGTGTGTATTTCTCCCCCAAGAACAAGCACACCCCTGCTTCTTCTCCACTAACTTTGCATTCATTTATTTGTGCACATGTTGTTTCCTTCAGTCCTTGAGGGCAGGGACTCTTTGCTTTTTGCCTTTGCATCTACAGTGACCAGGAGAGTGCCTGGAACATTACAGATGCTTAGTGAATGGAATTTGTTGAATTAGACCTAATCTCCCATTCCACCCCCTCTGCCCCCTAGCACTGTAGATCTTCCATACACATGATACACCACAGAGATGCCACATAGCAAAGCGGAAAGAATGAACAAAGAAATGAAAAAGCATGCACGAAACATTTCCTATGTGCCAGGAACTGTGCTAAGGACTGGGAATACAAAGAGAAAAAAATGAGATAGTCCCTGTTTTCAAGGATTTCATATTCTAATTAAGGGATATTACAACACATAAAAGAAAGTTCAAAGGCAGATAGAAAGGTTCCAAAGTCTTAAGGACACCAAAGTGAGGCAGATGATAAGGCCCAGGGGTCCTTAGGTTAGACCACAAGATTGGTGGTCCAGCAGGCCAGTTAGTGGAACAAAGGAAGTAATAAAATCAGACTGGAAAGGTAAATGGGAACCCTATTGGGGAGGCCTTTAATTGCTAGGTTGGGGTTTTGTATTTTATTCTAGAGGAGGTAGGGGGAGTAACATGGTCAGATCCAGGTTTTAGCAATATCAATTTGGCAGCTCTGTAAAGGATTGCCGAGGTAAAAAGTGGAAGAAAGGAGACCAATTGGAAGTCTACTGCAATAGTCCAGGAGAGAATTAGCTGGGAGAATGAAGAAGAAGGGATGGATTGAGTGATACTGTGGAGTTAGAAGATTTGTCTTTTAAATTAAGGCCAGAGAAGTAGTTATTTGCTTTATGCAGGCATGTAGCAGAACCCAGGTCACCTGACTCCAAATTCTGAGCTCTTACCACTAGACTACACTGTCATTCTTTAATCAGTCTTTTACCACCTCTTAACTGGACTCCTAAATGGTCTCCCTCCAGGTTGTCCCCACTGGGGTCCATCATGAACATCACTTGCCAAAGTAATATCCCTAAAGTAGAGGCCTGACCATATTACTGCCCTTAGACTGGCTAGGAAGGGCCAGGGTCAGGGAAGAGGATGTCTCTGAGGTTGCCATCATAGGGGACTGGAAGGATGTCCGGAAGGATGTCTGTGCCCCCAGACAAAGTAGGATTAAGGGGGAGGAGGGATTGGTTTGGGGGAAAATAAAATGAACACGTTGAATTTTGTGATACCTATGGAACATCCAGGTAGAGAAGTCCAGTAGACCACAGGTAATTGAAGATCGTAGAGAGATTAGGGCCGGATACATAGAGTTGGGAGTCATTTATATAGAGATAATGATTGTGGTCCATGGGAGAAGAGGGGACCTGGTATTAGGAGGAGCTGAGCTCAGACTACTTCATGATCTCTGCAAGTCCTCTAGCATCAGTGAGCCTCAGTTTGCTCATCTACAGGATGATTACGCAGGGAATAAGAGTGTTTACTTACACTTTATTTACACAAAAGGTACTTTGCATGCTTTTTTTTTTTTTTGAGGCAATCAGGGTTAAGTGACTTGTTTAGGGTCACACAGGTAGTAAATGTCTGAGGCTGGATTTGAACTTAGTTCTTTTCAACTCCAGGGCCAGTACTCTATCGGCTGTGCTATCTAGTTGTTCCCTTTGCATGCTTTAAGGCCCTATAGAGATGTAAGCAATTATTACTATTTTTATTGTTAGTGATGTCTTTCTGCCCCTACAACAAATTATTAGCTACTGCAGCTACGTTCTTTTTTACCTAATTATTACACAATAACAAATTATCCTTAGACAGGAACGGCTAGGTGGCACAGTGGATAGAGGACCAGGCCTGGAGTCAGAAAGACTCATGTCCCTGAGTTCGAACCCAGCCTGGGAAGTTCACTAGCTGCACGACTCTGGGCAAGTCACTTAACCCCAATTGCCTCTCCTCCCTCAAATGCTTTGTCATTCATTCATTCACAATAGAGACTATGCGTTTTCTAAACATCTTGATTTGGAGGAAGGTGAGAAGACTAGAACAGAGAAGAGGTAGCAAGGAGTCCTAGAACTTTAGAGCTGGAAGGATTTTAGACGTCATACAGTCTGATTCCCACATTTTGGAGATGGGGAAGCTGAGACAGATAGAAAAAGTAACTTTTCCAAGGTTGCACAATTTTAAGGTAAGCCTCTAATTCTTGGCCTCTATTAGGAAAAGTAGGAAAGAACAATTTTTCAGGCCAAAGAGAATTTCTATGAACCAATGATTTCAGGAAAACTCGGGACAAAGCCAGATTAGTGTGTATTAACACATCATAGCAACTGCATACCCATAGGGATGTGCCTGTGTGTACCTGAGTGGATCTTCATGCCCATCCATACATACCTACTCCCATGCTCTCTTCCCTCTCCCCATGTTTAGCTGATCTCCATCTGCTTGCTGTGGCATCCCGTGCTAAGTTACTATCTCTCCCTGGACTAGAGAGCCAGGCCCCAGCACAGGTCCCTTCCCTCCCCTGCCAGTCCAAGGGGCTTTGGAACATGTGTTTCTAGGAGGCAGACACCAGCTGGTTGGGGAAGCATTTGCATATTCAGCTAAAACCTCTTGAGCCAAACCAGGGTTGTGTGGAGGAGTCCATAGCAGGACAGAGGGAGAGGGAAGGCTCTGGTCAGCTAGAGGTCAACCTGAACAGATTTCAGAATGAACAGACAGATGGTAAAAGGAGAAAAAAGAGGCGAGGAGCAAATTCAGATTCCTGCATTAAAGAAGCAGTCTGAGATAAATAAAAGTCTAGACAAGCTCTTCTTTCTATGGACAGGGCCTCAGGAAGCCTCTGTACAGGACCTTTCATGTAGCTGAATTTAGGGAGGATGATGGCCAGAGATCTGTTGTCTTGGGGAACGTCAAATAAAAACATTCTCTGAGATTTTGCTTTTAAGTCCTAAGAAGGTTTTGCACCCCCTCAGCGAATGTGGACATAGGAGCCACGCTTTCTCATTCCATTAAACCCCCTCCCCCCAAAACCAGGAGGATTCCTCTTACCCTAGATGGGGATGGGGGCTTCAGGAGAGGGCTGGTAGCCTCTGTTGGAGGCGACTAGAATGGGAGTAGAACTTTCTGGAAGGAGTATCTTCCTATATTTTTTTTGACTTCTCTACAGCTTTTGACATTGTCAATCACCCTCTTCTTAATACTCATTTCTCTAGTGTTTTGTGACATCACTGTCTCCTGGTTCTCCTCTGATAAATCTTCATCCAAGTCATCCTCAGTAAAAGTGGGCATCCTGCAGGACCCTCTCCTGAACCCTCTTCTCTTCTCCCTCTATACTGTTTCACTTAGTGATCTCATTGGCTCCCATAGATTTAATCACCATCTCTCTGTGTTCATGGCTCTCAAATCTCCTTATTCAGTCTTAGCCCCTCTTCTGACTTTCAGTCTTGAATCTCCAGCGGCTTACTGAACATCTCCAGGTGGTTGTTCCATAGATATTTTAAACTCAATATGTACAAAATTGAACTCAGTGTTCCTCTCTCCCCCTCTTCTCTTTCATAATTTCCCTATTATTGTTGAGGTTACTACCATCCACCCAGTTACTCAGGCTCTAAATTATCTTTGACTCCTCACTCTCTATCACTCCTATATTCAATCTATTGCCAAGATTTGTCAAATCTACCTTCATAACATCTTCCAGTACCACCCCCCTTTCCCATTCTCCTCTGACACTATATTCCTGGACTATTGCAATAGCCTGCTGGTCTGTCTTTCTGCTTCAAATCTCTTCCCAGTTTAGTCCACCTTCTAGTCAGCTGTCAAAGTGAACTTCCTACAGTGCGGGTCTGACCATGTCACCTCTTACAGGATCAAATATAAAATCCTGTTTGGCTTCTAAAACCCTTCATAACCTCTCCAGCCCAACTTTCCATTTTACTTACCCTCTCTCTCCCTCCCCCTTTCTCTTCTCTCCAGTGACACCTGTCTCTTTGATGCTCCTTGAACAAGAAACTCCATCTCTGGACCCTGAAGCATTTTCACTGGCCATATCTCATGCATGGAATGCTCGCCTTCCTCGTCTCTGCTTCTTGGCTTTCCTAATTTTCTTCAGTTCTCACCTAAAATCCTACTATTTTCTGAAGCTCAAAGGCTTGCTCATCCCCCTTAATTCTAACTCCTTCCCTCTTTCCAATTTGTCCTGTATATAGCTTGTTTGTACATGGTTGCTTGTTTTTAAACATTGCCCCATTCGATTGCAAGCTTGTTTTAAGAACACTTTGAGTGAATAAGTCATTTTGACTGTTATAAATACCCAAATTAACTATAAAGGACATATGAAGGAAGACACTCTCTGCATCCAAAGAAAGAATTGATAAATAGAAGTATATATAGGATGGCTGTACATATATTTACATATTTATGTCTATTGGTAGCCTATACAGTGGGGGGAGGGAAGAAAAAAAGAAATTTACATGATAACTTTATTATGTATTTAATTGGACATATAATATTTTTAAAAAAGATTGTGAGCTCCTTGAGGGCAGGGGCTGTGTTTTGCCTTTTTCTGTATCCCTAGCATTTTATACTATGTTTGGCACTAGCAGGTGCTTATCAAATGTTTATTGACCATTCTGATTGAAATGCTGAATCAGTTCAACAGGAACTTGTGAGTACCACGTTCAGCTGTGATGAGTATAGAAGTACAAGGTAGAAGGGGCAGAAGACAGTCTTTGTTCTGGAAGAGCTTGACATCTAGACAAAGAAACTGGGCTAGTACAGTGGCAGTGATTGGGGGTGGGTGGGTAGAGGTGAGAAACGCTCAAGAATGAAATTCTTAAGACACAAAAGGAAACAATTCTAAAGAGGAGTAAGATGGGAGTTGTGCAATGTAGATGAAAAGGGAATTCACTAACCAACTTAGATTTTTTTGGAATATTTTAGTTACTTCCCAAGTACATGTGAAAACAATTTTTACCATTGATTTTTAGAAATCTTGAGTTCCAGATTCTTTCTCTCCCTCTCTTATTCCCTCTCTGAGATGGTAAGCAATTTGATAACAACTTAGATTTTTAAAAAATAATATATACAGAAGGCAGAGACAGAAGTACATATATACATACACACACACACATATATATATATATATATATATATGAATATGAGTATGACATAGAGTCTGCATTGCTAAAGCTAAGAATGGATTGAGGCTGGTGACGAAAAGGGTTGGTTTTCTTAAGCTATATGGGAAGGGAAGGGGATGGAGGAGGTAAGCCATGGCTTGAAGTGGGTGGGATGATGATAACTGGTCACAGAGGGCAGTTTTCTCTTCTGAAGAGAATGGCCATTGTACTGGAAATGAAAGAACAAAAATATAATTAAAATCATCTGTTCTAGATGAACTGTATCCTTGATTACCAAATATACTCAATGTGATTGCTAAGGCACTGGTCTTTGTAAGTCATGGAAAACAGGAAAGGGGAAGAGACATTATAGGACTGAGGGCAAATTTTTTTTAAAAAGGATAAGAAGAAAATCTGCAAACCATTGGTGAGTGAACTTGACTTCTGTGCCTGGGAAAATTCTCAGAAGAATCAGTAAAGAGATGACAGGTGAACATCTAAGGGGAAAAAAGTGATGGTTACTAGGAGTCAGTATGACTTCATCAAAAACAGATCATGCCAGATTAACCTTATTTCCTTTTTCTGATAGACTTATTAATCTGATGGGCTAGGAGAATGATATAGATACAGCTTACCTATGTTTTAGTACATGATTTGATGAAAGTATTTCATACTATAATTTTTGAAGGCAATCAGTGTTAAGTGAGTTGCCCAGGGTCACACAGCTAGTAAGTGTCTGAGACTGAATTTGAACTCAGGTCCTCCTGACTCCAGGACCACTGTGCCACCTAGCTACCCCCAAAAATTATTTTTAAAAGGAACTTTAGTGATAGCAATGTGATCTCATATAATATATATAGTGATAGCAATGTGATATCACATAATATAGCAATTTGAAGATATTATTCTAAGTTCAGTTTATTTCAATTCAATTATTTCAACATTTCAATTCAATATTTAAAGGATGTAGTAGTTGAAAAAGATTCCTCACAAAGATACATAGTAATCTAAATGGAAGAAGTGCATTGTTAGCTGTGACTACTAAATCACAATATTTATTTTCAGTTCTACTCACTAATCATGCAAGGGTTTTTGTTGAAATTCAACCAGTAAATTTCCATTTTCTCTGATGAAGAAGGTTCTCTTGTCTATTAATCAGAAAGTGTTCCATTTTAATATTTTTAATAAGTGGGCTCAAAACCACTGAAATTCTTCATTTGGGAGATTGCTTTAACAGGTTGAAAATTCTTTGTCCAAGTTTTTCAAGTGTGTAGATATGTGTTTTATAGGTGACTTTCTGTTAGTTCTTACAAATCTTATCAAAATGTACTTTAAGCTACAAAGGGTGGGGAGGAGGCCTCATCAACAGCATCTGATGCTACAGGAAGGTTGAGAAGGATGAGAATTGAGAAAAAACCCATCAAATTGGGTCATTAAGAGATCAATGGTAACTTTGAAGTTGAGTGAGAAGTCATTGATAATGAGGCAGTTGAGAACCTGAGACTAGAAGGATGATGATGCCCTTGATGGAAATAGGGAATTTTGAAAAAGGGGTTCGTTTGAATGATAATGTAATGAGATCTGCTAAGCAGACTGCAAGTTATCCATGGCTCCTCATCCTGTGCTACTGATTCCCACTAAAAATGAAAAAGGATGGGGGGGGAAGAGGGGTCTTGTTGGCTGGCCACTACCCTAGAGCACAGAGCCTACCTGCTGAGAGGTGCCTGTAGCAGCCACGAGGTGGTCTAGGGGACAAGATAGAGTGATGCTGGGGGCAGAAGAAAGTTAGGAGAGTGTCAAGAAATTTTGCCTGTGCAGGTGCTAGCAGTGAAAGCCTGAGTCAAGGTTTGGTTATAACTGCCCAAAGGCGCTAACACTAGCACAGCCATGGAAGGCCAAAAGTAGAAAGGTGTGGAGTGGAGGCAATTTGAGCAATAAAGACTGAAGAGAATGGCATAGTTAGGTTGACCCGTGATTGAATTTTGAGGAAATGGTGGGATGTGATCTATCTCTTCACCTTCCCGTTGAGTGATTACAAATCCATCATGATCAGGACATGATCCTAATTTTGCAGAATATGCATTTATTAGATAGGGAAAGAATAGTGAAATGAGTTGTCCATGGTAACATAAGAGCCATTCATTTATCTAAAAACCTTTACTGAGTGTCTGCAATTTATAAACATAGATGCCAAGCTATGACTAATACTTTTAGTATCTAGGACAACACCATTAAATGTCCTCTAGTCAAAGAGTACCAAATATGTCCTAAAATCAAATTTTAAGACAAATTAAATTAAGGTTGTATGGAGGAAAGACCACAGAACACTGCCCCCTTGAAGGAAGACAGAAATAGACATCCTGTTTTATGGGCAGAGAAGTCTGGGAGAACCCACCTGGGGTTTAGCTGCTGGGGTGAGTGTCCACAATTACTAAGGGCCAAGTTTGGTTGTTTCTAAGCCACTAAAAGAGCCTAAGAACTATTGGTCTATTGGTACCAGGGGTCAAATCCTCAGTTGCCCTGCCCTCGCTGAGGCTCTGGCTAGGTACTGTGAAGTATTCAAAGATATAATCCATCCATTAAAGGAACTCAAATTGGAGAGACAAAAAGTACATGAATAAAGATAAGGCAAAATCGAACAGGGTAGATATAGAAATATGAGTGTAAGATTTCAAAGGAGGTCGGTCATTTCTACTGTAGTTTTTGAACTGGGTCTTAAACTATGAGAATTTCAACATTCTAAACAGGGAAAAAGGCATGAACAGAGACTCAGTTTACATACTAGCACAGGCAGCCCAACTGACACATATATACTATAATGAGAATGGTTATAAACAATGAGATTGTGATGAATGCAAAAAAAAAAAAATGGCAGAAGGGTAGAGAGGACTGTCAAACTGATCTCTCCTCTTCCCAATGAAATCTGTCCATTTCATTCTAGGTACAAAGGCTTGGATCTGAACTGGGAAAGGGGAGTCTTATCTGAAAGCAGATTTCACCACTCAGTAGGACCAATTTAGCCCCTTATGTTTGTACATGCCTAAACCCATTTCCAAAGATCTCATTATTGCTAATGTGTCAGAAGATCTTGTGGGATTCTGCCAGCCTCAGGACAGGGACCAGGTACAAAAAAGCCAAATAAAACATGGGGCAGGAGACACATCATATAGAAACCTCAGAGCTAGAAGGAACCTAAGAGGAGTCAAGTCTACTCAGTTTATGGATGGAAATACTAAGACTCAGAGAGGAGTTAAGTGATTTGCTTAAGAGGAAGTTGACCAGGTCAAAGTCTTGGTCGAGTGCTCTTCCTGTGACACAGGACCGTAAGATGTAGGTGCAATATGGGAAAAGTGACTTAGCTGCTGTGCTGCTTCCTGCCCATGCTCCCAGCCCTCAGTTCACCTTGCCATGCCTCACTCAATTCAGTTTAGTGTGGCTCTCCCAGCTCCCAACTCTGGCTATTTCCTTGGATTTGATTGCTTTCATTTTCTGGGGTCATGGATCCAAACTCTATTTGAAAATCTCTGTTCTGGCCCAGCCATCCAGGATCCCTGTAGAGAATCCATCACTAGAGGTCACTCTTTATCTGTTTGTGTTTGTCTGGAGGGCAACATCCGAGAGATGCTCTTGCTGCCCTAACAGCCTTACTCCCTGGCACTCAGAGGCCTCTGGACTGGGCTGGGGTGCAAAATTATGAAGATCTGGAAATGTGGGATCGTCTCTCTTTGTCCTCTTCCTCCTCCCAGTTCAAACCTTCCCACCAAATACTGGAGTTGGGAAGGACCTTAGAGGTTACCTAGTCCAATTTTCCATCCAGTGAAGGAATTTTTCTACAGCATACCATACAGGTGATCATTCAGTGGTTTTTACTGAAGGCTTCCAGTGAGGCAGTACTCTCTCTATTCAAATGAGAATTTTTTTAAAGTACTTAGCATATTGCTTGACACATAGTAGGTATTTAACAAATGCTTGTTTCCTCCCTCCTACTAAAGTAAGCTATTTCACTTCCATAATAGTTAAGTCATCCCTAATAGTTAAGAACATCATCTTCATGTAAGAAGGCATGCACAAAGCTGTCCTGCCTGATTCCAGATGACCTCCTGGACTATCTTACCTTTTGAGTACTTTTGGGTCAATTGCTTGACAGTCAGTATTGTTTTACTGCTTTTGGCTGACCACATGCGTTTTAGAAGTGCTGAAGGACTGAGTTTTGGGTATGATGAATTACCCTCCTTATAAGAAGAAAGAGATTATGATTCAGGGGAGCCCTAAAGAGAGAGTCACTCTACTTCTGTTGCCTTCTCTTTTAGGAGGGGATTGCCATGTCCTGGGTGGCATCGTGTAACTATGGTGCTGTCCTTGAGGATTGGGAAGGAACTGATCTTTTCTACCCTGGCAGCATGTAGATAGTTCCTACTTCAAAGTTAGAGCACTGGGGGGTCCTCTAGGCAAACTTGAGTCTCTGGCTGCCTCTTCAGCTTTGTGTTTCTTTGCCTGATCCTGGATGATTGGTCATTGATCTTAAAATGTATATGTTCAGACTTAGAGTTGACCTTGTGAGTTCAAGAGATCTAGAGATCCTGTGTCCTCAGTTCCAGGTACTTCAGATTCTGATGTTCAAGTCTCACTCTCCTGTCAGAGTATAAGAGTAGTTATAATTTATTGTTTCATTTTATCTCATTCTCAATGTGTGTATGTAATAGTCTTTTATGTTAAATATTTCTTTTGTATGTAGGAAATAAATAGCTGTTCTATACCTGGTACATAGTATACATTGACTACCTTTCTACTAGTTATATATGTGTGTATATATATATATATATATATATATATATATATATATATATATATGTGTGTGTGTATACATATATATTTATATATGTGTGTGTATATATATATATATATATATATATATATATACATACATATATATATGTAGTCATGATTCAAACCTAAGCTTTAAGTAATTTTTCTCCAGCAGCATCAGAGTGGGGATTTAATGACCCAAAAAATGTGAGAAAAGGAGTCTGACCTTTGGCATGTGTAGGTCAGAGCATATGGGGCCATTAGTGGGAATGGGAGAGCATGTAAGTATCCTTACCCCTTGGACCCAGCAGCAATTCTAAATTGTTGAACTTACATTGAGCCTAAATATGCCTCTCTTTAACTTTTAGAATAATAACATTTCAGATCTGGAAGTGATGAAAGACCATAATGTTGGGCTAGAGCTGGGGTGGTAAGGGTGAGGTGTAGGGGATGGTGAAAAACAAGGTAGATTAACCATTGCAAAGCAGGCTAGTCTCTGAGCAGAACTTCCAAGGGTGGCAGATTTCTGCTGCTTCTGCCTGTAAAAGTGCAAAAAGGACAAGTTCTTTTAGAAGCCATTGGACAAATTTCCAATAACCCTCAAACCTGATATGAACTAAAATGGGAATTGGGGTGGGGAGTTGAAATCCAGTCAAAATAGAAGCTGTCCTGTGAAGAGCTTTATCAGGAATGTCCCATCAGCTGGTCAAATGAATAGGAACTTAGATAAAGTCAAATTAAGGAAGAGAGTTATAAATTCTCAGAGTTTGAAGAAAACTCAGAGGTCATGTATTCCAACTCTTACCTAAAGCATCAATCTTCCATATAATACACTTCACAAGTGCTTATCCAGCTTCTCCTTGAAGAATTTTAACAATGGGGAGCTTACCACATCTCTAGACAGTTCATTCCATTGCTGGACAGTTCTTTTTTTTTCTTGTTTAGAGGGGGGGAAGGTAGGGCAATTGGGATTAAGTGACTTGCCCAAGATCACACGGCTAGTTTTTTTGTGTGTTTTAAGTGTCCGAGGTCAAATTTGAACTCAGGTCCTCCTGACTCCAGGGCTAGGGCTCTATTCACTGTGCCTCCTAGCTGCCCCATGACAGTTCTAATTATTAGGAAAATTTCCCTCCTTTTATTTCATTGATATCTGCCTCCCTGTAACTGCCACTCATTATTTCTTATTTTGTTTTCTAGAGTGAAGCAAAATATATCTAATCTTTCTTCCATAGGACAGACCTTCAGATACTTGAACTCAGTTATCAGGCTAAGCCGCATCGCTTGCTTTGAACAATCTAGTGGTTTTGTTTCAACCCCTTCACCATTCTGGTTGTTCTTGTTAACATAGCAAGCAATGAAGGGCAACTGGGCTATGGGGGTGATGAGACAACATCTTTGGTAATGTCCTTGAGAACTGCACCAGGATCTATCCCATATTCTGTCAATCAGACACTCAGTAAACAGAGTGCAAGGCACTATGCTGAGCACCAGGGATACAAAGAAAGGTAAAAGACAGTCTCTGCTCTTGTTGTTCAGTCATGCCTCACCCTTTGTGACCCCGTTTGAGGTTTTCTTGGCAAGGATACTGGAGTGGTTTGCCATTTCCTTCTCTGGAGGATCCATGTTGTCAGCCAATCAGAAGTTAAGTGACCTGCCCAGGGTCACACAGCTAGGATGTATCTGAGGCTGGAGTTGAACTCAGTCCTTCCTGATTCCAGGCCCAGTGCTCTATCCACTGAGCCATTAGTTATCTCTGCTCTTGAATGGACAATATGCACATAAACTATGTACAAACATGCTACATGTAGGATAAATTGGAGGGGACAACAGAGGGAAGACACTAGAATTAAAGGGGATCCAGGAAAGACTTCCCCTAGGAGATGAGATTGGAAGGAAGCCAGGGAAGCCAGACGATGGAGATGATGATGGAGAGAATGACACTGACCCCAGGCAGCAATAAAAGCAAAAATTAGAATATCCTGTGAGTATGGGACATTTCTTGTATGAAAACTTATAATACTGAATAAGGGAAAGATGAGACAAGGAGGATGTTTTTGAAGCAGAGTGACATGGTCCCAGGGTTTGGATTTCTCTCAGTGATTTTGTCTATGTCTCTAGGTGTGTTTCTTATGTGCTATTTTGTCCTCTCAGGGAGTCTTGTGTGCTGGGCTGTACTGATAAGCTGCCTGAGGGCTGAAGCATAGAAAGCAACAAAAAGCCATGGCCATGATGGATTTCTGTCCCAAGTTCAACAGCACCCGTGTCTTTCACAGCATTCTCTGAGCTACCTAACCTGTCTCTCTTTCTCTGTCTCTGTTTTTCTCTCTTTTCTGCTTCTCTCCTCTCTTTCTCCCCCTCCCTGTCTCTTTCTCTCCTTTCAGCTTCTCTCCTCTCTTCCTCTTTCTTCTCTCTGCCTTTGTTTCTCTCTCTGTCTCGTTCTCTCCTTTCCACTCCTCTTCTCTCTTCTCTTTTCTCTCTCTCTGTCTCTGTTTCTCTCTCTGTCTCTTTTCAGCTCCTCTCCTCTCTTCCTCCTTTTTCTCTCCCTTTCTCTCCTTTCTGCTCTTCTCTTTTCCTCTCCTTCTCCTCTTTCTCTGTCTCTGTCTGTTTCTCTCTCCCTCCTCCCTTCCCCCCCTTCTCTCTCTCTTTCTCCCTCCCCCTCTCTCAATTACTTTGTATATGCTTTGTATTCCCTTACTTGTTGAATTCGCCCTGAGGGGTCTCAGGTTGCAGAATGAAAACTCTCAGACTATAATAGTTCTAATTAATACCTTTACTGAGAATCATCAAAGGAGACAGGAATGGAGCATACATGATGCAAAATAGGACCTAGTCACAATTGCAATGGAAAAGGTTCCTTTTGCCTCGATCTGTCCCCTACAGAAAAGCTCATCCTAATTCCTGATTAACAGAATCCTACAGGAGGTGAGGGTCTCATCAGGTCAAAAGAGCAATTACACACCTCCCTTTGATTGCTATTATCCCCCAAAGCTTGATGCTCCGAACTCACTAGGGCAGTTGTCAAAAGAGGGTCTACGTGATTTGTGGATTGATTGAGTGGGTAAAACTGCAGCTACACAGGATAAGGAAAACAGGGATGCAGTAGAACTGCATATCCCTAGATTCCTCCTCTGCCCTATTTTATGATCTTATTTTTTCTGGACTAGCTCTCCTCTTCTAACCATTTTCCTGTTCCTTATTGTAGTTGATGAGTTGTTTCCTTTGGGGCTAACTCTTTGTGACCCCATCTGGGGTTTTCTTGGCAAAGATGCTGGAGTGGTTTGTCATTTCCTTCTCCAGCTCACTTTACAGATGAGGAAACTGAGACAAACTGGGTTAAGTGACTTGCCAAGGGTCACACAGCTAGTGTCTGAAGTCAGATTTGAACTCAGGAAGATGAGTCTTTCTGACTCCATGCATGGCACTGATCTACTGTGCCACCTAGCTACCCCTCTATTGCATACAATGGGACTATTGTCTTTCATAATGTGGACACTATTTATATCGAAGTTGCCTAAGACAACACTAGCTTTTTTTTTTTTTGCTTCCAAGTCACCATGTTGATGAAATCAAGATGTGAGTTCACTATCCCATCAGCTAGTCTCAAAAGTCCCTTGGCTCAGTTGTTTTCTTGGTACGTAAAAAGAGCTAGGACAGTCCCAAAGAGATTACAGAAGTGGGAAAAGGTCCCATATGTGCAAAAATATTTATTGCAGCTCTCTTTGTGGTTGCAAAAAACTGGAAATATAGGGGATGCCCATCAATTGAGGAATGGCTGAACAAGCTATGGTATATGAATGT